>LNAC01000780.1:253913-310605 GCA_002007465.1 Ailurus styani
GAAAATAGAGCTACCCTACGACTCAGCAATCACACTACTGGGTATTTACCCTAAAGATACAAAGGTAGTGATCCTCAGGGGCACATGCACCCGAATGTTTATAGCAGCAGTGTCCACAATAGCCAAACTATGGAAAGAACCTAGATGTCCATCGACAGATGAATGCATGAAGAATATGTGGTATATACGCACAATGGAATACTATGCAGCCATCAAAAGAAACGAAATCTTGCCGTTTGCAACAATGTGGATGGAACTAGAGGGTATTATGCTAAGCGAAATAAGTCAATCAGAGAAAGACAATTATCATATGATCTCTCTGATATGAGGAACTTGAGGGGCAGGGCGGGGGGTCGTGGGGGGTAGGGAGGAAAAAATAATGAAACAAGATGGGATAGGGAAGGAGACAAACCATAAGAGACTCTTAATCTCACAAAACGAAGTGAGGATTACTGGGGAGTGGGAGGGTAGGGATAGGGCGGATGGTTATGGACATTGGAGAGGGTTTGTGCTGTGGTGAGTGCTGTGAAAGGTGTAAGCCTGATGATTCACAGACCTTACCCCTGGGGCAAATAATAAAAAAATTTTTTTTAATTTTAAAAATTAAAAAAATAAATAAAGGCTAAAAAATAGATTGTCCCCCTCTAGAAGGAACACAGCCTTACCCTGGCATTCTCTTGATATACTTTTCTCTTGAGAAACAGCTTTGGCTTGCTACTAGGCCTCAGTAAGAGACTGAATACTTAACCATCAGACACCAAGTTACCACATGACCTGAGCTACCCATCATGGACAGGTCGTCAACTGACCTACCAAGCCACAAAGTTGGGCACACACAGTAGCAATCTACTATCAAATGGTAGGGATATGCATGACATTGGGTTTTAGCAAGCCCTGCAGGCACAAGTAAGTTTCAACAGGAAATAGCCCAAATGCTAATGGACACTACTTCTACTACATGACCTAGTCTCTCCCAGCTGTGACTTGCATGTGGAGTTCAAATGATGGAGGAAGATAAACTCAGGCCTGATTTATAGATATTTCTTCATGATATGCAGGCACACCCAAAAGTGGACATCTAGAGTTCTATAGTCCTTTTCTGAGACATCCATGAAAAAGGCAGTGGTGAAAGGAAATCCCAGCAGAAATGTGAGTCTATACTAACTCATGAGTTGTAGCCAATGGTTTGCTTGGATGATGAGGCACTTAGAAGGAACATGGTTTGAAAATGGGTGACACAGAGGTTGGTGGAAGAAGAACATGGATAGACCTCTCTGGATGGGGAAATAATGTAAAGATAATTGTGCCTCATGTGAATGTTTACAAAAGAACAACCCAGGGGCACCTGGGTGGCTTAGTGGGTTAAAGCCTCTGCCTTCAGCTCAGGTCATGATCTCAGGGTCCCGGGATTGAGCCCCGCATCGGGCTTTCTGCTCAGCAGGGACCCTGCTTCCCCCTCTCCCTCTGCCTGCCTCTCTGCCTACTTGTGATCTCTCTCTCTCTGTGTCAAATAAATAAATAAATAATCTTAAAAAAAAAAGAGCAACCCAACATAGGGGCATTTTATCAATGTAATGTATAGGATGACCCCCTTTTATGGATAGTAGTTGACCTCTTTCCATGACTATTCCCATCCTTGCCCAATGGGCTCGACGGCAGGAATAGCAGCTGTACATGGCCTCAGCAGGACGGGCTTCCACTGATGAAGACTACCCTGATTACAATCACTGCTGAATGCTCAGGCTACCAACAGCAAAGACCAATACTGAGTACAAGATACGACATCACTCCCCCGTGTGATCTGCCAGCTACCTGGTGAGAAGACAGTTATATTGGACTGCTTCTATCATGGAAGGAGCAGAACTTTGCCTTTACTGGGAAAGACACTTACTCTGGATATGGATTTGCCTTCCTTGATGCAATATGTCTGCCTAAACTACCTTCCACAGACTTACAGAATGCCTTCCCTGTATCACACACAGTATTGGTTTTGACCAAAGAACTCGCTTCACAGCAAAAGCAACACGGCAAAAGAAATACAGCAGTGGGCCCATGATCATGGATTTCACTGGTCTTACAATGTTCCACCACTATTCCAAAAGAGCCAACTTGATAGAAAGATGAAATGGCCTTTTGAAGACTCATTTATAGCACCAGCTATGTGCCAATACCCTGCAGGGATGGAGCAAAGCCCTCAAGGAGGCTGTACATGTTTCACATCAGCATCTAATATATGGTGCTGTTCTACAATAGCCAAGATTCATAGATCCAGGAATCAAGGAGTGGAAGTGGCAATACTACCATTCATTACCACCCCTAGTGAGTAGTCTTACTACCTAGTTTAACATAGAGTCAATATTGATAAATGTTTCATGTGTACTTGAAATCAATATGCAATTTTTCTACATATGTTCATTAGTTCAAATGCACTTATTATGTATCATTTCCTTGGTATTCTTCTTGCTTTGAATTCTAGGCATTCTTGAATCTGTAGCAAGATTTCCTTTAACATTTTTAGAAAAATGCCCAGTCATTATTCTCTAATTAGTCCTGTCTTTTTCTTTCCTTCACCTTTGGAACTCTGATTACATATATATTAGGCTTTTTCACCACATGTCATATGTATCTTACACTCTTCTTTTCTATCATTTTTGCTCTCTGTGACTCAGCCAGGATATCATCCACTGACCAGTTTCCTGATCTTCTTTTCTGCCTTGTGCAATCTACTATTAAATTCATCTATTGATTTTTTAATGCTATTTCACCTTTGATAATTAAATTTTCACTTCTTCAATGACATTCTCCAATTTATTTTCTGGAAACTATTGGTCAAAGTTATTTTAAAGTCCATTTTGATAATTCCATTATCTAGACCACCTGTGGTTCTTTCTGTTGTCTCCACCCCCCCTTGGTCCTAATTATTGGAATTCTTAACAACTTTTTATTGATTATTGGACATTTTATATGATAGACTATAGACTCTCCAAAAGGTATTATCTTCCTCTAGTTTCACTCTACCTCTGACAGAGTGTGGGCTAATAACCTTCATCTAATCAGGGACTGAGTTGACTTCACATGAATTATGGTTTTTATACTTTCATTTTTCTGTTCCACCTCTACCCCTAGGCTGTAGCTCTTTGAGAGGTTTTCAAAAGCCCTCCTTTCAGTGGACTCTGAAGCAGTTTTTGTCTTCTTGCCACCCAGAAATGATAAGACATGCCACTCCAATTTTCATGAGCTTTCTGCTTACCACCTTAAATTCCTGCCCTGTGTACTTTAAGAATTTGGCAAATGAGATAAACTTGAAATGGATGAAAGACCTCAACGTGAGGCAGGAATCTATCAAAATCCTAGAGGAGAAAATAGGCAGTAACCTCTTTGACATCAGCCACAGCAACTTCTTTCAAGACACGTCTCCAAAGGCAAAGGAAACAAAAGCAAAAAGGAACTTTTGGGATTTCATCAAGATATAAATCTTCTGCACAGCAAAGGAAACAGTCAAGAAAACAAAAAGGCAACCCACAGAATGGGAGAAGTTATTCGCAAATGATACTACAGACAAAGGGCTGATATCCAAGATCCATAAAGTACTTCAGAAGCTCAACACCCAACAAACAGATAATCATGTCAAAAAAATGGGCAGAAGACATGAACAGACACTTCTCCAAAGAAGACATACAAATGGCCAACAGACACATGAAAAAATGTTCATCATCACTAGCCATCAGGGAAACTCAAATCAAAACCACATTGAGATACCATCTTACACCAGTTAGCATGGCCAGAATCAACAGGACAGGAAACAACAAGTGTTGGAGAGGATGTGGAGAAAGGGGAACCCTCTAACACTGTTGGTGGGAATGCAAGTTGGTGTAGCCACTTTGGAAAACAGTGTGGAGATTCCTCAAAAAATTAAAAATAGAGCTACCCTATGACCCTGCAATTGCACTACTGGGTATTTACCCCAAAGTTACAGATGTAGTGAAAAGAAGGGCCATATGTACCCCAATGTTCATAGCAGCAATGTCCACAATCGCCAAACTGTGGAAAGAGCCCAGATGTCCATCAACAGACGAATGGATAAAGAAGATGTGGTCCATATATACAATGGAATATTACTCAGCCATTAGAAAGGATGAATACCCAATTTTTGTATCAACATGGATGGGTCTGGAGGAGATTATGCTGAGTGAAATAAGTCAAGCAGAGAAAGTCAATTATCATACAGTTTCCCTTACTTGTGGAACATAAGGAATAAAATGGAGGACTCGAGGGGAAGGAAAGGAAAAGTGAAGTAAATTGGAAGGGGAGATGAACCATGAGAGACTGTGGACTCTGAGAAACAAACTGAGGGTTATGGAAGGGAGGGAGGAGGGGGGATGGGTGATTCTGGTGGTGGGTAATAAGGAGGGCATGTATTGCATGGAGCACTGGGTGTGGTGCATAAACAATGAACCTTGGATCACTGAATAAGTAAGGCTCAGTGGGTTAAAGCCTCTGCTTTCGGCTCAGGTCATGATCTCAGGGTCCTGGGATCGAGGCCCGCATTGGGCTCTCTGCTCAGCGGGGAGCCTGCTTCCCCCCTCTCTCTCTCTGCCTGCCTCTCTGCCTCCTTGTGATCTCTCTCCCACTGTGAAATAAATAAAATCTTAAAAAAAAAAAGAGTATAAAAAAAATTTAAAAAAAAGAATCTGGCAAACGCCTCAAGAACAGAGCTGATCACGTGTTGGNATAAAAAAAAATTTAAAAAAAAGAATCTGGCAAACGCCTCAAGAACAGAGCTGATCACGTGTTGGTCTTACTTTTCTATAACTCCCTTTTCACCAGGATCTTGTCCCCATCCCCCACCCATGACCTGGCTGTCTTGGTATCACTAACCTTCCATTTTGGCCACTTCCCCCTGTGAGATTGCCGGAGTTTCCACCGACTTCTCTCCCTCCTTGCTGCAAGCTTCTTCCTGCTCTGTACCTGAATTCTCTACCATTTGCTCGGTACCAAGAATAAGGAAATGTTGTGAGGGGAAAAGCAATTGCAAATGTCATCTTCCTCCTCCAAAGTTTCTTCCTCTCTGAGATCTTGTCCCCTAAATGCCGGCTGCTTTGGTGGCTCTCTGATGCCTTTGAGCATGTGCTGTTTCTATTTTATCCAGATTTCTAATCATGCTCAGTAGGAGTGTTTGCCTTCTGCAAGCTATTCCATCATAACTCCAGAGTCTTATTTTAAAGTAACTTCAAATCTTCTATGTGGATGGATCATAATATGAATATCCGTCTGCCAATTGCCATTTTCACTTGCAGATGTGTCTAATATTTACTTTCATACCAGCTCAAACAGATCTCCCATTTTTGTTTGACAACTACATAAGATAACATGTTATAGATAGACTATAATCTGTTTATTTAATATCTTATCAATGTACTTTTTGAAACACCTATTAAAGTTTTCAACATGGAAAATGAAAGTAGTATGATAGAAATAGTACTAACAAAGATTCTTTACTTGATCCTACTTCAGTCAGGTTCCTGAACTAGTAAAATCTAGTTATATCTGATCATCCTTGACATCGGATTAGCTTCCTTATCCTGTACCATCTCCCAGGTGATGTCTGATCACCCAAGCCTGTCTTCAGCAAGAATCCTGTTAGGGTGGCTGAGCCAGAACACTCCTTACCTTTTATTATTTCCTGTTAGTAATTTTCCACCCACAGACCCCCCACCCTGCTCTGTGGCTGTAAATTCTCACTTGTCCATGCTGTATTCAGAGTTGGTGTTGAGCCCAGTGCCCCCACTGCCACCACCACCATAACTGACCCTTTGTCTTTTGTGATGGTTCCGAACAGTGTGCCTTACCATCTCTAACAGTACCATTGAATATTTTTCTTAATAATACCTACTTATTCATCACCTAGCTTTAAGAATATTAACACTTATCATATTTCTCCTCTTCCTAAGCTCTTCAGATTGCATCCCTTAAGACTGATATCTTTCCTTCATTATCCAATATGCTGGGACAGAGTATTGTGTCTATTGATTTCCTAATACAAATAATGTTTTAAACAATATCTGTGTATATTTTGGTTAACCTACGCCTGTACATCCACATGACATATTCTAAGCAATGGGGTTGCTGGTTCAAAGTGTAGGTGAATTTAAAATTTTGATAACTGGCAAATTGTTCTCCACTAAAGTTGTACCAATTTGCACTCCCAACAGTGTATGGGAGTTCCTTTGAAGGAGAGAGTTATTGATGTTTCTCTTTGGGTGTCTCATCTGGTGATCTTGGCATTCTGTGATATACAGAGTGTGTCAATTAGCACTTGAAAGTCACCATCTGTATGAAGGCACTCAGGGGTTCTTAAGCCCAGGGACACTTTTTAGAACCTTAAGTGTCCTCTAAAAGAAGGCAACCGCCACGAAGCCATAAATTCTAAATTTTCAATTCTGATTAGCTAACTATACCTAAACCACAAAAGGATCTAGTAAATTTTCCTAGATAAAAGAAAATTCAATTTCACAGAAGCACCATCAAAGGGAAAACAAAAAGAAAGAGGAGCCAAACTGGGGTGAGTTTCTTAAGGAGCTCATTTTAGTGCATTTTCTAATCCCCTTTCTGTTCTCCTTATCATAAAGAACCAAATTTAAAAGAAAAAAAATATGATAGCCATAAAAATATTTATTTTAGATAAAAGCAATGATTAGTAAAGCTTATTCCACTTAATCCAGATAAAATTAATTAATCCCCTCTTAGGTTAAAAACATTGTTATAGAAACTGCTGAGTATAGAAACAAAAATGAAACATAACAATTTGATGAGGTTGTTAAAAGTCATCTAAGTTTTGCAGAAGGATGACAGGGAATTGGTAGAGTACGCATACCTTCTAAATATGACTAGCTTTGTAATGAACAATTACTTGCAGCAGGATCTTTTTTTTTCTTTTCTAATTTATGAAATATTTTCAACCATCATTGAACATGATGCTCACATGCAAGTTTATAATAACATCAGCAACTAACATTTGTAAAGAGTTGACAAAACTGCCAAAAGGTTTGCATAATTTGTTTCTAATTTGACCCTTAGGTTTTACAGATAAGCAAACAAAGGGTCAGGAAAAAAATTTTAAATAGTTTAATTTCATGGGGCTAGGAATTTTCAAAGCTGAAATTTGCCCCAGAATATGTCATTTTTAAATTTAAATATTAATGAAACTTTAGAGAAGATACAGATTATTGTAAAGACTTAAATAACTGATTTTCTATTTAAGAAATGAATATTAATATTTTCCATATATTTATGCAAATATCTATTATTGCTTTGTGTCCAAATAGTATTTATTTTATTTTAAAAACTTCATAGAAAGAAAAGCAGAGAATAAAATTTCCAAGAATGTCACCCAGAAATAATCAGTGTTTACATGTTGGCATAGAGCTTTCCAGAACTGCATGTGCATTGTCTACATGAACAGCAAGGAGAATAAATATTTACTGTTGTAGTCTGCTATTTGCACTTAGGAATATACTGAAAGTGGTTTTCCATATCAATAAATATTTCCTGTTCATATTTACGATGACAGTGCTTTTATCATTATAAAAATAACAAAGGATTTGAAATTCAAGCAGTTTAAAGAATCTTTTGTCTCCCATCTCCATCAATAACTTCCCTCAACAATGATATGTTCTCGAATATAACATATTTCCTTGCTTTCTCATATAAATGTAAACTTAGGACACGCACTGTTCTGCACTTTCCTTTGCCCACTTAATAATATATTATTGAAACCTTTCATCTCACTACATACATAGAATATGACATTGGATGGATAGATCACAATTCATTTAACTGGTGTTCTACTGATAAAACTTAATGTTTCAGTGGTTGTTTTCAGTATTACAGGTAATGTTGCCATAAATACAACTACTGGTAGCTGTAGTATTAACATTAGTAATGTTGTTATCACTATTATTATTACTATGTACCAGGTACTATTCTAAGTAATTTATATATAATAACTCATTTAGTCCACACACCAACTTTGTGAGGTAGTTACTATTGTTACAGTCTTTTACAAATGAGGAAAATGTGCATGTAGAAGTTAAATGAATTTCCCAAGTAACATAGATGGTAAATATGTATACATTTCCACATATGTGTTAGTAAATATACAAGATAATTTTCAAGATGTCTGAGTCAAAGAAATTCATCTTAAGTTTTGACTGAAATGGCCAAACTGCCCTTTCAATGAGCCTGTCTCAATTATATATTCCCTTCAACAGTATATGAAATTTCCAGAATCCTTCCACTCACCAGTGGTGGGCAGTGAAACTTCGTTAATCTGGGCCAACTTAATAGATATTAATTGCTGTGAATCATAAATTTAGGCAACTTTTCATATAATTATTAGATATTTGTAATCCTTTTCCTGTGAACTGTCTGTACTATAAATGTTCTTTGCTATTGGATTGTCAATTCATTAGGTTTCCTAATATGCCAAAGAAATATTCCTTTGTCGTGTATTTTGCAAATATTTTTTCCAGCTTTGCTTTTTAATTTTGTTTACAAAGTTTTTGTAGCTGTATTTTTGAGATACTGGGTTTAATTCTAATGTAGACTTCACAGGCTGACAAAAACATGCCATTTTGGTTTTTTGCCTCCTTTCTTTATGTCTGTCTTCATATCTAACTCTCCTTGTGTCTCTTTCTCTGTCCTTGCCTCTTGCCTCTTTTCTTCCTCCCTTCGCTCCTCCTTTCCTTTCTCCCTCCCTTCCTTACTTCCTTCTTTTCCTTATTTTTGTTCTATTTTGATCTCTGATGCAGATAGTTGAGTTGATCACACTCCTTAGCTTAAAGCACACTCTCATCAGGTTTCTGTATTAGACTGCTATGGCTGAATTTTATTATATTCTTCCTCATCTCTGTCTCCTCTACTCTACCCTTCCCTGTTGGATGCTGCTCAAAGATGCTTCATGCATGTCTTTGGTCCTCATTTTGAGGGAAAGTTGGGCATTTACATTTATGTATTCATTTAATTGTAATTTCTCTTTAAAAATGCATGCACGCTTATATCATAATTTTTTATTTTTAATATTTTAATTTACATAAATAACATTGTGCTATAGATCTTTTTCTGTTTATTAATTGTTTCATCATTAATTGTTTAATTGTGTTAAAATCTGTCCTTCTGGCTTTCTGTCCATGCATCCCTTTTAATTATTTATTTCCATGGTGCCCATCTCAAACTATATCATGATCAGTGCTCTTACCTCACCTGCCTACCCACCGGAATGAAAGGGATCCTGGCTCATATGTAATATGTCCACATACTTAATTTCTCTATGTGTTGCCGGATTGCCCCTCAGAAACAGAGCATCATTTTATTCTTTCAACTACATTGTTTTCTTTTCTTGGCTGATGCCAGGAATTATCCAACCTTATAGTCTTTGCCAATCTTGGGTAAAAAATAAGATCTACTTCTTTTGAACTGCATTTCTCTGATTATAAGGAAGATTGAGTATCTCCTCTACTTTTGTAATCTGTGCAACTTTCCCCTTTCTCATGTCTAGTACTTATATTAGTTGGCAGTTCATAGTGAAAAGACAAGTGAGTTACGTTGAACAGTTTCTAAAACCCTGTCTCAAAATAAGCTACTGAATTCGTTACAGTTTCTCAACTGCACTATCAACTCACTATTTGTCCTGCTAGCTAGCAATGACTTCCAGAGAGGGCTGATATTCAGCAGATGCACTAGTCCGGCTATATGTGCTGTTCACACTGCCTTGCATTCTAATTGCTCAGAAATTATTTCTGATTGGGCTATATCTATGCCAAATGATTAATTATTTTTAATATTATCTTTGCTCATAGTACCTAAGATTAAACCCAGCTCTTCTAATTCTTTCTTTCCATCCCCCCGAAAACACTTTAAGTACTATAATAAAATTACCTAAAATGAACATTTTGCAGCTTTACCTAGAAACTTGGCATCCAGCAAGACAGAGAAATGGGTTTTGTGGGGATATGGATTTGAAAGCTGCAAAAATAATTACTCCTAAAATCAATGGGAGGCAAAATGGTTCCAACATTTGGAAAGCAGTATGAAAATTCAAGTGAAGGTTTCTTTGATCCAGCAATTACACTCCTAATTTGCTACACAAAACAATTCAAAAGAAGAAAATTGTGCCTTACCTTAAGATATTTTTTTAAAGATTTTTAAAGACTTTTTTTAAAAGATTTTATTTATTTATTTATTTGACAGAGAGAAATAACAAGTAGGCTGAGAGACAGACGAGGACACAGTCTCTCTGCTGAGCATGAAGCCCCATGTGGGACTTGATCCCAGGACCCTGAGATCATGACCTGAGCCAAAGGCAGAGGCTTTAACCCACTGAGTCACTCAGGCACCCTATTCACTCCACTTTTGTCTAAGGGGGAAGAAGAGACAGAATTGCATTTAAAAAGTAAAGTTAATTTGATAATACTTAAAACCACATGCATTTGGATAAAGCCTAAATATGGAAGCATTAATTTTATTTTAATTTTTAATTTCTTTTACTATTTTTGTTATTTGTAGTAAATAAAGTCTCCCAAAAATTCAGTCAATAAAAAGACATGTTGATGTATTAAGATCTAATAAAGTTAAAATGTCTCTGTACCACTAGACAATTTTAAGGGATACACAGATGGAGTGAACAGGGTGGAGCAAAGGATGAGGGAGATTGGTAGAAATCAGGGCATCTAGCAACATCTGCAAATTCAGATTTTTGAAAAAGCAATTTTGAGTTTATATATTAAATGGGTCTTCAACAGCAACTAATTTAAAATGAAATGTGCGCTGGGCACTGGCTATTAAGAATCAGCACACTGGGCGCCTGGGTGGCTCAGTGGGTTAAAGCCTCTGCTTTCGGCTCAGGTCATGATCTCAGGGTCCTGGGATCGAGGCCTGCATCGGGCTCTCTGCTCGGCGGGGAGCCTGCTTCCTCCTCTCTCTCTGCCTGCATCTCTGCCTCCTTGTGATCTCTCTCCCTCTGTGAAATAAATAAATTTTAAAAAATCTTTAAAAAAAAAAAAGAATCAGCACAGTGTCAAGAAATGCTATCTGCATCCATAATTGTAGGACTCAAATTAAAATATCGACCCAACTTTACTCCCTCAGAATCTTGCTTGTTAAGCCTTATTTTTTCTCAGGTTGCTGAATTGTGATAAAGGGGAAGCTTTTCAGTGGAGGAGGTGAAGATTTGCTTTTGGCACGTGTGACTCCAATTCATCTCTTTTGAATGAATTTTCCATTTGTGTGAGAATATATCCCTGCCTTTATATAAAGCCACGTCTGAATGATGGAAGGTGATGGATCAGTCCTATTGAGAATCCATTATTGGAAAGGTGTGCTTACCTAGTCCATTTAAAGAGGAATCCCAGAATGTTGACTAAAAATGCTCATGGGTTCATATATTTCAAGTATATTTTCTCCTTGAAGAGAATAATATAACTGTCATGCTATGAAGATGGAAAAGTTATTATCTATATGCTGATGACTCCTGAATTCTAATCCCCAGGCTAAAACCTCTATCTCTGGAGCTCAACTCATATAAATCAACGTAACAATTGGCACTTCTATCTAGGTGTCCTAAAGACACCTCAAGCTAATTGCATTCTGTACTGAATGCATAACCTTCCCATCCAAACCTACTATTTTTCAGAATCTCTCTCCCACTAGCTAAGACCACTATTTAGCCAACTTCTCAAGCCAAGGTCATCCTTGGTTTCTCCTCCCTCATTTCCTACAGTCAAACACTCACCATATCCTATTGATTATGTAACTTATTTATCAGTTAAACCCATCCATTTCTCAACATCCCTTATCACAGGACTCACCATACTTTGTTACAACTGAATTTTTATATACGAGGCCAATAGCAACTGTTAACGCTCCTCATTTTCCTAGCATCTAGCCCAAAGTCTGGAGTACATAAAACATTACATAAACATTCTTAAATTACTGGAACTTTTAAATGAGAAAATTTCAACAGAAATAGACATGCATAGAAGGTAAAGTTCTAGAAGAGGTAAAATGTTTTCAAAGACTGGAAATAGAGATTAACATAAACATTTATTCCATCTTAACATTTAAATGAAAAATGTGTTTAGCTCCCTCTTTGTGCTAAAGACTGTGCTGTGCACACATGTAAAATTATTTATTTCATTATAGCAACTTTGTAGGTTCTTTACATATAAAGTACTAAAGATTGGAAAAGATTATGTACCTTATACATAATGGTATGTCCAATAGTATCATACTTGTTTTTCACTAAGCTTTTAGGAAATAAAGGTGGATTTTTTAAATATCATCATTTTTTTAGATAAGGAATGAAAACTTAGAGGAGATGAAAATCAAATCCAGTCTTTCCTAATTTTCATTCAAAGTCATCTATAATGCATTATGAAATATGTAAAAGAGATTGTCAAAGGCCTAACTCTAACCAAACCTATCTAGAAGATCATGGAGAGAGACCATATCTTCCTTTCTTCATTTTAAAGAGGAATTTATGAGTCTTAACCATTAATGAATTTTCCAAGAAAATTACAACTCTAGATGCTTTACATGAAGACCTTTGATAAAATATATCCATTGAATTTGCCTTATTGTGTTAAGAATTGGGATTAGAATTAACTTCTTAGTTCGGAGGGGGTGATAACAAGTTGAAACAACAATTTAGATGCCCATATCTGAATTTTTGCATTATTCCACCTTGCACAAAATCAGGTGAGGGGATATTAATTTTGGGGGAAAATACTATACAAAGTGAGGGGTTTTATCACCATAACACAGGGATAACTGGGTTCACATCCATTCTCCACTGGAAACTTCTACTAGCACTCTTCATCCAATCTATTGGAAACTTGGTGAACAACTACAGAGCAAAACCCAGAATATATTGTTCCTGATTGTGAGATTTGAATAATAACTGGATCAACAATGCTGACACCTATTCCCATGGGTCAGTATAGCAAAGAGTTATTAAGCCCACAGCTCTAGAGACTGGCATCTTTGGTGTCCTAACTTTATAGTGAACTATTTTAGTATTCTTGAATTACAGTTCAAGTTACATAAGTGAACAAAACCTCAGTTTTATATTTGATAGATTTTCTCTTTTTTTTTAATTAGGCATAAATTTTATTTTTAAAAAAATTTTTTTCACATTTTTATTTTGTTATTAACATACAATGTATTATTTGTTTCAGGGATACAGTTCTGTGATTCATCAGTCTCACACAATTCACAGCACTCACCATAGCACATACCCTCCCCAATGTCCATCATCCAGGCACCCCATCCTTCCCATCCCCCTCCACTCCAGAAATCCTCAGTTTGTTTCCTGAGATTAAGATTCTCTTATGGTTTGTCTCCCTCTCTGGTTTCAGCCCATTTCATTTTTTCCTCTCTAAGCCCTATGATCCTCTGCCTTGTTTTTCAAATTCCACATATCAGTGAGATCACATGATAATTGTCTTTCTCTGATTGACTTATTTTGCTTAGCATAATACCCTCTAGTTCCTTCTATGTAGTTGCAAATGACACATCAGTCAGAATGGCTAAAATTAACAGGTCAGGAAACAACAGATATCGGCAAGGATGTGGAGAAAGGGAAACCCTCTTACACTGTTGGTAGGAATGCAAGCTGCAGCCATTCTGGAAAACAGTATGGAGGTTCCTCAAAAAGTTGAAACTAGAGCTACCCTATGACCCAGCAATCACACTACTAGGTATTTACCCCAAAGATACAAATGTAGTGATCCGAAGGGGCACGTGCACCCAAATGTTTATAGCAGCAATGTCCACAATAGCCAAACTACAAAAAGAACCTAGATGTCCATTGGCAGATGAATGAATGAAAAAGATGTGGTGTATATATATAATGGAATACTATGCAGCTATCAAAAACATTTTACAGATTTTCTATGATTATTTGAAGTACTACATGTCATGCAGCTGCAAAGCACCTGGCATATAATAAGAGTTAGTAATAAACTTATTAACAGTTCTTAAGAATAGAATTACTGACCATCAGAGTGGGAGAGCCCTTAACAACCAAATGATCTGCTGCTGCATTTTATAGGTAAGCAAACCGATGAACAGAAGATGGAGGCAGTTTGTCTGAAATGAAAAGATAGGTTCCCTACATAGCAATAGGTCTCAGACTTTGGAGTGCCACAGAAAAACCGGGAGAACTGATATAACCATTGGTTGCTGGGCCTCATTACCACAGTTTCTTAGATCTAACTCAGGTCTGGGGATTTCTAAGCTTCTACCAAGTTCCCAGATGATGCCAATGTTGTCAATTCATGTATTAGACTCAGAAGCCCTGCAGTACAGTCATCTTTGCACTATACTGTACTGTATGACTATGTATCCCTACTGGCATTCGGGGCAGGTTGATATCTGTCACCAGTCAGCCTAAGGTGTATGTTTCATGAACCATAGTTGAAAAAGCACATTTACTACAGAAGCTAGTTTCATTTCATACTAACACATTGCACTCATCAGCTTAGATATTAATAATAAGGCTGAAGGCTTCCCTACGGTCTTACAGATGGAAAGGGCCAAAGTGTGACTTTAAGACCAGCCCATCTAACACCATGGCCCATGCTCTTACACCTGATTTATATCTGGCAGGCTTTCGAATATTTCGAATATTTCATACTGAATAGCATTCTATTCCTACAAAGGAGCAAAGGCAGCAAAGGTAATCTTTTCAACAAAGGGTGCTGGAACAACTGGACATCCACATGCAAAAAAAAATCTGGAAACAGACCTTATACCCTTCAAAAAAATTAACTCAAAATGGATCATAGACCAAAATGTAAAATGCAAAACTATAGAGCCTCTAGAAGATCACAGGGGAGAGAATCTGGATGACCTTGGGCATGACAATGACTTTAGTGCAATATCAAAGTCACAGTCCATGAAAAAAATTATTGATAAACTGCACTTCATAAAAATTAATAACATTTGGGGCACCTGGGTGGCTCAGTTGGTTGGGAGTCTGCCTTCGGCTCAGGTCATGATCCTAGGGTCCTCGGATCGAACCCCGTATCGGGCTCCCTGCTCAGCAGGAAGCCGCTTCTACCTCTTCTATTCCCCCTGCTTGTGTCCCCCTTCTCGCTGTGTCTCTGTCTGTCAAATAAATAAATAAATAAAATCTTAAAAAAAAATTAAAAGCCTTTGTTTGGTGAAAGACGATGTCAAGAGAAAAAGAACACAAGCCACAAGACTAGGAGTAAGTGTTGGGGTTAAGGTAGAGCATGGAATCAGCCATAATACCTGGCTTGCCAAAATGTAACACAAAGCCTCTGGGGGCGATGGAAGGTTTTGGAGAAGGACATAGACCTTTGGAAGGAGGCCTGCGGGACCACTCTGCTGTTGGAATACCGCTGGGATCTGCCTTCCCCAAGCTTTCTTTAGCCCAAACAGCCACCCTGTGATCTAAGAGACAAATGCATTGTCCCTGAGGCTATGTTTAGTAGACCATGTAGATAAGCATATCTTATCTTTCCTGTAAACAGATCCTCCTAGTTTCATTAAGATTCCTTGTCACACATCACATGCTTGAGAAACAGTGATAAGGATTTGTGATTATCCTGAAAGACCAATAAAAGTGGGAACACTGTGGAAAGAGCCAAGATGCCCTTCAACAGATGAATGGATGAAGATGTGGTCCATATACACAATGGAATATTACGCAGCCATTGGAAAGGATGAATACCCAACTTTTGTATCAACATGGACGGGTCTGGAGGAGATTATGCTGAGTGAAATAAGTCAAGCAGAGAAAGTTAATTATCATATGGTTTCACTTACTTGTGGAACATAAGGAATAAAATGGAGGACTCTAGGAGAAGGAAAGAAAAAGTGAATTGGGGTAAATCGGAGGGGGAGATGAACCATAAGAGACTGGGGGGAGGGGGGAGGGGGGAGACTGGTGGTGGGTATTAAGGAGGGCAAGTATTGCATGGGGCACTGGGTGTGGTGCATAAACAATGAATCTTGGGTCACTAAAAAAAAAATAAAATAGTTTCAAAAAAATAAAACAAATTTAAAAAGCGGGAGCAAAGCCTCTGAGTGTTGACCCCCTTGCCTTCTCTTTTTCACAGCAAAGTCTGGAGTAATCTTTCGTCCTTCCGATACAGGGATTGCTGGCCGTTCCCAGCAAGGTCATCATGTCGGGGTATTGTCTCACTCAAACTGCCTCATAAGGCAGGTACCAGGTCCTAAGCTCTGAAGGTTAGGCATGGGTTTGGGTTTTTATTTTTGTCTTCTTTTTCTTTTCTTTCTTTTTCCTTTTTCTTTCCTCCACAGTAGTTCACCAGGACCACTATCAAAGTATAAGCCATACTGTAGACATTCTATAAACATTTATTAATTACATTAATGAAGATTAATGTGAAAATTAAATGAGACAGGAGATGCAAAACACTTAGAAGAGGGTCTAGTTCTCACCAAGGCCATCAGTGGATGCTACTCATTATTTTTACTGGAAGATAGAAATCAGTATTAAAGATGAAAAGCTTCATGAACTAAGACTGGAAATTGTATTAACACAATTGTTTTCAGGGCTGGTAATATGTTTAAAAAGACAGCAGCATTTCCTTCTTTGAAAGATGATTCGTGTGGCATATCAGTAGAATATAACAAAATCTGAACTCTCACCCATGTTTAACACTTATACACCCAATTTACTCTGCACAAATATGCTGAGTTCTAAGGAATACCCCATGTTTTCCTGTTACTTATTTCTTTGTTCAGCGTGAGAAAGGAATTACTTCATTGAAAGTTTCCTGTACTTAGTCTTTTGTGCTTTTGAGAGAAAAGATTTAATTACCAGCGATTTAGAAGTAAAGTTTAACTGTACTCCTTCTTACCTGTTTTTATTAAATCCCAAGAATTTTCTGGTTTGTTGTGGGTTGAGTGTTTTAGGTTTGCTTTTTGTTTTCCATTTGCAAGGTAAGCTCTTAAAGTCTAGAATTAATTCCAGAATACACATTTTTCTTCTTAAAAAGTAAAGGATTTCTTAGACAACTTGAGTCGCAAAGACAAAAGAAAGAACACCAAATTCAGGCAAGGATTTTTCATTGTGTTAAAAATCTCTACGTAATATTTAATGTGCTTTGTCTTCTTACTCAGTTTTATCAGCTCAAAAATCATGAGGGAAATCAAACCTTATCTTTTAATGGGTAAATGCCAAAGAAAGTCCTTTATCAGTTTGTCCTAAGGCTTTGGATATATTTTCTGGAAATAGGTAGAAGGCCAATTAAGCTACCACTCATGAAGGAAATTTGGATTTCAGTTTCCACTGAGCCCATGATTTTGTGCTTTCTCCACTGCCAGAGAATTCATTTTTAACCATAGCCAGTAACCTGAGGTCTTAACTGCAAAATAACCCAAGGGAGTCAATAACAAATCTTTATTTATTTGAAAATAAGCATTATTCATACTATTCTTATTCATTCACTTTGTTCCTATTCAGGAACAAAATCTCTCTTGGTTTAGAATAGAGTCCAAAGTATCTCCCTGTGATTCCCTGAGGAAGAAACAGATGTGTCCAAACACTTTTCATGAAATGCCTCCTCTCTTCCAGGAGGGCAACCCAGAATGAAAGACCATCTATAGAAACAATTTACGGTGATTAAAGCATCTGCCAATCCAGACAGATGTTAATCCTGCCAAGACAGACTCTCCACAGAAACACCATGACAAGGAGTTCCTGGGATGGACTGAGAGAAAACCTCTAGAAGGAGGCCTTGATGTCATGCATCCACCCCCTCCTTTCATCTGCTCATTCATTTGTTCATCCCTTCATTCATTCACTTGTTCATTTATTCGAAAAGAATAAATTGTCTTTTGTTTAAAGTAAAAGTTGGTTATTTGCCTGTGACACCCTTCTCCTACAACAGGTATTTGAAATCGAAGATGGTCCTCTTAATTTTATTTAAACATAGACAGTACATACACATAACATTATTTAATATTTGTGCCAGTTATTAGGTAACTCCTTCAACTCCGCACCCTTTCCTCCATCTTTGCCCAATAAAGCTGGGGCTGAAAGTACAAACCACATCCTTGCTTTGCCAGCTGGACCTGTTAGGCTCTGCTAGTAGAGGGCAGTAGAGAGAGGCTGCCGGGCTGGAGGTCACAGGGGAGCTCTGCTCCTTTCCCTTTTGTTTCCTCACTGCCTGCTCTTTCAATGAAGGACATGGCACCTTGATTCTTTACCCTGGTAGCAACAGTGGCAGCAGCTCAAATCAGTTTGCAATTTTTTCATCACCTGGAACACCAGCCTCATTGCTCCTGCAACCTTAGCGCCACCAGCACCTGCCAGCCAATGCTCCCTCCTCAGAGACATGAGTTTCAGCTCTTGTAGGGCTTCTCTGCTGAGTCACTTTTAAAAACTCAGACTTCTTACTTTGTTCCCCAAACCCTAGGAGTGAGAGTCGTTTTCTGAAATTGCTATTACAAATTGATACTACAAGTGATACTTGAAAGTTGGTTTTTCACCCTTTCACTTTCCTAATAAATACCATTGTATTTAGTTAACTGTTTTTGATATTATCTCTATTCAAACAGTGGTATGGTCTCTGTCTCCTGATTGTGCCCAGAATATTAGATATTAGATGTTTAAAACACAATATTAGATATTTAAAAGAATGAATTAGATTCTTTTTTCTTTCCTTTCAGGTATAAGTGACATAAACCATTATATTTCGAATATTCAAGATAATGATTCAATCTTTGTACATATTGCAAAATGATCAACACACTAAGTCTATGTAACATCCATCACCACACATAGTTACAGATTTTTTTTCTTGCTCTGAAAACTTTTAAGATCTACTTTCTTGGCAACTTTCAAATATGCAATACGGTATTATTAGCTATAGTCATGGTGTTGGACATTACACCCCCAGGACTTAAACTTACTTTGAAAATAGAAGTTTCTACTTTTTGACCCCTTTCAACCATTTTTCCTACCTCTTAGCCCCCACCTCTGGAAGCCACCATACGGAGAACCACTGTTCTCTATAACTATGAGCTTGGGTTTTTTGTTTTGGTTTGTTTTTTTGTTTTAGATTTTACATGTAAGTGAAATCATATGTTATTTTTTTTCTCTTTCTGACTTATTTCACTCAGCATAATGCACTCAAAGTCCATCTCACAAACAAGAGAAAGTCCTACTTTTTTAAGGCTGAATGATCTTCCATTATGTGTGTGTGTCTATAAACCCCATTTTCATCAATGGACACTTGGTTACGTCCATGTTTTGGCCATTGTAAATAATGCTACAGTGAGCATGGGGTGCACATACCTATTTAAGTTAGTGATTTCGTTTCCTTTGGATAAATACCCAGAAGTGAAATTTCCAGATCATATGGTAAATCTATTTTTCATTTTTTGAGGAAACTCCATTTCATTTTCCAAAGTGGGTGCACCAATTTATACTCCAAACACCTGTACACAAGGACTCCTTTTTCTTCTACATCCTTACCAGCACTTGTTATTACTTGTCTTTTTGATAATAGCCATATTAACGGATATGAGGTGGTACCACATTGTGGTTTTGATTTGCATTGAATTAAGTTCTTATTTAAGAAAAATATATCTGAGCTATAAGACGTTAGCTATTCAAATACCAAAATAATATAAAGCCAAAAAGGTGGCTTCAAAGAGATGACATCAAGAGATGAAAGAAGTTGGAAATATTAACATTGTGTGAGGGCCACGAACTCATGTTGAATATTTCTGAATTCACATTGAGTTGTGACTCCAGATTTCTATGACAGCACTGAGTTGACCCACGTGACATTTCAGAACCTGAGATGGGTGGGGGGGAATTACTATAGGAATAACTTAGAGCACAAAGCGGAAACAAGAAGGAGGAATATATATGCTAAGTTTTAAATATAATATCCCATCATTTTATCTGTTATAAAAGCAATTTCTATACACAGCAGAAAAACTGGGAAAAACACAAAGAACAAATCTGAAACTTCCACAAGCCTACTACTCAGCAATTGAAGTAAACTTTTCAACTTTAGACCAGGATAATATACTTACTGTTTTGTAACTTTATTCTTTTCGTTAATAAGATATGATCATTTTACTATAAGCATAAGTAAGTAAGTAATTTTAATGTGTTGATATTTTAAGCATTATTAATATTCTTTCTCTCTTACCTTATCCATCTTCCTGCAGGGAGCTGAACATATGTTTCAGAAGAAATGAAAAGAGAAAGAACAAAGCAATAAACAGCTTCTGATAAGAAAACTAGGATTTTGCCATAAGAAAATTAGCCTGAGAGGCAAGCGCTGTTGAGATAGGATTTTCCAACTTCCTTTATCTTGCCCATTTAAAAATTGCAAAAACCATGCCTGAAGGATATACATGTATAGAGCCCTCCCAGTGTTCGGCAGAGATGTGCCTTCTACTTATAACGATAAATTCAAAATGCTTTCTTCTTAATGACAAGAGGCTATGACATAAGGGATGATGGGAAAGGAGAAAAACAAGACAGAAGAGGGGGCTTAAACAAGCAGACAGGTGCTGGTTTGATCTCAGGCTTGGCCATGGCCTGGCACCAGGGCAGTCTGGCTTTTCCTGGGCCATCCTAACTTCCATGCGATACAGATGTGACTCCCAAATGTTGCAAACCCTGCTATGGAGCCTGTTGAACGGTGTGCCAGCAAAGGAGTACGGGGGCTCTCCAGCAGGGACCACAAAGCAGTTTCTCCGAACTAAAACAGAAACACGGCCAGACCTTGAAAGTATCAATCTGCCAAGAAGAGACGAGGTTGGGGTGTGAGGGAGAAGGAGGCATAGTCAGCCAGAGAGAACTTCCAGGCCCAACACAGCTGAGAAAAATAAGAATATGAGTTAGAACGGCCAAAATGTTTTGTTCCGAAGCCCAGCAGAGCCATCGAATTCAAGTGGAAGGAACACTGTCCCCAAGACCAGCAGAGCAAGCGGAAATCAAAAGTCACTATGAGGATTGAAGGGCTCTTCTCCCTCCGATGCCATGAGCTCTCCTAAATCATCCATTCTGATGTCCTTTCAAACATGTAACAACCTAGAGCTGGAAGCAGGGAGAGAGGAAGAAATTGAGAAACTGAGTGTTTTTATGAAAGGGACTGAATGTTACCCAAAGTGACCAGTGACCATTTAAGTTACTAGCCTGGACTAGGCTGAAGGCTCTACTAAACACAGGTCATCATTCTTCCCAGTAACCTGTGGGTGGACACTTGAGAGAGAAGGCTGTCAAAATTATAGATAAAAAACTAAGAAAAGTAGGGGCATCTGGGTGGGTTAGTCAGTTAAATGTCAGACTCCTGATTTTGGCTCAGGTCATGACCTCAGGGTTGTGAGATCAAGCCCCGTGTCTCAGCTCTCAGTCTGCTTGAGAGTCTGTCTCCCTCTCCCTCTGCTCCTTCCCTTGCTCGCACTCATGTGCTCTCTCTCTCTAAAATAAATAAATATTTTCAAAAAATTAAGAAAAGTACATTTTCTGTACACATCAGAGTCATAGTTTCATTTGAGTTTTGCAATTCCATACACGATTATTTATAATATAATTTTAAGAGATGTAGGATATCTCACAAAGTGTATTAGTTCCCTGTTAGGGCCATAACAAATCACCACAAACTTAGTAGATTAAACAATACCCACTGGTTACCTCACAGTTCCTGTGGGTCTTACAAGGCTGAAATCAAGGTATTAGCAGGAGCTGCCTCTAAGCTGGGGCTCGGGTTCCTTTGCCTAGGGCACTGGTGGATGGCTGAATTCAGGTCCTGGCAATTGTAGGATCGATGTCCCCATTTCCTTGACAAAGGGTCTCTTTTATCTTCATGCCCACAACAGTAGGTTAAATATTTCTTATACTTCAAACTTCTCTGACTCCCCCTCTACCGCCTCTCTCTGCCTTCCTTTTCTGCTTCCAGGGACTCATGTAATGATGCCAGGGGCACCAAATACCCAGGATAATCTTCCCTATCTTAAGATAAACTGATTAGCAACCTTTATCACACTGGAAAAGTCCTTTTGCCATGTAACATCATAACCTCCAGAGTATCATCAAAGGGGCAGAGACGGTGGGGACCAAAATGCTCCTTATTGTATTTGATGCATCTGGAATGATTTGTTTTGCTCATCTTCTGCCACTAAGCACAGGGTCTTGCCCAGGAACTTTGCAGAGAAACAGTGGTGGATTCCGTCCACAAGAAGCATAACACACGCTACGTATCCACAAGCATTCAGCTCATGGGGACCATCCATGCCCTTCAAAGAACCGGGAGGCTGTCGGAGCCCTTGTGGGACTTCAGACAGACTAAGTAAGATCCTGTGCTGTCCAGCTCCATGACAATACTCCATTGATGTCTTATAGGCTCCAGCCCTCCGGGGAGAACACATCCTGATTATGACTGCTACCTTTCTTGCCTGTGGCATAAATCCAGAAGCATCTTTTTCAGTAGTCTCTTGCATCTGACTGTGTACAATAAAGTTGGAGCTTGGTCGAGATGCCATGGTTACAACACTTACATTAGAGGAAGCTGAAGCCCGCGAACCCAAAGCACTGTGGTCTAATGGGCCCACTCACACCTTAGCTTCAGGCTGGGAACATTCCGTCACCCTGGCCGTGTGCAGGGAACAGGGAGGGTAGCCTGGCACAAGGAACTCACAAAGTGTGAAAAAGGCATTTGGGAAGATTCTTCCCAGTGCCCAGTTTATTTTAATTTCAGTAAAGTAGGTAAAATCCCTCATGATTTTTTTTGCTAAAATCTTTCAAGTTAGTCCTAAAGAAACAATGCAAGCTTAGCGGGGGGAAAGCGTATATAACCAACCACATATGTTAAGGAAATAGTGAGGTGGTCAAAAGAACTCAGTGTACAGTCCTATGTTAATGAACTTTAAATGAACTTTCTCAATTAAGTAGATAATTATACAGAAAATTTCAAATTATAAGTTATACTCAGGATAAAGCAGAAATGTGTATTTATCAAGTTTAGGGCACATAGACAGCATGTCAAATCACTGGTGAAATTATGAAATTCAATAAATGGACTGGGATCATAATTTAATTATTTGGAAATATTTATAATCCAGCTTCACCTTACGACATGTACTAACATTTAGTCTAGATAAGTTGGAAAAAAAATACAAACATAACACCACTAAGTGCCAGAGGAGAACAAACATGACATTTAAAATAATTTCGTGGTACCTCCCCCCTTTCAAATCAAGTGAAAAGCAACAAAGCTACTTACAATTCTCTTTCAGTCTGATGGTGAAGATAAAACTAAGTCATTTTTGTTTTTCATTTTATTTAATTTTCAAAGAAAATGCAGCACCGTGGTTACAGCCCTGGATTTAGATCCCTGCTCCATTTTTTTTGAGCTATGTGTCTTTGGGCAAATTCCATAACTTTCTTTAACGGTCACATGGAGACAATAATAGCATTTACCCTTTAAGACTGTCTTCAGAATTAAGCAAGTAAATACACACCGAAAACAAAGAACAGGGTCAGGCGTGCGGTAAACACCCACTAAATGCCTTTTTTATTCCTCTTCATTTCCCATCTCTCTGATTCTGTGATTCCAATGACAAACAAATGACAAAATTCACCTATGTCCTCCATGATTTATTTACAATCTTTTCTCCCATTATTTACCCCATTCTTTTCCTCTGAATCTGAGAGAATTAATTTTGTCATCACACTTTATGATCTGCTTTTCTTTAGAAGCTAGTCTGCCTTTCTCTGTCCCCTTTAATCAATTTAAAATTTTCAGGAACCATGTCTCTTATTTCCAAAGCAAACTGGGTGGGTGTCAGATTATTTCACTTTTCATTCACTGCAATCTTTTCTCTCACTCTTGAATCAGGCTCTCTCACATTCTCTTTGACTTGCAGTCTCCACTTTTAGAGACCCCCTTGCTTCCTCGAATTTAGCCAACTTTTTTTTTTTTAGCTAACTTTTTCAAACATTGAAATGTTTTTCCTCTCTGGTCATATCTGCCCTCCCCCCCCCCCACTGCCCCGTTTGCTCATCTTTACAGAGGGGAAGATGGGGAGGACCAGTGATTATCTGAGATGATCAATAAGATGATTGCTCTTTCAGAGATTCAGAGATAATTTCTTTCAGAGATTGAGCCTTGCCACAACTTTCAAACTTTATGAAAGAATGACAAATCACTTTAGATTTTTACTATCCCTTATTGGAGTTCTAAGTCACTGTGTGGAATGGGGAAGAAACAGATATTTCAAAAGTTTGCCAAAGCATTATTTTTTTCTGAGCTTACTAGGAAAGCATGAAGTTAGTTGGAGCGGTGTTCCTCTAACTGGCAGCCTCTAGTTTGGGAGGTAGCTGTGGAGTCCCTCTTGTACATAGCATGGTCATCCTCAGCTCTCACTGAAAGTGTAATTTATTTCTTCCAAAAATCTGTCTCATGGCCCACCTTGTTCTCTGAGGCTGCCTCTGTCACTGACTAAGCTTCGTCTTTCTCTCAAGCACCCATCACTATCTGACACATTATATATTTACAGGGCCATTTATTTATTGCCTGTCCCCCTACCACCCCTATCCTTTCACATAGACATCTTAGAATTTTTTGACACATAGTAAGTGCCCCAAAATACTTGATAAATGAATAAATATTTCTCAAGTGGTCTTCTTCTGCACATAAAATTAACTTTAGTCCATTACTTCTTGTTGGTTTTTTTCCCCAGTATGTTTTCCTGGTATATCTGCTGGAAAGAAATCCTGTAAAATTCTTGGCATGGTTTCCAATGCTGACATCTTATATAATTTCAATGAGAATTGACACAAACTGGATGATGAAGATAGTTCTGAGATTGTGGTACTCAACAAAAAGTCCTCCTTATAGTTAGTTTGCTCTTCTTAAACTTCAACAGCCCTTAATTGTATTTGCTGTTTAACATGGTAGAAAGTATATATGATAAAATGGCTTGTAATGTAAAGAATTCCAAACGTTCCTTAACCCTGATTCAAGAGGAATTACTTTTGTCACTTCTGTGCTTCTTTCTTCCAGTGCTTCCTTTTATGACTCCTAATGTTATATGTTCAGTTCCCCAGGAAAGAGACTGTGAGATGGAGATTTGCATGAGGAAGTTCACTGGCAAATGTTCTTAGGATCAACTTTTGTAAAGCATTGAAGGAAGCAGGACTGAGCAGGATGGTAAGTTAAAATGTGATTCGGCTGCAGAGGCCTTAGCTGATTCCACAGGACATTCTGGAGCTGGGATGGTCCTTCAGAGTTGTCTCAATTCAAGACAAGGAAGGTTTGCCCTTCTAGATTCTAACTGACCAGTCATTAGATTTGGTCTGTGCCTGAAAGAGGGTGAAACGGGGGTAAGACAATTCCCAGACCAAGAAAATTACCAGAGAATGACACAGCTGCAGTCTGCCTTCAACAGTCCCAGGACTGGGGGAGGGGGTGTTTCCATCCTGAAGGGGGCCTCTGGGCAGCAAACCCTAGCATCCACCATGTTGGGTTAGACCATGCCACAAATTTTTGCCTCATATTTATACCATGGCAATTTCAAAATCTCAAAGATAGGAGCAAAACACATCAGAGTTAATGGAAAATTTGTCTACAATAAAGATACCATAGTCATAGCCCATACCACAAGCCAAACAACATACCTTTAAGAATACGGCAGGAAGACTGTCAATTTCACAAGGATTCTGTCAGAAGATGATCTGAGCACAAACAGTTGCCTCCCCCATTACAAGACCCTAATAACATAACAGTAAAAGAATTCAGAGTGGAATTAACCGGTCAAGGGAAAGGACAAAGGAGAGTATCATTGGTACATGGAAGTTAAGATCAATTTCTGGATCAAAAAGGGATGAAAATGTATTCGTATTTGAAAAAAAAAAAGAGGAAATCATAATTCAGATATATAGACTAGAGAATAGAGGAGATAATTCAAAGTCTGAGTTTGATACTCTCTTGCCAGGCCCTGAACCATGGCCACCACAGATAGACAGAATGAGAAGCAATATAGGATGTATGCCTCAAACAAAACAAATGAAATTTAACACAAAAAAAAGAAAGAAAAAAAAAGTGGGGGGCACCTGGGTAGCTCAGTGGGTTAAGCCTCTGCCTTTGGCTCAGGTCATGATCTCAGGGTCCTGGGATAGAGCCCTGCATTGGGCTCTCTGCTCAGCGGGGAGCCTGCTTCCTCCTCTCCCTCTGCCTGCCTCTCTGCCTACTTGTGATCTCTTTGTGTCAAATAAATAAATAAAATCTTAAAATAAAAAGGCCTTTTTCTTGAGCAATTAAAATATTTACAGGGAACTAAGCTGGCTGTTGGTGAGAATAAACCCCCTTCTCCTGGTATTTGAGCAGGCCTCCAGTTTCTGGCTCACTCCCACTAAAGCAAATCCTAACCAACAATCATCAAATAAATGAGAAAGACTGCATCAGAAAAAACAAGTAAAGAAAAAGAGAGAGGGAAAAAAAATTAATCTGAGAAAGGGGGGATCAATTTTCAGGGGAAAAATAATGAACCTAAAACCAGAAGACAAGGGCTTACTTTTTAGTGTCTCCAGATACTCCAAGAAGATGTAGTATCATTAAAATAAGAACAAATGCTATAAATAAAGGAGAACTTGAAGAACTGGAGTTTGGGGAAATTAATGCTTCTGAAATCTGACTTTTAAAAATCAATAGAAGTGTTGAAGACAAAACTGTGAAAAACTTCAATAGCATGGAACAAAAGGCAGGACTAGAAAATGTGAGGTAAAGATGGGGGCAATAAAGGTGAAATCCTAAAGATGATCATAAGCTAATAAAGGAATTCTAGAGAGTGAGGGGAGAGATAATATGGAGGAAGGGGGGAATTATTAAGGGGATAAATCATAGAAAACTACCCAAAGCTGCAAAAATACATGAATATTCAGAAAGAAAGAGAGGGAAGTTAAAGAAATACAGACATAGACACATCAATACACAGGCCACCATGAGTCCAGGAGTCTGTTGTTGGTGACACAAAAGGGGATACAAGATGGAAGTGCAAAATTCCCTGCAAGGTCCTAAGTTAAAAAGGTATTGAGGGCGCCTGGGTGGCTCAGTGGGTTAAAGCCTCTGCCTTTGGCTCAGGTCATGATCTCAGGGTCCTGGGATCGAGGCCCACATCGGGCTCTCTGCTCAGTGGGGAGCCTGCTTCCTCCTCTCTCTCTCTGCCTACTTGTAATCTCTCTGTCAAATAAACAAATAAATAAATCTTAAAAAAAAAAAGGTATTGAACCTAGAATTCCACAAACAATATATCAAAATATGATGATGAAAAGGAGACATTTTTAACCTCAAAAGACCAGAAAATTTACCCTGCTTGTATACATACATGGAGTTCTTTGAGGAGGTACTAAAGAAAATTAAGCTGAAAAGTAAGTTGAAAAAATTGTGGAATACAAAATTCAGCCTTGGAAGGATAGTTCTGCCATGGACCTGGTAAAGAAACAGCGCAGGCTGTAAGGGGACTCAGGTGACTACGGGAGCATCTGTGCAAGAAGAAAAGTGGATACTATGAAACAAATCATCTGTTTAAGAAGCTTGTTAAATTCAGGCATGTGGCAAAATGTACATTTCTTTTTGTTCAGGATAACAACAAAGGCAAATAGAAACTCCAGGTTAAAACAGAAACTGTACAACAAAGTCATAGCACAAATATGAGGGAAACCAAAATGCAGTATGATTTTTACATGACTGAAGCAACTCATACATTTCAATAAAAAGAAAATTCATTTAACCTCACACTTAGAACATTTTCTTTGAGTGGGACAGGGATGCGATACAGATTTATATTTTAGTCTTTTTGAATCCTTCATCCTATTTGGTTTTATAATTGTTATGGACTGAATGTTTGTGTCCCCCACCTCCAAAATTCGTATGTTGAAGCCTAATCCTCTGCGTGATAGGAATTGGTGGTGGGGCTTTGGGGAGATGATTAGGTCATGAGTGTGGGGCCCTCATGAATAATATTAGTGCCCTTGTGAAAGAAAACCAGAGAGCTCTCTTGTCCCTTCCACTATGAGAGGACACCACAAAGAGATGGTAATCCATGAACCAGGAAGTGGGTCCAGCAGATACCAGATCTGCTGGTACTTTGATCTTGGCCTTCTCAGCCTCCACAGTTGTGAAAAGCCACCTACCCTATGGCATTTTTTTATACCATTCCCAATGCACTGTTCCTCCACCTGGTTCACTTTTTGACTCTGTCTTCCAGTCTGGGAAATTTTTCAACAGTGTGACCTTTTAAATAAGATCATCTAGTTTTGAATTTTAGCTTAAACACTTACAGGGTATACAACCTTCAGTAAGTTACTCCATGAATCTTGGTTTCAGTATTGTATAGTAGGAATGATAACAATAATAACCATCTTCAACTTTGAAGGGGCATTGTGTGCACAAAATGAGATAATGTATATGTATTTGAAAAAGTCTTTTAAAATATAACATGAAAAAATATCAATTATATTAAAGTGCAAAATTTCAAAAAGTAGTATTTTCACCTTCCATTCTTTCTGCCATTCAATTCCATACAAAGTCTTCCGAGTATTTGATCTTCATTTGATGATTCTTCTACTGATCTTTCCAAAGACTGTAATACTCTTACCATCTATTTACCACAAAACATAATTTTTAAAGATTTTATTTATTTATTTGATAGAGAGAGTGCCTGCGTGCCCATGTGCAGAAGGAGATGGAGAGGCAGACTCCCCACTGATCAGGGAGCCCACCACAGGGCTCTTGATCCCAGGACCCTGAGATCATGAACTGAGCTGAAGGCAGATGCTTAACCGACTAAGCCACCAAGGCACCCCAAGCATATATATATTTTTAAAACTCTGTAGAAAATTATGGTAAGCAGTCAGGTTTGAGAACATTGATTTGAATGTTTCTGTATTCTTATGGAAAAAGAATCAAGAGTGATGTGGACCTAACAGGGCTTACAGTACATGACTCTTACATATGCATAAAATATCACCACATCTGTTATTTTACTTGAGTCTGATGCCAAATGAATGCCGTGGATAAATACACTTTTCCATTATACCATTCAAATGAATGCAGAAACAATAAGTAATCAAAGATCAGCCATCTAGGAGGTAGGAGAACCACAAGTTCACTCTTACTTTGATTTTAGGCCCAGTGCTCTTTCCATGGCACCAGATTCAAGCTTTTAAAACTTTCCACCCATCCTGCTTTATTTTTGTTTGTCTGTCTGTCTGCTTGTTTGTTTGTTTATTTGACAGAGAGAGAGTGATCACAAGTAGGCAGAGAGGCAGGCAGAGAGAGAGGGGGGAAGCAGGCTCCCGCAGAGAGCCCGACGCGGGGCTCGATCCCAGGACCCTGAGATCAGGACCTGAGCCGAAGGCAGAGGCTTAACCCACTGAGCCACCCAGGCGCCCCCATCCTGCTTTCTTATTCCTCATTCCCAACACTCCTCCTATCGATATTCTTTGGAAACCCCTGTTTTATAAAGTATCTCTATTTGGGGTCATGTCTAGTTGAGGGTTCAGGTTTTTCCTTGTCCGGTGTAAACATATGATTCAACACACCAGACATATTCTCACCAAGATGTACAATGGTTTTATCCTTTCATTTATCTAAGATTTTTGCCCTTAAGATATTTCCCTTAGATCAACACAATCTTTTTTTTTTAAGATTTTATTTATTTATTTGACACAGAGAGAGAGAGATTACAAGTAGGCAGAGAGGCAGGCAGAGAGACAGGGAGAGGAGGAAGCAAGCTCCCTGCTGAGCAGAGAGCCCTATGTGGGCCTCGATCCCAGGACCCTGAGATCATGACCTGAGCTGAAAGCAGAGGCTTTAACCCACTGAGCCACCCAAGTGCCCAGATCAACACAATCTTTACTCCTCTGATTATCTTTCTGGGTATCTGCAGACCAGTACAGAAGACCGCACATGGTGTGGACTGTTCCTTACTCTCCGTCCTTATCAAGAACCTCTGTGTCACTCCACAGTCCAGTTCAGTTCATGCTTTGTTCACTCTCTAATACGTAACACTTCAAATCTTATCTCACTTCCCACTCTTCAACTTACAGTCAGTAGACTTCTGTCTTGATGGTACCACTGAAGCTTCTCCTAAAATGAACCCCTGATACCCAAATCCAGTGAACTGTGTTCAATTCTGGCCTATTTGACCTCTCTGTGAAATTTGATCCTAGAACATTCCTTTCTTGAAATTGCCTCTTTCCTCTACATAATTCTCAACTGATTGTCTTACTTAGGTCTATGTAATTTTTTCAAGTTTTTATTTTCTTCCTGGCCAACGTATAATGATGTTTCCTGGGGAATATCTAAGGTTTTGTCCTTAACCTCTTCTTACTCTATATGTTCTCCCTGAAAAAAAATCTCCCACTCCTTTCACCTCAAACATCCCACCATATGCCAATAAAGCTTGCATCTATCACTGTAAGTATAGGAGGGTGAGGGGATTTGGGAGCTGAACAAGGAAAAAGATATGATTGTGAGGTAGCAATAGCACCCACAAGCTTTATTTGGGTGATATTTTGGTCGATTTGCACATGGGGCATGTCTTACAGAGTGCAAGACCACTGAAGAGAAGGTCAAGGGAACTCTGAGGAAAAGAAGGATCAGAGAGAGGGCTTATATGTCTAGATGATTTATCTTAGCAGCACAGAAGGGAATCTCTGGGCCAGAGAACTCCAAAGAGCAGCAACAGCTTGGGGTTTTAATAGCACCAGGGGTTTTATCTATCTATAGCTAACAGATGTTGGGTGCATTTTTGTAAGGTATGCAAAGCAGGCAAGCTCTAAATCGCTAGAAATCTGCTTGTTTGGTTTATTTTTAAAACAATTGGATGTGTAAAAATTTGAGCTTGGCATTGGCAGGCTTTTGAGCTAATGGGTCTCAGCCTGCTGTGAAGAAATAAACAACCCAGGGACCAATATACAGAGACCATCATTGGCTTATAGATATAACAGTAACTCAGATTCCTGGATGAACTCCAGGAACCTCAAAACTAAACCCAATATCTTTCCACTAAATGCAGTTTCTTTCCTATTCTATCTCAGTGAAAGGAATAGTGTCATTAAAGCTAAAGCAACCCACCTATCTGTCCTGTACTCTAATCCACGACCATTTTATTAACTGAACTCTCTACATTTTTTACATCCTCTCTTCACCCCACAGTTTCCATCACCAGTGCCTCAGAGCATGGTTTCCCCGTATCTTGACTAGATTATGATCAGAGTTTCTTAACTATTCTTCCTCTCTCTAGTCCTACTGTTATTGCCTGGTGTTATCCTTTGCACCACCATCAAGATTGTTTTTCTGAAACTCAAATAGAATAATGTCCATTTGCTTGATGAAAACTCTTTTTTTTTTTTTAACTCTCCATGGCCAGCGGTTGGCAAACTATGACCTGCAGGTTAAATCCATCTCTCTGTCTGGTTTTGTAAATACAATTTTACGAGAGTGAAGCCACTGCAACCATTTACATATTGTCAATGGCTATTTTCCTGCTCAAATAGCTGAGTTGAGTAGTTACACACGAGACCGTATGGCTCACAAAGGGAAAAATATTTACTCTCCAGTCATTTACAGAGAAAGCTCATCAACCTCTAGTCTACAAGGTAAAGTTCAGAAGCTGGGTGTCACATATAAGCCTTTCATAAGGGGAGCACTTGACATCTTAAGTTTATCCTACCCTGTAACCCCCTTTACGACTCTCAATCACAGCCATGTGAAACTATTGGTAGCTTCCAGAATGTACCAGAATGCTTTATTCTTGATGCCATGATTCCTTCCATTCCTTCTGCCCACTACATACTTCCCATACTTATCCATTTGTCAGTCTCCTACTCATTTCTAAGATTCAAGGGCTCTTCTGTCAAGAATTTCCTAAGTCTCTCCCAAAGGAGCAATGTATTCTCCTTCCCATATACTTTACAGACCTTGGTCATAGCACCGATCATCTTTTTTTCCTCATATTTAAAAGTGATCTTAGTCTACCCATATTTAGGTGACAGTTTGGCCAAATTGACATTTCTATATTTGAATTCATATTCCCTCAAGTTTGAAAGCATTATGCCATTGTTTTCAAGAAGTCTGATGCCAGTCCACTTCTTGATACTTTGGATACCACAATCTTTGATAATCTTTTCAAGTTCTTTTTTCACCTCTAGTTTTTTTTTTAATTAATGACTTTTATATTTTAGAGCATTTTTAGGCTTACAGAAAAACTGAATTGAGTGCAAAGTAGAGGGTTCTTATACACTCCCTCCCCCACACTTTTTCCTGATGTTAACATCTTGCATTAGTGAGGCACATTTGTTAGAACTGATGAAACAAATATATTTATTATTTTTTCTTTATTTTATTATTATAGTTTACTAAAGCCCACTGTTGACACTAGGATTCACTTTTTGTGCTGTACGTCCTGTGGGTTTTCACAAATGTATAAGTGACATTTACCCACCATTACAGTATCATACAGAACAGTTTCATTACCCTTAAAGTCATCTGTGCTCCACTGATTTATGTATTTCTCCCTCCCTACAAGCCCCTGGCAACCTGACCTTTTTACTGCCCTGAGTTTAGCCTTTTCCAGAATGTCACAGACTTGGAATCATACAGTGCATAGACATCACATTGCTTTCTTTTGTCTAGTGATATGCACCTAATTTTCCCCCATGACTTTCTGTGGCATGATAACTCATTTCTTTTTACCACTAGTATTCCATTTTATGTATGTACCAGAGTTGGTTTATCCATTCACCTACTGAAGACATCTTGGTTGCTTTCAAGCTGAATAAAGCTGCTATAAACTTCCATGGGTTTTTGTGTGGACATATTTTCCTCTACTTTTGGAAAATGCCAAGGAACGTGATTGCTGGATGGCTTGGTAAGAGTATGTTCAGTTTGAGAAGAAATTGACAAACTGTCTTCCAAAGCGGCTGTACCACTTTGCATTCCTAGCAGCATGAATGAGACCTCTTATTGCTCCACATCCTTGTCAGCATTTGGTGCTGTCAGTGTTCCAGATTTTGGCCATTCTAAGAGGTGTATAGAGGTATCTCATTGTCTTAATTTGCATTTTCCTGAGGACATACGGCATTGAGCATCTTTTCATATGCTTATTTGAGTGTTTGTATACCTTCTTCACTTATGTATATACATAAGCATGTGTATACCTTGCTTGATGAGGTATCTTTTCAGCTCTTTTGCCCATTTTTTAATTTGATTGTTTGATTTCTTATTGTTGTATTTTACTAATAACCTTTTACTGTTGTTATAATGATCATCATCAGAATTACCAATAATGAGACAAAACATTTTTGAGCCCTTACCCAACACCAGATAATGTGTTAAGTGTTTTACAAACATTATTTCATACAATATTCATAACACTATTATTTTATCTAATTGTAACCAGGAATAACTGGCTAAGAGAGATTCAGTGATTTATATAAGATCACATAGAAAGTAGAGGCACCTGGGTGGCTTATTCGGTTAAGTGTCTGGCTTTGGTTCAGATCACGATACCGGGGTCCTGGGATCGAACCCTGCATCTGGCTCTACTCTCAGGGCGACTCTGCTTGTCCTTTTCCCTCTGCCCCTCTCCTCATTTGTGCTCTCTCTCTCAAATAAATGAATAAAATCTGGGGGAAAAAAAAGTCTTCATAGAAAGTAAGCAATAGGTCCAGAATTTCAGCCCAGTCTTTGAATCTCCAGAACCAATACCTTAATCAATGCAGGACCCTCCTTCTCTTCCTTCCACAGATGTGTGACAGATTTGTTTCTTCTGGCTAAGTGAGGAACATCCAAAGGACAGAGAGAGTAGCATGCTGGATATAAGGCTGAATGGGTGCATGAATCAATATAACAATCAATACATCTATATCTGATCTGACTAGGAACTTGAGATGAGAAACATATCTACCTCTAAAGAAAAACAAAAAGCCTGAGACACCATTCTTAATTTTTCTGCTTAAAGTAGACTACTTTGAAAGGTAATTTTTTTCATTTTAGAGAAATTAAATGTTCTCCTACAGTCAAAGAGACAATAATTTAAAGATTTATTTATTTATTTAAGAGAGAGAGTATGCATGCACCTGCAGGGGTGAAGGAGGGATAGCAGGAGAGGGAGAGACAGAAGCAAAGAAACAAACCCCGCACTGAGCAGGGCTCGATCCCAGGACCCTGAGATCATGACCTGAGCTGAAGTCAGATGCTTAACCCGCTGAGCCACCCAGGAGCCCCAAAGAGGCAATGGTTAAAGTGTAAGGATGTTTTTCCTCTATGAACTCATTAATGGATGAATGAATACTTTTCAGTCTGTGGCCAGGCTGATGACTCAGTCACTCTTTTTTTTTTTTTTAAGATTTTATTTATTTATTTGACACAGAGAGAGAGATTACAAGTAGGCAGAGAGGCAGGCAGAGAGATAGGGAGAGGAGGAAGCAAGTTCCCTGCTGAGCAGAGAGCCCGATGTGGGCCTCGATCCCAGGACCCTGAGATCATGACCTGAGCCGAAAGCAGAGGCTTTAACCCACTGAGCCACCCAGGCGCCCGACTCAGTCACTCTTGACCATTTCCTAAGGCCCCTCCTCTCATGGGCAGACAAGAATGGAGGACACATGCTCAGGTGTTGTCAGGTATATTTCTCTCAGGGAATCAAGTCAATTCCTCATCTATACCATGGAATAGAAAATCTCTGAAGTCCTGTCCCCTAGATCGTAAGTTTCTCTAGAACAGAAACCATGCCACACTCATCACTATATAGAGCATGCACTAGCTAGTGCATATAAAGAATGCTGCATGCCTAGCCCATGCTCAAGTATTTTTATTAAAAACCTGAACTGAACTATTCATAACCATAATACAAGGATGCTATGTTTCATCATTTTCACGGTCAATAATAATAACAAAAACAGCAACTGGAAAACATACTCCAAATTTAAGTGGCATCTAATTTAATGCAGACATTATGGACCACGTCAGCTGAAAGTTCTCATCAATTCTTCTTTCAGCCTCTGACTTAGCAAATAAGGAAATATTGAGGAAATTGAGGTCTTACTGAATTGTCCAAAATTGTGAAGTTCTATAATATAGATTCAAATCCATGACCTCGTTTCTTTTTAACTTTTTTTTTTAAGCTTAAGAAGCAAGGCTTCATTACTCTTTCTCTGGGTAGTATTGATGGAAAGGGAATAGAAGCATCAGTACAAACTTGTTCATCATACAACCTTGCGTACTGGTGAACTTTGGTAACACCAATATGAAGTCACGTATTTATCTCAAAACTTACATAATTACATAGTTACATACTTGCAACAAATATGTTCTTAATCTGAAATGTCCCTTACACATGAGAAATTGAATGGGCAAGAGTCACCAAATAAGGGACCACTAGTGCTCTCCTGATTAAACTTTTCTATTCCATTGCCTTTCTTAAAATTACACACTAATTTGTGATTTAAAACTAATCACATAGAAAGTGAAAAAACCAAAACAAAACAGAAAACTCTGTTAAGGATTTTGTAACTTTCAGGATTTGCTCAATTCACAAACTTCTATACCATGATGTCAGTAAAGTAGTGGCTATAAGAGGTGATGATAGCCAACATAAGTCAACATTTTAAAGTACATTCCTAATAGTGAATGCAGAATATTTTCTATACTGGTATTTTAATGCCATAGCTTCATATTTTTTCATTTCTTTTGTTTTAAATAAAGAAATATTGTGGTCAAGATACTGTCTTTCATTTCTCACTAAAGATCCTCAGATCCACTGCAGTTTTAAAGACCAAAGTTCATTTAATGACACTTGAACCTATAGACTGCTCACTGTCAAGATGATACTTCCTGGCCCTTATCTTTGCCGGCGTGAAAGAACAATGTAATTACCTGCCTCCGAACCATTGGGTTGCCCCATAGAGCAGCTTCTCTCTTCTCTATCAAGGCTAAGGAGGATGATCCAGCTCTGACTGCTGAAGTAAATGGACCGAGGGTGGCAGCACACTTGAGCTTAACAAGGTGGGAGCAACCTCTCCATCCTTCCCACAGGTGTGGAGGGAGCCCAGTAAAGTCCTGGTCCCCACTTCACACATGCTCCTCTTAATGGCAGAGCTGCAAGCTGGGGGAACTGGGGTGGGTGGGGTGGGGGGGATGTGTGGCAAGAAGTGGTGGTACAGGGGAAATGCCAGTGAAAGCAAGTAAAAAAAAGCTAATGTGACCCTGCTCCCATGTGATTCTCAGGTGCTTGCAGAAGTAGACAGTCTCCCAACACAAGTCAGGAGGAGAGTTAATAGGGAGCTATTTTATCATATAGGAGATGCACAACCATGCTCACACATGCACACACCCCTCCTTGTATTTCAAATTATCATATCTTTTCTATAACCTATTTCCATCACCTAAATAATGTACTATTAGCATGTTGGCATTTCCACAGCGTTTTTAATGACTACATGGTATTTCATCATACGAATATACTTGTTTATTTAATCAATCTTTATTTGCCAATTTGGGGGTTATTTTTAAATGCTGTAAGGAATAGAAATGTGAAAATATACTTTTCATATTTCAAACATTGCAACATTTCAAATAATTTCCTTAGGTAAAATGTGTAGAAGTGGAATTATTGATGAGAAGGTGATAGGCATGTTTTGACAATTGTTAACATACTGCCACAATGCTGGGCAGGAAAGTTCACACTGCAGCACAGAATGATAACACTGGGCTGAAGAAACTGCCTGTTTGACATATTGGCATCAAGAAATCTTGGAATGAATAGAATTTTGTTTAAATCTCGGCGAGAGTGAACAAGATCTCACAAATTGATTGTGTGTCATATTTTCGTTAATTCCTTCATTGTGACTATTACTAATTCTCCACTGGGCTTTAGTCTTTTATTCATTGGAAAAGATTCTATATAAGATTTTTTCAGTAACACTCTGTCAAAGATTTTACAACACTACTTTGCCGGTGTGTAGTTTGTCTCAAATTTCAATGGCGCTTCAGGATATGGATTTTTATGTGGCCAAATGTATTAGTGACTCCTATATGATATAGGATATATTTTCCTTCTCTAATTTTAGGCTTAGAAATTCCACTGCCGGGCGCCTGGGTGGCTCAGTGGGTTAAAGCCTCTGCTTTCGGCTCAGGTCATGATCTCAGGGTCCTGGGATCGAGGCCCACATCGGGCTCTCTGCTCAGCAGGAAGCCTGCTTCCTCCTCTCCCTGTCTCTCTGCCTGCCTCTCTGCCTACTTGTGATCTTTCTTTCTGTGTCAAATAAATAAATAAAATCTTTAAAAAAAAAAGAAAAAAAAGAAATTCCACTGCCACCAAGAAATTACACAAATAAGCATTTTAGGTCTGTGTTTTACATGGAATTCATTGGTCAATAGGGAATCCTCTTTTATTTATTTATTTATTTATTTTTTGGTATAATGTGAATTATGGCTCTATCTAAAAACATCAGCATTTTCAGTATTTGGAAATGTGAAATCTCTCTAGATTTATTTATGAAGCAAATTAGTGTTCTGTTTTGCATCATACAAGGCAACATCATTTTTTATTAGTTTTGTTCCTAGGAGGGAAATGAGTGAAAAAGACATATTAAGTAAGGTACTTTTAAATGCTACCTGTTCCCTTCCAGTTAAAGGACTTCTCATTCCCTGTACTCTACATATCATTAATGAGTTTGAAGCCTAGATTTAGGAATAAGGAGAAAGTGACTTGGGGAGGACAAAAATAGGTAAGAAGAGAAGCCAAGAGAAAAAAAAGAATACCATTGCTTTTGATCCCAGTTGGATCCTATAAAGATGAGGCAGAATTGTGAGAAGCAATCTCTCATTGCCTCTGATACAATCCAAGGGAGAAAATGGTGGGGGCTGGGAGAGGTAGTGATTTAAATGCACCCAGGTAAGTAAGGGGAAGTCCAAAATGTTGGACAGCAGCAACCCAGTTTACACTGTGAGAGAGACCTTCCCATAAGCCAATGCAAACACAGTTTAAGCCCATGGATGAGTAGATGGTGAGTCTGAGGCAGTGCCCCTGGTTTTGCTACAGCCTGAATGCACATGCAGGAGACCCGGGTGTCCCTGAATCCATAGAAGGTCTATAGAGGTCCTAAAAGGGTTAGTAAACCGGAAGAAACCTGGCTTTAGGCAAAGACTCCTCAAGATATGGGGAATTTGAAACCAGAGCAAATAACATAACTGTTGACTAGAGTACATAACTCCATGACATCTCAGAAAATCAGATGGAACTAGTTACATCACTGAAGTCACCACAGAAGGATCAATCCTAATTGGTCATCCCATGATAGTCACTCAGTGTGATCCAAATAGCATTATGTAGGCTCAAGGAACCCACTTCTCCCGTCTAAACAAAGTTGTGTCATCTAAATCACCCCCACAAATACCACTAGATGTGATCTTGGAAAAGGAAAGCATGGGAATAATCATTTGCTTGAGTCATCCAAGCAGAGGCTAATTTTCTTTAAAAGGCAGTTTAAATTATTGGAAAGAACACAGATTATAAATTTGGACTAAATACAATTATTCCTTCCCTGTATGCCTCCCTCCCACCCAATGGAGTGGAGGATGGGAGGAGCTCATGCAGAAAATGAGAACAGTTATAAAGGAATAAACCCTAAACTGTCTTGTGGATCCCAGTTAATGAGATTGAATTTGTTAGACTAATACACACATTGCACACACACACTTTCCTTCCTTTTCATATTTCCAATGGTTATAATGATAACATATTTCCTTGGAAGAGAAGAAACATTCATTTTTGAAATCTTAAGCAGTTTTGTTGAAAATTCCCCTGCAACAATATATTTTAATACACTTCAAAAGCAGTTGGATCACTTTACTTAAAACATTGCTCCTACATTTTTACAGTCACAACTTACTTGGAAAATTGAGTTTGACCAACACAAGTTTTCTTTCATCTTGGGCTGCCATTATTGATAATTCATATCTAAGAAGATCTTCCCAAAATTTTCCATGTAAAAATAATGTTACAGAAATGAAATGGACAAGATACGAGAAGTATAAACATTTTACCTCACATTGAGGTGTGATCCAATTCCATTTTTAAAAGAACATACAAGCCAACCCATTGCTGTTGAAAGAGACAACTAAAACTTATTAGATTATTCCAAAGGACTTACAAATATAAGACAACTTTTTCCCTAGCCCTTTCTGAGTCATTCCTAAATGGATTTATTTCATCTTGAATTAGACTCAAAATTGTCCTCAGATATAAACAAAATTAAAAATAAGGTGATAGGTTGAAGAGCTCACATTTATTAAGTACTTATGATAAGACAGACATTTTAAACGCCTTATGGGAATTAAGTTTTCAATAACCCTTTGAGGAGGTGCTCATACTTATTTGTCTTTAATAATTCTAGCAAACTGGGACTCAAGGAGGTAAATTTTCTTGCCCAGGACTGTGCCTAGGGAATGGCAGATCTGACATTCCAGCCCAGGTCCTCCAAAACCATAGTCCATACTTGCCCTTCTGCTTTTGTCCTTTGAACATGTTTGAGTTTACATAGCAATGGAAGCAGTGCACTTAAAGCCTGGAAACCTGTGTCCATATCTTACCTTCACCAGGTGTTTATTGCAACGTTCTAAGCAAATGATCTTTTACATGCTTTGGAAAACAAAGGCTGTCCTGAATATTGAATTTCTTCTTCTACACCTCACAGAGTCATTTTGAAGATTTCATTAGATAATACCTGGACAATACAGAATATGATATTTTCCACATACAGCCAGGTTCTTCTAAATTATAGCAGTTATTATTCGTTTTCTATATTTAAAACCACTTCGTTTTACAGCACTACCTAGGTATAAGATGATGCTAGCCTTCCAGAAGTAGGGCATAAAACAATGAATGTATCCTTGCTGGAGACATTTAAGTGCACAGACAATGATAAACAAAAGCACGATGCCTCTAGCAAGGGGAGCCTTGTTCTGTCTGTCGCACCTCATTTCCCATGACTTCCCAATAGACCCATTCCATGTATCTTTCAGAAGCATAGGGGTCATCCTGGACCACATTCCTTTTCTTCCTGCTCTCGTTACCTGTCTAGAAAGGCTCATCTTCTCTTAGACAAAATCTTCTCATGGCACAAGTCATGGGGCTTTGAGAACAGTGGTGGTATGGAATCAAGATGCCAGCTGAGGACCCACCACTGCCTAAACCCACTGAAGAAGTTCAGGAGACTCAGTGCAATTCGCCCGAGCTCAGTGCCTATATGGGTGAAAGGGCTTTCCAGGTCTTTTCCTGCTCTAAACAGCTGCTACTTAATAATTCAGCTCAGCTCCTCCATTAGATTTGCTGGAACAACTCTCCTCACACTAACCGTGCCCTTCTCCCTGTTCCTACTCTGTGTAGAATCAGAATCTAGGGTTTTCAACAGTCCTCTCTAAACGTTCCCTACAGAGCTGACCTATAATTCATTAGCCCCTCAGCTATATCAGGGCAGAAAGACTCTTCTTCCCAGACCAGAGTTGGTTGCCACTCAGTTCTCAGAAAGAAAGTCCAAAAGTAGGGTATCCCAAGGTATGTGTAGCAGAACTTCACCTTCTGGGGGGACACAAACCCGTAGCACAGAAAATCTCAGCAGGCTCTCGCCTCCTATGGATCTTTCCATCTACACGGAAGACAATACATAAAACAAGCCGTCTTAACAGAGTTTGAAAACCAGCTGATTTGTAAAAGATATTCAAAGTTTTTAAGTGTAAGAAGGGTTAGAAATCCACGTGTGGCCTCTTATTAGCAGTAAAACCTTTAGCAAGCTGGTTTATTTTTAAAAGCTTTAATTCCTCCTTTTAAAGCAGGGGCAACAATATCCAGTGGAGGAGGACAATAGAATGATATGGAAGGTCATGCCCATGAATGAGCCAGCCTGTGGCTGTCCTTTAGGAACTCAAGAAGAAGCTTCTACTGTGACAATTACCTTCTCAAAGTCACCAAAGGCTCTCAATCTTAAGTGAAAGTAGAGAGAAAAGAATCAACCCCCAAGAGGTCAGGCTTTTGTCTTTCAACGGAAAAGAGTCTTTTCTCAACATCTTTCCAGCCTAGGACATTGTTTTTGCTTCACACACCATCTCTGTCCTAACTGAGTGTATTAGTTCTCTGCTGTCACTATCGAAGTAGCTTCACCTAATGGCTGAAAACAACATAAATTCATTCTCTTTCATTTCTGGAGGTCAAAAGTCCTACATGGTCTCACAGGACGTCAAGGTATCAGTTGCACTGGTTGCTTCTGGAGGCTCTAAGGAGAATGGTTTTTTGTTTTTTTTTCCTCCCTTTTTCTATATTCCTTGGCTTGTGGCCACCTTGCTCCACTTTCAAAGTTCACTGCCCTGGTTTGGGTTTCCATCATCATGGCCTTCTTCTGGGACTCCCACCCCCCTTGGATCCCTCTGATAGGGACCATTATGATTATATCGGGCCCAAGTGAATAATCCAGGATAATCTTCCCACCTCGAGATTTAACTTTAACTTAATCAATCTACAAATTCCTTTACCAGATAAGGTAACATTCACATCTTCCAGAGATTAGGATGTGTACATGTTTCAGGGCCATTTAGTCAGCCTACCACACCAAGTTGCCATGGTGATTGCTTACAGATTCAGTCCTCCCACTCTTTCTAACATGAAAGTAGCCCAGAACGACACTGGAGTTGACCAACAGGACTATGAGTACAGATTTCCTCAGAAAATACCTATTTCTCCATCAAAGTTACTCGGATTAAAATATGGGGCTCCATTTACTGAATCCACACATCCATGTGTTTTCAGAAAGAGACAGCAGGCAAAAGTTTTGCAAATATTTCTAATAAAGGAAAAGAAACCATCCAGTTGCGCACATACAAGCAGTGGAACTACTCTAGAAAACTTTTGACTAAGCTCAACTGCACAGACTCTAAGCACACTGTTAGCACAGAGGTAAGACCCTACAAACACTCATTGTCAGTCCCATCCTTGGGCTCATTTCCAACAGCACATGCTCATGAAATTATGTCTGGGTTCGACTCAGACATGAGACAATTGGGAAAGAAAAGAATAAAATGTATAAGAAGGTCATTGTGGCATTTATGTCTTTATTTATTTTACTGTTTAAGCTGAAATATTTAGATAAGCACACACATAAAATGAGCCCAGGTTGAGAAAACATGCAGCGATATCAGACCAGACATTTTACTTTCTCTTGTACTTTTAGAGTCAATTTTTAAAAGTATTACTTCTAGCACTCTCCCTGAAATAACAAAAATAATTTTACTATTGAGTCTTATGATTATTCAAGCTTATTTTTTCCATATGCCTTTGGCTGTGATACCAGAGGAACACTGTAATTAAGAGATTCCTATGCTATTTGAGCTCTTAAAAAAAAAAAAAACAACTGACCATGCAAGATTTCAACTAAAATATCGTATTTTACAAGCATTATAAACATTTACAGGCAATTTGAATTGTTATCTTATTTATTCAAATGTCCCAACTACACCAACATAAAATAACAATTCCACATTTCTATTTTTCAAAGCATTGGAAATTACTATGGTGGAAAGATTGACATAGTTCTACCAGCAAGGGGGTTAATATCAGATACCCTTCCAATTTACAAGACCTAATATTTCAGTAAATTCAAAGTGTGCACATTTGCGGTCATCTAATTTACATAGTAATTCTTCTGCATCTCGTTGTGAATAATCTATGCCCAAAATAAGTTTGTATTGTTAAGTCTCTAGAAAAGCATTGTTTAGGCATTCATTTACTCATTCAATCATTTAACAAATATTTATTGAGTGCCTACTCTATGCCAGACCAGGCACTGAGCTGGTTGCTGGAGACAAAGCAATGAATAAAATTAATAAGCTTAGTTCCCGTTCTTCAGAACAAGTTACATGTTGCTTATTCCTCATCTCAATGCCTCAAATCCAATCTGTGGTAGTATAAATAAAAACCAAGTTTGCAAAACATATAAAATTAAATTAGTGTATGTTTTTGCTATTTTGAGCTTAATGAACTCAACACTGAATTATGTATATGGTCTCTAGATTACCAGTCTTTTTTTTTTTAGTGCACTTATGAAACTGCCTCCTCAAGACATGTGTTATTATAAGAGCAACTGGATGAAAACAGCTCAAAATCTTCCATAAAAAAATAATAAAAATTATGACCATAGGACTTGTCCTGTTCTGGCAAGTATTGAAGAGGCCAGGAGAGTAACTACCAGAAGTACCTGTATCTCATTCCCTAGGTAGATACACTGACATTTAGAAGCCTAGGGATCTAATCCCAGAGAAATAGCATGACTTCTTTATTGTCCAAGTCTGGGCACATATGAGAGTAAAGGAGGGACTAATGCCAGGAAAACAGGCATAAACTAAGACACATAGTCACCCCTGGATAAGCCACTTAACCTCTTTGGTCATTCTTTTCCCTGCCAAATGGTGACAATGGCACATACATTTATGAAAATATGAAACAGACTATGCATGAAAACTCTTTGAAAAGCACATAGTACTACCCAACTTGTGGTTTTACTGTTAATAAAAAAAAACTTAATTAATTCTCAATGTGTTCTGTGAGTTGACTCTGAGGAACTAAAAAACAGAGAGGGATACTATAAACCCAGGAGTTACAGTGAAACACCAAGAAACACCTCGACAAAGTTATCAGGACCTCTAATATTTTTCCTTAGTTAATCAATTAGTAGCACTCCTCCTTTCTAACCAGAATCCTTTATCCACGAGAACAAGTGAAATCGGTCAAAGTAGCCGCACAGATGGCACTAGAAACCTGCAGCCCAACGTGGCATAAACTGAAACAAACACCCATGACAAATAGGCATACCACATTGCAGTTCTGGACTGCTAAATGCTTATTCTTCTTTGGGGGAATTTTTCAATCTGCAGCTGGAAGTCTGACCTAGAATGTATTTTATCTGAAGAGAACAGTACAGTAGCTATTCAGATAACAGTCAATATTTTTCCTCACCATACATCATTCAGTTTTATCCTAGGACATGCAAAAAACCTAATGACTTAAAGCAGACATTAAACATTTACTTCTTTATTAGGAAGGGGAAAAAACAGGATACTGACATTGACATAATCTACAAAATCAGGATAAAGCATTGCACAGATGAATTCTATGTTATGGTGTGCTGGAATAGTGGAGTTTTCCAGTGTGGGAAGGCTTGACAGGAATGAATGGAAGACATGGTTACAAAGGAAACTGGAAAGGACTCTCTAGGGAGGAAAACAAAGAAATGAAAGAAATTAAAATAAACACTAAGTTAGACAGAGAAAATGATGGAAAGGAAACTAAGTCTCCTCTTCTGAAATCAAAAACACTCCTATTTGTAACCAGCAGTTTTCTCACAATCTGCAAGGCTGCAAGGATTTATGTGGCCTCTAGGTTTGTAAACGAGAAGGGTCTGAAAGAGATCACAACAGGTGCACCAGAAACTCCTCTCAAGGAAATTGGGTTGTCAAAGTGGGAGAACTTCCCTCCTCTCAGTTCTTTAAACAAGATGACTACCATCAGTGGCAGAAACGTGATAGCACATGGCACGTGGTAGGAGACATTCCCCATGTCTCCCTCACACTCATAATAATCTGGGAGAAAAGCTGCTGCTCGTGTGTGCTCCGGCGTTCGTTCTCATCATCTTCCTCGGTAATAGACCTGATTCCTCGCTGGGTACATTTTAGCCAAGAATAAAAATACATTTGCCAGGTTTCCTTGCAAGTAAGTGTCTTGGCCTTATGACTAAGTGCTGGACTTTGGGATCTAAGCAGGATTGTCTTCACGAAGTGATCGTAAGAGGAGGACATATCCCAGTTTTTCTCTTCCTCCTTCCTGTGGTCTAGGATGCTGTGATTCCTGAAGCCCCTACAGCAATGGTCTAATATGTGCTTTATATTTAGAATGATGAAGCAAGAAATGTTCCTGAAGCAACCAGAATGACTGTAAGTTACAAACTCCTGGAGGTCATTGACAAATGAACCTCTATCTTACTTAAATCACTGCTATTTGGGGTGGTTGTGAACAGCTAAAAATCTCCCTAAAGAATCATTGAATGAATATTAAAGTTATCCTTTTATGGGTGACTTATAATATTGCACCAGTAGCATTTTCAAGACAGAGTTTATTAGTTATTTGCAAATACAATACATACAAGTTTGAATTCTTTTTTTTTTTTAAGACTTTATTTATTTATTTGACAGAGAGAGATTACAAGTAGGCAGAGAGGCAGGCAGAGAGAGGGGGGGAAGCAGGCTCCCCACTGAGCAGAGAGTTCGATGCAGGACTCGATCCCATAACCCTGAGATCATGACCTGAGCCAAAGGCAGAGGCTTAACCCACTGAGCCACCCAGGTGCCCACAAGTTTGGACTCTTCATTGAACCTTGTAAACATTTGCCCCCATTTGCCTGTGTTCTCTCTTTCTCTCCCTCTCCCTCTTTCCTTCCCTCCCCCAAAATTGTGATATTTCACCCCTCAGTACCTCAGCCTACATTTCCTGGATATAAAGTTACCCTCCTACATAACCAGAATACCATCTTTATGGCTGAACTAATTAAGAATAATTCTGTAAATCACCTAACATGCAGTCCATATTAAAATTTCCCCAATTATGCCAAAAATATTCCTTGAAAATATTAATAAAATAGGTATCTGGTGAGTCTGAGGAATAAAAAAGAGAGAGATCCATAAAAAATAAACCATATTGGGAATGAGAAAATGCCTAGCTAGATATGTTGTACATTTGAGATATAAAAGAATAACAGGATATTATGAGCAAATCTATGCTAATAAGCTTGAAAACTTAGATAAAATGGGAAATTTTATACAAGTTTTCTATTTCAGAAAGAAACATAAAAATTTTATTCATCCAGTAATTATTAAAAAATGGAGTTAATGATAAAAATCTCCCCTCTCTCTGAAAAAGCATGGGACTTAAAAAATTTTTGCTAGCTTTGCAACCTATTTTCTCACTCTGGGTGTCTCTTTAGTTTCTGGTCTACAGAGATGTTCATCAGTTTTGCTAACTATTTTTCATCTCTTACCTCAATTACTAGATGTTTACACAAAGGACAGAGAGGATTATGGGAAATCTACAAAAAATACAAGTTTCCAAAACACATATACACCAGTGTCCATTCATCTGGCAACATGTTAAAAGAAAATCAAACTCAAAGCCACTCAGGTTATTTAAGTCACTGTCCCGTATTTGTACAAGTTCAGGATAAAGAGGGCTTCTATATGGATCCATCCAGCAGTGAAATAGCATCATCGAGGACTAACGTGTCTTCAACTCTCCTCGCCCACATGTGGAGTTATAGTTACTTTAAAGCTGGTTTCATTCCAGGCTACAAGAAAGATGCCAGAAATAAATGAAGCTGTATACTGACTGGTTTATATCCAGCAAGAAAGAGAGATTCATTCCCATTGTTCTTTTTAAGTGTAAAGAAGCTTCTTCCCCCACAACCTTGCCTCCACACACCTTTCCCTACACCTCATTGACCCAAGTCATACCTCTCTGGAAAGACGAACTTAAGATAAAAGTATAAGCTCCTTTCCTTTCTATGGCTGAACACCGTTCCTTTATATATCACGTCTTCTTTATCCATTCATCCATTGGATGGACACTTAGGTTGTTCCATGTCTTGGTAAATTATGCTGCAATAAACATGGAGGTGCAGATAGTTCCTTGAATAGTGATTTCATTTCCTTCAGATATACAACCAGAAGTGAAATTGCTGGATCATCTGGTAGTTCTATTTTTAATTTTGTGAGAAACTTCCATTCAATTTTCCATAGAAACTATATCAGTTTACATTGGCACCAACAGGGCACTAGGGTTCACTTTTCTCTACATTCTCACAAGTACCTTTTGTTTTGCTACCTTTTGTCTTTTCGATACTAGTCATTCCAACATGTGTGAGGTGATATTTCACTGCACTTTCAATTTGCATTTCCCCAATGATTAGAGATGTTGAACAACTCTTCACGTACTTGTTGGGCATTTGAATATCTGCTTTGGAAAATGTTTATTTAGGTCCCTTGCCTAATTTTTTATTTCAATTTGGATTTTTTTTATTTGGATTATTTGGGGTTTTTACTATTAAGTTGTATGAGCTACTAATATATTTTGGATATTAGAGCCTTTTCCGATATGTGATTTGCAAATATTTTCTCCCATTTAATAGGCTGCCTTTTCATTTTGTTGATCATTTCTTTTGCTGCACAGAAGCTTTTTAGTTTGACGTAGTCCCACTTTTTAATTTTTGCTTTTGTTGCTCGTGCTTTGAGTATCATATCCATAAAATCATTGCAAAGACCAATGTCAAGGAGTTTTTCCCTGTGTTTCTTTATAGGAGTTTTACGGTTTCAGGTGTTACATTTAAGTCTTTAATCCACTTCAAATTGATTTTTGTGTGTGATGTAAGCTAAGGGTCCAGCTTCATTCTTTTTCATGTGAATATCCAATTTACCCAGAACCAGTTATTGAAGAGACTATCCTTTCTCCATAGAATATTCTTGGCTTCCCTGTTAAATATTAGTTGACCACATATGCCTGGGCTCATTTCTGGGCTCTTTATTCTATTCCAATGGTTAATGCCTCTCTTTTTATGCTACTATAATATTACTTTGATTGCTGCAGCTTTGCAACATAGTTAGAAATCAGGGAGTGTGATGGGCCCGGCTTCATTCTACTTCCTCAGGACTGCTTTGGCTCTTCAGGGTCTTTTGTAGTTCCAAACAAATTTTAGGGCCATTTTCCTATTTTTGTCAAAAACATCATTGGAAGCTTGGGAGGTTACTTTGGGCAGTGCGAATATGTGATCAATATTAATTCTTTCAATCCACAAACAGAAGATCCGTTTCCATTAATTTTTGTCTTCCTTAATTTCTTTTATCAATGTCTTAAAGTTTTCAAGATACAGATCCTTCTCCTCCTTGAAGTTTATTCCTAAGGATTATATTATTTTTGATGTTACTGTAACTCAAATTATTTTCTTTCTTTTTCAGATAATTTGGGGCTAATGTACAAAAATGAAACTGATTTTTGCGTATTGGTTTCATATCCTGCAACTTTACCAAATTAATTAGTTCCAACAATTTTTTGGTAGGGTCTTCAGGATTTTCTTTATTTATCATCATTGTATCTGCAGACAGAGCTCATTTGAATTCTCCCATTCCAATTTGGATTCTCTTACCTCCTTCTCTTGCCTGATTGCTCTAGCCAGGACTTTTAGCATGTTGAATAAGGGTGGTATGAGTGGGCACCCTTGCCTTGTCCCTGGTCTCAGAGGAGAAGATTTCAACCTTTCTTCATTGGGTCTGGTCCTCTTTGTGGGCTTTAAATATCTTTTAAATGGTGTAGACTTACTGTGAGTCTTGGGTGTGAGAAGGACTACAGGAGAAGGTGGGGTTTGCCTTCTAGGTTCTGGTGACTTTGCAGAACAGAAAAGCAGGACTAGATATTTAAATGCTAGGGCTAGGACAACTACTAAATGAAATCAAGAGGTCTTTATAACCCTACCTCTCCTGAACAGCCTAAGGGTCCCCAGGAATTCTGTCTTCTAATGCAGCTTCGCCAAGAGGAAGTGTGTACAAAATAAGTTATGCAAATTTAAAAGATAGAGAAAGTGGCTGAGACCACAACCCTGGCCATGATACACACTGTTGACAAGCTGGCTGTTCTAAAGATAGAAAAGACATTTTGGCAACCCTTCCTCCAAATTTCTTTCCCATGTGGGCATAGCAAGCATTTAAGAGCCAGCTATCAAAACCCAGGGAATCATCCTGGGGTTAAAGAAGATTCAAGGACACTGAGGTCAGGCAATAAAATTGCTTGAAGGTCACAAAGCCTGAAGCCAACCAGGATCTCCCACACAATTAGGCTACCACCCATCTGGAAGCATCTCTGGGCTCCTCCACTAGAACTGAACAGTTCAACTACAGGCAGAGCTTCAGGCAATAGTAGTAAAAGAATCAAGCCAAACTGTACTGAGTATTGGTACCCAAATATCTCCATCAATAAAATTTTGCCCACATTCCACGATAAGGCGTAACAGAACTGAGTATCTCTGGATTAAATGTCCCTTATATGGGGTACGAGGTGGCAAATTCCAAAAAGAAGTAGAATGAAGGCTGCAGTATACACTAATTCTTTGGTGTACTTGGATCTGACCAGAGGTACATGTGACCTCAGCATGACTGACATTGGGGGCCAGATAATTCTTCGTTGTGGGGATTGTCATGTGCACTATAGGATGTTAGAAAAATCTCTGACCTTTACCACTAGATGCCGTAGCACCTTCTCCCCAGTTATGACAACCAGAATGTCTCCAGACATTGCCAAATGTTTTCCAGACAGCAAAAATCATCCTCATCTGAGAACCAGTGGATTTGACTGACAACAATAATTGGGACTAACCCCAACCTCGTGTTGCTGAAAATAATTGGGGAAATGTATATAGCTACCTTTCTGCTATATAATATTTCATGCATCTATGTCACCACACAGATGCAACAAAATACAGCTTCCTCCACTCTAGCTCACAGGTTTCCCAGAGTTGGATCTAGGGAAACTGAATTTGAATCACTTCAACCTCAATATTTCTTCAGCACTTGAAGCTATAAAACAGAGGTTAAAAGTGAAGCTTTTAGGCTAGGACCAGTGGTGGGCTGGAGCCCACTCACACCTGCTCATGCACCTGCTTGCAAGAGCCAACTATCGGCATCTCTTCCCAACTCCATGTTCAGTAAGGTCACATTGGTAAGTTGAAACCAGGCACAGTGAGAGTATCTTACAACAGAAGTTGGCAAATGCTATAAATTTGGGATTTGGGGGGGTTTTTTGCTTTGGTTCTGTCTTTGCTCTCTTAGAACCCATTGTTAAGCACTTACCAGTGCACCACTGGCTAGCAGTGAGGCACTCCATGCCTCTAGACATGATGGAAGTTATGGATAAGAGGAGGAGCACGGTCCAGTCTTACAAGATCCTAGACCTTTTAGGACGAGCTCTTCTAGAAGAATGGCTCTGTCACAGATTAATGATCTTAGAGGCCATATTAAATAATTTTTATCAATAGCATTATATCTGAGTCTCAGAGGCCCTATGTATCCCCTGCTATGGAGGTGCCTCAAATATAAGGCAATATTAGAATTGGTGTAGGTCATCGTAGGCAGAATAATTATAGTAAAGTTGATCAGTACACTGTCTCTAGAATGTGGGCTGTTCTGGTAGTTTATGAAGGGAATCAATAGTATTCAGAATTGGATTTAAAGAGTGGTTGGTGGGGGCGCCTAGGTGGCTCAGTCGGTTAAGTGTCTGGCTTCAGCTCAGGTCATGATCCCAGGTCCTGGGATGGAGCCCCACGACGGGCTCCTTGCTCAGCGGGGACCTTGCTTCTTCCCTACCTGCCATTCCCCCTGCTTGTGTCAAATAAGTAAATAAATAAAATCCGTGTCTGTCAAAGAAGTCTCTCCCTGTCAAATAAATAAATAAAATCTTTAAGAAAAAAAACAGTTGACGCGTGAGGAGGATGGGGAGATACACCTGATGATCAACTGAACAAGATGCTTCAAGGGCTTACCAAAGACCCAGTCCCCTTTCAGTGGCTAAAAATCAAAGGTGAGGGAGAGAAGGACAGAGGGAGGGAACTTACATTTAAATTTATGGTTTAAAAATAATTTTCCTAAAGTGAAAGGAAGTTTGAATCTCGAGCTTGAAAGAACATATGGTAACTGGGAAGATTGATCTAGGCTGGTGAACTCCAGGACATAGCTTAGTAAAATTATTTTTAACTTTTAAAATACAGGGGATATTATAGGCTTATGCCAAAGATTATCTTTCAAAATGCCAAACTTTTCACCAACTTGATTAAAAGTTAAAAGTACAGTGCTAGGACTCTTTCCCAGGTGGGCATAGGCCCAGCTACATCTTGACCAAGATATGGGCTGTACCTGTGAACAGGCACTGAGATCATTACTAAGCTAATCAGTGCACCTTTGTTGGCTTTCTAACCCCAAAAATCCTTCTACTAACATAATCAACCAGTTTGTAGGACCCAAATGCAGCCAAGGGAAGGAAAAAACCCATTGCATTGTTTTGCCAAAGTATATCAAGTACCAAACTTTGGATTCCATTGATAAGCTAACTTCAGTTATCATGAATACATGTAAAAGATAAACATATGAAGTATCATTTCAGGTGTGAATGACCTAGAACCTCTCCTTTATGTGCTGGTTAGTGAATAGAAAAAATAAAAAAGTGGGTACCACACAGGATCCATTCCTGAATGGATTAACAATAGTGTTGGAATCTTGTTTTGATTCTTGGTGATCTATGTCACCAAGATCATGCCTAATAAGGAAGTGAGGGTGATATTTTTCTCTTTTAATATTTCACAAGATTGGCCTTCTTAAATATGTGACTCACAGCAAATAGATCACGCGTATGCCATTATTCAAGATCAAATGAATCTATAAAACAACTTTTACAATATCTCTAAAGTTGATATTTTTAAATTTAAAATGGTCACTTTGGAACTCCTAGAGTCTGGAAATAAAACCCCATGATTTGACTCAATTTAATTACCCAATTAGGCGAAGAGTAATCCCCTTCTCAAATATATTCACATAACACACAGGTAGGTATAGTGTACACACACACACACACACACACACACACACACACACACACACATACACACACAAATTGATCTGCTGCAGTTGAAGTTCATAAATACACCAAAATGTCTTATTGCTATGACTTTACACCCACAAAGTAAAACTTTATAGGTTATTGGTTTTGAAGTATGCTAAATTCAAAGCAACTGTTATTCTCCTGCTATTTAAAAAATAGCAGACCAGCTCATCCCAGATAACTCAAAATCCATTTTTCCCCAGGTATCCTACATTATGAACTAACAAGTCCTATTGTATTTCATACTGGGAGACTCTTTGTTACACGCCATTAGCTAAGTTATTTTTCTTCTTTGAAATCTCACATAAACATTAGTATAGCTATTATTGCAACCATAAGATACATACATGATTTATCTGCTTTTTATTTTTCAAAGAAAAAACTTCATTCTCTTGACTAACATGATACTTGTATGCGTTTCGAATTTTAATCATGCAGATCTGGAGAACAGCCATATTTAAAATCTGTGATGCAGAAATTAGATCACCAGATTTGGAGTCAGCAACAAGGGTCTGAATTCTGGCAAGCAGTCTGTTCGAACAGTCCTCTAACAATATGACTCCCCAAGAAGTGAGAGCACAGGAGGTGGGTCTCCCATGCCCATAGAAGGCAGCTCTCCGGAGAACCACCTCCCAGCCAGCTTCCTAAGCAAACAGCACCTGGGGACAAACAGGCAGGCAAACCATGTTTCTTTCCCTGCCAGAAAGAAAAATTGTTATTCACAAATTCATCCCCAGGAGCAGAACTGGGGAAAGCCCTGCCTGTAGGGAAAGATTCCCCAGGGCAGAATAACAGAACTGAAAAAGAGACGGCATTAAATGGAAGGTTCTGTTAGAGAATTAGGCTGAACCCACCCAATTATAACCCACCCATTGGCCGTTATTGATAGGTATCTATATCTAGCAGAGAATATATTTTCAGCAAGGCAAGAAAAATGGGAAGTGTGAAAGTTAGCAGCTTCTGGCAGAGCAATTCGATATGATTCAGCTTGGGTGTGCAAGGCCAAGCACGCAATACCTGCTTGCTTCTCTGCACAGCTTCCACTTATTCCTCCCACCCACCGGGAGCTGCTGAAGTCCCCCAGGCAGCCTCACCCCACCTCAACCCCATAGTCCCCACCCACGAGGGACTTAAAGAATGCTAGTTCGGCCTGGATTTTACCTTGACCCTGGTGGTAGGAACTGATTAGTCCCTTGTTCTTACACTGCACTGACATAAGGCCCCCTAGTAGGGCCAGTATTGTCCCTGATAAGGTAGCTTCCTCTGTCCTCTTTCTCAGCAAGACTGGAGATCACTACTTTATTCTTACCATGATTTCCAGACGTCACTTGGATATTTCTGACCTTTGTCCTTTGTCTGGGCCCTGCCTTCTCCTATCCGACTTCTCTGCGGTTGATGGACAATTACGCAATCACTTACTTCCTGCCGCCAAGCTCTTCAGCCACGCTGGTTCTCAGTCTGTCCCCTGCCTTTGGGTCTATCCCATCCCCCCGCCAAGTACCTTTTATAACCTGGCAGACATGCCTGATCTTTAGGCCAGAACATCAACCTAATTCTTTCTTCAGTACCAGATGCTTAACCCAAGGATTGTGCCAAAAGATACCCATGCGACACTCCATAGAACCCTCACCTCAGCTCCGTAAGATGTATATCTTACCCCAGTTTCAAATATGAGACACTGAGGCTCACTGATGCCAAATAACTGGCTCTAGATCTTATTGCTAGGAAACCTGGAAGCCAGGAGTCTAAAATCAGGCCTGTGTGGATATGCAAGTCTAACCACTGTACCACATGGTTGGTAGAAATGACAGGTTTGGATCCTTTCCAGGCAAAATTGTTCTTCAGAGACCAAGCTTCAGCTCTGATTTCCCTCAGTCTTCTCAATCAGTGCAGTGTTTGGTGACAGGGAACAAGTGAATTCTTGCTTCCACATTATAAATCCTGGTCAAAACATTTATAATAAAATGCAGGAAGAAAGGTGAGTGCCGATGCTGACAGCTGGAGAGTGCCAGGAGTGTAGGCATTTTTCTAATGCCGTGGGGCTTTGCTGGAGGGCTGCAATTTGAATTGACAGCTGTTTCATCTTTAATGTGGAAAATATCAACTATAAACAGGAGACCAATATCTCTACATGTATCAGTGGAATTCTGGTATTCAGATCAGATCTTTTCCTTGGGCGGATATAGACGTACTCTTTTCTGCAAGTAGTCATTGACCCAGGGAAAAATAAGCTACTAGGATGAAAAATTGAGCAGCCTCACAGTTTAGTCAAAGAAAACAAACTGAGGGATTTTCTCCCCTGTCTCTCTTTAACATGAAATATTTACAACCTCTTTCAACCCTAGTTTCATCACTCAGAGTAGGAGTGATTTATCGCTTCCTGCCAACTGTTTCAGGGAAACAAGGCAAAAATGGTTGTAGGTTCTAGAACAAATGACCTAATAAAAGGAAATGGCCATATAGAAGATAGTATGCATATTCTCTGTGTAGGATAGATTTGTTTAAACAGTAAAGTTCTAGAGGGATGCTATAGTGTCACAGTTGGTGAGAAACCATTATATCCTTGCTGTAGGCATGAGTCACAGCAGAGATTAGAGATGAATGTTACCAAACTTTTTGTGCAATTCATTATATTGGGTTCCATCTTGTTTTAAAGGAACTTCTAATGTCTTTAGGAATTTGCGATTCCCCCCATAGTTGTTAGGAACTCATCCATTGGACATCTGTCCGATGCCATCCTTCAATGTGAAAACAGCTCCAAAACAAATTCGGAGAATGATGTCAAGGTAGAATTCTTTATCAAGCATATAATTTAATAAAATCATCTTAAATTTTTAGATCCCAACATTCACAGAGAGCCCTTGTTACTTTTTTATTTACTCTTGTTTACCATTGGGTTGCAGTTTGGATGATTTCTATTGGCCTATCTGCAAAGTTCCTTGTTTCTTTCCTCACCTGTGTCCAGTCTGTGGGGTTAGGGATTAAGTCAGTCTGGTGAGAAGTTGAGCAGAGTTTGGATTTTTTGATGCTAGGTTATCTTCAGTACTCCGTACATCAGAAATCCTCTGGCCACTGCTACCTGGCATTTGCTGCAGGTCTTAGTGTGCTCTAGGTTTTGGTCCAGGCCCCTGTTACCCTCTACAGGAGTCCCTGCCTTTCTGCTTGCCAGGTAGCTCTCTTCTTTCCCTGCCCCTGCCCAGCAGGAGCTTACTGGTGCTGGGGATGTAATGGGGGCTGGGAGTCCCCATAGTCCAGCTTCGATCAAACCAAGGGCAACAGGGCCTTGGGGGTGAGGCTTTCTCAGCATTCCTGCCCCACTCCCCCTCACTGCCCAGGGACAGGAAAGTCTGTGGCTTCTGTTTCTCAGGAGAGTAGTGTCTGGGAGTGCTCACAGTTCTCTGCCCTTGCACCCCCCAGAGGGCGTCCACCCTGCTCCATCTTTTGAAGAGCCAGTGGAGAAGAGCTGCTGAGTGACAAGACTTTCCTGAACCTTCCATGTTCTATGTCCAGTTCTTCAGGAGTACAAAAAAACGCTCTAACATGCATACCCATAAATCTCTTTTCATGTGCATAAGCATATCAGTAGATGAGTAGCATCTCAGAAGTAGAATTCCTCATTCGAACAGCACGCTCACTTTTTACATTTTAATTCAAATTCACATTTTGCACTCCAACAAAAATTAGACCAACTTACATCCACAAAGAATGCATTGATATTCCCATTTTCTTATCCATACTTGGTAACCCTGTATATTAGGTCCTTCTGATATTTTTAACTTTATAGGAAAGGGACAGTTTCATGGCTCTTGATTTGCAAATTGACAGTGTGTATGTTTATTTCAGAGGTACTTAGTCTTCAATTTATTGGGTTAATCTCATATTTATTTGGAAAAGTTCTTTACAATTTAAAGACATTAGGTCTTCTTCTATGAATTAGTTTTCTTCCTATTTTGCCTTTTGTCTCTAACATTGTTCATGAGGTTTGTTCCTGTTCATAAATGTTCATCTCTATGTATTTAAATCATTTCTTTTATGCTTTCAGAGTTTCATACCATGCTTTAAAAAAATATATTCCACTTTAAATTATATTTTAAAAATCATATTGGAACTTTTATATGTCATACATTAAACTCTATGGAACTGTTAAAATCAATAAGACAAATCTACAGGTACTTCCAGAGAAATAGGTCCATTATATATTCAGTTTTTAAAAAAGTCTTTACCTGTATTATTTCATTTAAGCCTTACAACGCTGTATAAAGTTGATATTATTATTTCCCCAATTTCACTAATAAGGACTGAGTTACAGAGATGTTAAGCATCTTTTAACTTACCCAAAGTCTCATCATTATTATCCAGAATTTGCTCCAGGTTGACTGACTCTTAAGCACAACTGTTTGGGTCTATATGTGGAATATGAAGAAACTGGTGTGTCTCATTCCAGCTGTTTTTTTATTCTTTTTTTTTTTTTTTAAAGATTTTTTTATTTATTTGACAGAGGGAGAGAGATCACAGGTAGGCAGAGAGGCAGGCAGAGAGAGGAGGAAGCACGCTCCCCGCTGAGCAGAGAGCCTGATGTGGGCCTCGATCCCAGGACCCTGAAATCATGACCTGAGCCGAAGCAGAGGCTTTAATCCACTGAGCCACCCAGGCGCCCTGTTTTTTTATTCTTGAGTAGAATTCGGCAACTGGGGAAAAAAAATCTCTTCTAGCCTGTTTATTTTTGTTTGCTTGCTTGTTTGTTTGTTTTTCCTAGAATGAGCCTGTATTGTTTTTGTAATGATTAATTAAAAAAAAACAAACAGGGCGCCTGGGTGGCTCAGTGGGTTAAAGCCGCTGCTTTCGGCTCAGGTCATGATCCCAGGGTCCTGGGATCGAGGCC
>LNAC01000780.1:310735-329598 GCA_002007465.1 Ailurus styani
AAAAAAAAAAAAAAACAAAAAAACAAAAAAAAAAACACCTGGCATTAGAGAAAGATCCACTGTGTCTCCTGAAAGAACAGTTTTAGTACTAAATATTCTCCAAACTTCTTTGAACCTGGAAGATAGTTTTGGAGAGCATTTTGAAGAACTAGTGTTCTTTTTAAAATAATACCTTTGGGAGAAGGAACTAAAACAGTAGATTCATTTTCCCAGGTCCCTTTACTTTGCTGACAGCTGTGTTCCCAGGACCACTACCTCAGGAAATAATGCTGAAAGCAATGCCACTTTACTATTTATTAAGGATATAATGTATGTTTTCATTAATACTTTAACCTTGGCCCTTTTCAGTGACTTGTGAAAGGGAAAAGTTTTTGTTGTTGATATAATTTACTTTTTTAATGAATTAAATGATTATCTGACATTTTGCAACGTCTGATTGAAGCAGACAGGTCTGCATTTCATTACCAAGTTATGTAGGTTGCAGATGAACCTATTCTCCTTCCATCTGACTCTCCATGTCTGGTATTGATGTATATCACTGCAAGCCAGTGCCTTCTCTTCTCCCGTATATCCCCACTCAGCCTAAGAAATTTCATATACATTAACTGCTACAAAGTGTTTATGCCAAAATCCAGAGTGAGGGTTAATTATTGGGGGAAGTCCCTTTCCCCGAGCAATCTGCACATTTATTAAAAAATCCTTATGGCAGTTCGTGCAAGCACAAGGCTTTTGAAGCCTTCTATAAAGGGCTTATTCAACTGCATTGATTAAATCCCACGTAATTAGACTCAGTTCAAGGTCACTAAGAACAGTGATATGTTTCTACAGAAACATTCACATTCTTTTCACCTACCTCCCATTTCCTTTCTTTCTTTCTTTTTTAAATTAACATTGCTGCAAGCCCTCTGAACTGGAGAAACTTCATAGCAGTGTCCTTGGTTCCAAGAATAAGAGTTTAGTTTAAAAATTTGTGATATTTACTTCCTCATCAAATAATTATATAGAACCTACTCTGTGCCAAGTCTGGAGAAATTTTTTTAAAATAATAATAAATAAGATGTAGTCTCTTCCCCCAAAAGAGCTTTATAACCTAGCAGAGATCAGAGGCTAGTAAGGTATTCTTGCAATGCAGGACAAATAGTGCTTATAAATGGAGGTAAAACTGAACTCCATGGAACCAATCAGGACACACAAGAAGAAATTTTCTCTTTTTTTTCTTTTTTTTTTAAGATTTTTTTTTAATTTATTTATTTGACACAGAGAGAGATCAGATCACAAGTAGGCAGAGAGGCAGGCAGAGAGAGAGAGGAGGAAGCAGGCTCCCCGCTGAGCAGGGAGCCCGATGCGGGCCTCAATCCCAGGACCCTGAGATCATGACCTGAGCTGAAGGCAGAGCCTTTAACCCACTGAGCCACCCAGGCGCCCAAGAAGAAATTTTCTTCACATGAACTGCACACTCTATGGTAAGAAACCCAACAGAAAAATCTTTCACTCAAAAGGCAAGTATGTGCACAAGGTCACTCCCTTGGCAACTTCAAATCTCTGTTCATTCACCTTCAACTTCTGTTTCCATGCCAGGTCATGTACTGAATATACACAATCACATATATCGCATTATTTTAAACCTAAGGATTTGTGAGGCAATTACTACTCTGTTTTCATACAAGAAAGCTCATACAGAGGTTCACTTCCTCAAAGCCACACAGTTTGGAAAAAGCTGGATTAGAATATGAACCTAGGGACACATGGGTGGCTCAGTCAGTTAAGAGTCTGCCTTCACCTCAGATCATGATGGGTGTGGTCCTGGGGTCCAGCCCCACTTTGGGCTCCCTGCTCAGCAGGAAGCCTACTTCTCCCTCTCTTTGCCCACCCCTCCCCCCCCACCGTTCGTGCTCTCGCTATTTCTGTCTCTCTCCTTTAAATAAATAAATAAATAAATGCTTTAAAAAAAGAAGAAGAATATGAACTAATTTTCCTGCCTTGAGACCACTGATTATCCTGTTGCACCATGATTGTGACTAGCTTTTATCTGAAGCTCTTGCATGAATGTCCTGTTGGTTGAGCTGGAGGGAACATAAAGTATATCTGGAAGACATCCCAAGGGCTTGTTTCCTCTATAATTCAGTCTTGCATGGTCGGGAGTATTTCCTTTTATATATTTGTGGGCAAAATTTTTTGCCTATTCACTCAATATTGAACCTAATTATACTTCTGAGATAAACTAATTTTCCAAATGACCATAAAAGTTTAAGTATTAATTGAAATACAAATCAATAGGGCTATTCTTTATCTTAATTTCTTTCAGTTTCTGATAATACCAGTCTCATAATCATGACCCATTTGGAGAACTTAACCTTAAAACACTCAACAAGAAACAAAGGGCTTTGCATTAAATGTTCTATTTCTGGTTTCTTTTACATTCATCCTAAAACATTTTTTATCCTGAAACTGTTTGCTAATCTGATGTGTCTATATAATTAAATGGTGTAGCCAGTATTCAAATAACTACATGAAGGTATCACAAGGTAAGTGAGGCTAACATTATTGCATCCTGAAAGACAAATCAGCCATGTAGAGAAATGGCCCACACCAAAATGTTTGAACAGCTAGCTGTCTCTGATTATTTTGGCACTTTTCCCACATCAAAACAAGAGCAGAAAGAAACTGTCATCTAGTTGACTACACTGTAATAATAATTTCTACAGTTTATTGAGTACCTTTATACTGTACTGTGTATCTATCGCTACATAACAAATTACCCCAAAGCTCTGCAACTTAAGACAACAAACCGGGGTGCCTGGCTGGTTCAGTCGGTTAAGTGTTTGCCTTCAGCTGGTCCTGGGATCGAGCCCCACATTGGGCTACCTGCTCAGTGGGAAAACTGTTTCTCCCTTGCCTTCTGCTGCTTGCCCTGTTCATGCTCTCTCTCTCTCTCTCTCTCTCTCTCTCTCTCTCTCTCTCTCTCAAATAAATAAATAAAATCTTTTCTAAAAATTTAAAGAAAAAGACAACAGTGCTCACTTGGGTAGCACATATACTAAAATTAGAATGATACAGAGAAGATTAGCATGGCCCCTGCACAAGGATGATGCGCAAATTCATGAAGCGTTCCATATTTTTATATGATCTCTCTGATATGAGGAACTTGAGGGGCTGGGCGGGGGGTTGTGGGGGGTCTGGAGGGAAAAAATGAAGCACGATGGGACAGGGAAGGAGACAAACCATAAGAGACTCTTAATCTCACAAAACAAACTGAGGGTTGCTAGGGGGTGGGAGGGTAGGGATAGGGTGGCTGGGTTATGGACATTGGGGAGGGTTTGTGCTATGGTGAGTGCTGTGAAAGGTGTAAGCCTGATGATTCACAGACCTGTACCCCTGTGGCATATAATAATAAAAGAAAAGAAAAGAAAGAAAGAAAAAGACAACGGATATTATCTCATAGTTTCTGTGGAACAGAAATTCAAGAAGGGCTCATTTAGGTGATTCTGCTAAGGATCTCTCATGAGGTTGGAGGCATCCACTTCCAATATGGCTCACTGACATAGCTATTGGCAAGAACTACGGGTTCCCGTACTTGGACCTCTCCATGAGGGTTACTTGAGTGTCCTCTGACTTCCTCCTGAGCAAGTGAAGCAAGAAGGCAAGATGGAAGATACAACGTCTTTTATGATCTAGCCTCAGAAATCATAACCCACCATGTCCACAATATCCTAGAGTTTTACACATATCAGGCCTACTGAGTATCAGAGGGGCTACATAAAAACATGAATAACAGGAAGAGAAGATAATTGGCACCACCATGAAGTCTGCATACCACACTACTTAGCACTTCTTAAGAACTACTTCTTTTGATCCCAGTACAGCCCCGTGAGATAAGACCACTACGAATATGATATCCATTTACATATGAGAAAACTACAATCAGAAAAGTATGATAATGAACTCAAAGCTTCTAGGTAGCATGTGTTAGAATTAAGCCAGACAGGTTTCCTTGGAGTACTTAACCATGGACTTTCAAACTCAAGATACAAACCTAGGGGCACCTGGGTGGCTCCGTCTGTTAAGCAGCTGACTCTTAGTTTCCACTCAGGTCATGATCTCAGGGTCATGAGATGGAGCCCCACCTCAGGCTCCACACTCAGCATGGAATCTATTTGAGATTCTCTCCCTCTCCCTCTAACCCTTCTCCCATTCTCTCTCTCTCTCTCAAATAAAATAAATAAATTAAATCTTTAAAGATACAGACCTAGAAGGACATAAGTGTAGCATTACTGCTGAAAACCATTCTTTGGAGTAGCAAAATAATAGTGGAATTTATGTGGAAGTGAAGTCAGAGGAAAGCCAGAATGTAGGTGCAGGTGAGAGCTGCTTCCACATTGCTCTAAGAGAAGACAAAGGCTTCCTATAAGTGAAAGAGGACCCTTCTGTTCCTTGCCCATATCCTGCAAGAGTAGCCCAAACCCTACACCTGGATTCCAGTTCATCTAGATAAAGCTGCATTCCAGAAAATGATGCTCAAGATAATGGACTTAAGTGTTCAAGAACCAATAAAGGAGAATTTCCCACTTAACACATCAAGATCTGATATTTGCAAATCTAACTTGGTTTGGGCAATGTTGGGGGGGGGGGCACAAGCCTAAGGATGAGATCTCACTGGTTGACTTGGCCAAAGTCCTTCTCTGAAGCTGCCAATTAGCCAGATTTCAAAACTCTCTCTTCTGCTTCAATAAAAACAGATAGCTCTAAGAACTACTTGCTCACTTTTAATCATTTTGTAATCATACCTCCAAAATGATGCTTCTTGTTTCATGGAGTACCACTACCCAAGAACTAGAGTGTAATGACTGCATTCAGAATTGCACAGGAAGAATATTCCATCCTAAAACCACGTCAGCATCTTTCTAGGAACAATTCTTCCTTATTTGGGCTTAAGAATTTTCATTTTTGAAAAGTAGTTATGAACTTCAGCACCAAATCCAACTTTACTCAGAAACCTAATCTCTGCCACTTTATAAATAACAACCAAATGAGTAATACAAATGCAAATTAAACTGCAGGGGAAGACCAGTGGCTGGAGGGGAAGAAATCCTCCCAGTATTCCTTTATCTCCTAGGTAATGAAGATGCCAGCCTGCTGCCCAGATGAGTTTGTTCTCTCCTGAGCCATGGGGAAAGACATGAAGAGAATTGAGGGCACAGCTGTGGAATGCATCCTGAAGCCCATACACTTGGGTTCCCAAGGCTGTTTCCAAGCTTTCACACAATAATGTTTGATTACTACAGTAACTGATGACTGTTTTTATTTGTGTTTCCCACGGTGCTGCTACAGTAGGCATCCTCAGCTTGGGACTGCTGAAAATCTTTAATGTGTAACCACTATTTTCCATAACAATGAAGCTAACCTTGCAGGGATCAGGTCATGGAGAAGCAGGTTTTCAGAAGCAATCTAATATTTTCACAGCAGCATCTCTCTACAGGGTTCTTTTTCAAAGTTTAGGGAGGTAGCTCTGGAGTTAGGAGTATGGAATTAGAGTACGAGTTACATTATGTCACTAGGACAGACACAAAAGCAGCCAAGGTCTCCACTTGTTCCCATGTGATCATATCCTCATGGAGTGGGGAACACCAGTCGTCAGGACATGACCGAGCCCAGTAGTGGCCAAACTGGGTTTCCTCAGATATCCAAAAGGTAAATACACAAACCCCTTCCCCGCCCAAAAAAAAAAAAAAAAAAAATCTGCTTAAGTAGAGAGTAAGTAATAGATCATTTATAAGATATGAAGATATGATAGAAAGAATAAATGTGAGTGTGGATCACCAGCATGATGTAACTACCAAAATTCATCCCAAAAACACTTGGCAGAGCCTACCACCCACGAAGAGAGGTGTTCATGCTCTCATCTGTACCCCATCCATTGTTCTGCTCACTTCAATCTAGCAAAGGCATTCATGTCATAGCTCTCCCCATCACCCTCATCCAAGTGGCTTTTAAGATGATCTTTTCATGCTAAACTTCCTGATGTCTTGAGGGTCTGAAGATTTTTTCACACACTGTGATAGTTTAATAGGATGTACAATACTAATTCAAAATTCTTTTCCTCAAGAGTTAAAAATATTTCTTAGTTATCTCTTTGTATCTACTGTTACTGGCAAAAAAAAAGTCTGATGTCCTATAAGACTCAGAAAAAGATTGATGATCTTGATTACACAAAAATTGAAACAAAAGAACTTTCAGGAAGATTGTCATTGCTTTACATTTCTGTAATTTTTTAAAATGCCTAGCTTAGGGGCACCTGGGTGGCTCAGTCATTAAGCGTCTGCCTTCAGCTCAGGTCATGATCCCAGGGTCCTGGGATAGAGCCCGCATCAGGCTCTCTGCTCAGCGGGAAGCCTGCTTCTCTCTCTCCCACTCCCCCTGCTTGTGTTCCCTCTCTCACTGTGTCTCTCTCTGTCAAATAAATAAATAAAATATTTAAAATGCCTAGCTTAGTGGGTGGCTGTTTCTGTGTTCTTTCTGTTGCAATTTCACATATCATGTGACCTGTGGAAAATTCCATTTTATACTCATAATAACAGTGGAAAAGCACATAATATCCTGGTATTCTGAAAACACCTTTTACTTCATACACTGCCTGAAGTAGTCTTGGGGAATCCTCAGCTCCCCAGGTTACGCTTTGAGAATTATTGGTATAAAATACTTCTAAAACTAGAGAAGAAAAAGTCCAACAATGTTATTTTAAAATGAGCTAGTGAAATGAACAGACTATTCAAGGAAAAAGGGAATGGCCCTTGGACATAAGAAATGTTAAAGCTTAGTCATATTAATAGAAACACCAACTAAAATTAGGCCAAGACTCCATTTATCAAAAGAAAAAGGTGTTTTCTTTCTTTTTTTCATTATGTTCAATTAGCCATCATATAGTACATTGTTAGTTCTTGATGTAGTGTTCAAAGATTCATTAGAGAAGTTTGACAACATATTTTGTTGCAAGACTGTGGAGGAACCCAGTGAGCAATAAGAAATTTTGCACTCAGATTATGAGTTCTGAATACCATTTCTCTGGAAAGGGAGTTAAATATCTACAAGAAATAGCTGATTTCCAGTCCAGCGCGGAAATATACAAGATGAGCTTAGAACATTTTGTTGTAGCTAATGAAAAGGGAACTGTTAACGAATATGAGAATCACGTCAAAACGGCTCAAGAACCAAGCTGATGCGTTCTATCAAATATGGTAGGACTTCAGCATCAATAAGGACAATATCTGCAGTAGATTACAATACACAAAATATGTTAAGTCCATGACTTCATTAAAAAACTACAAAATAATAATAATAGGTGAGCTTTGAAAAGATGATAGCAAACCAAGTCATTTTTAAAACTAATAAAGCAAAAGACTAAAGCATTTATCTTGTCTTTCCTATAAGAACTACACCAATGGATAATAAAATAGTAAGTGAAGGGAATTTTCTTTTTATAGAAGTATTTCAGGTAATAAATGAAGAAGGAATAACAGAATTCCACCATTTTGCAATCCTGAAAAAATTGATCTAGGCACTGAAAAATTGATTGTCAATGACTTTAACATGACCAAAATATAAACAGATACTATGTGTCTCCCATGAACAACACCAGCAATAAAGTATCCTTGTTGGAAAAAAACAACTAAACAGAATCAAAGGAAGCCTCAAAATTTGATCACCTTTTTGCCAAGTTGATTGGAAATATCTACTCATCTGGCAAAGTCAAGAGACTTATACAGTTTATGTGACATTTTCCGGGGAGCTATGTCCCATAAGTCCATAGATCTCAGGCTTACTTACCTTAAATAATCCTAGACAACTGGACATCCTGCTAAACTCTCCTACCAGCAAAAACCATTAATTGTTTTTCGCATTCACCATCAGCAAATTTACAAAAAGATTCTACTGAGTCCACACCTTCTTTCTTTCCCAGAGCATCCCCATAGTTTAGAAAAGACTTTAGAGGGCGCCTGGGTGGCTCAGTGGGTTAAAGCCTCTGCTTTCGGCTCAGGTCATGATCTCAGCATCCTGGGATGGAGGCCCACATCGGGCTCTCTGCTCAGCAGGGAGCCTGCTTCCTCCTCTCCCTGTTTCTCTGCCTGCCTCTCTGCCTACTTGTAATCTCTCTCTGTGTGTCAAATAAATAAATAAAATCTTAAAAAAAAAAAAAAGAGAAGACTTTAGACCTTAGGTTTAGGCTTAACCATTTACTTCCTTCATGCCTTTCCAGGTAGTAAGACAAATTATTGAAAGATCACAAATGGAAACACACTGAAAGATCACAAGTAATAAAAGAGACAAATGAAACAAAACTAAAAAGTCAGAAATTAACCCATATTTATGTAAGGATTTTATATATGCTGGGGATAATAAGTCAAAATCAATGGGGAAAACAATAGATTGTTTAATAATAGGGTTGAGAAGATGGAGTCATTCTGGTAGTCTTACTGCAGGATGATTCCCAATGATAGCTACCTCCTGGTATTCACACTCCTGTGTAGTCCTCTCCCACACTGGGTCACAGCTGGTCTGTGTAACCAATAGCATATGTCATAGCTGAGAAAGTATTCCTGAGGTTAGGTTACAAATGACTGTGACTTCCATCCTGAGTTCTCTCCCTATTTTTTTTCCCTCTCTCTTTCATTTCTTGCTCTGAGGAACGCAGGCAGCCATGTTGTGAGCAGCCTCCAGAGAGATTTGCATGACATGATTTCAACATGCCTCCAGACAATCGCCAGTGAGGAACTGAGGTCTACCAAAAATTATGTGAATGCGCTTAGAATCAGATTTCCCAGGCTGGAAGTTACTGCAACCCTGGCCAGCAGGTCACCTAAAACCTGATACGGAACCCCCCAGCCAAGGTGCTGCCAGGCTCCCAACTCTGAGGACGTAAGATTGTGTTTGTTGTCTTATCCCACTAAAGTTTAGGGTGATTTATTGTGTAGCAGCAAATAATACAAATTTTGGTACCAAGGTAAGATATGCCGTAACAAAAGCCTATGTGGGAGAGATGGTGAGCAGAAACTGGGCAGGTAAAGGACTTTGTGGAGAGCATTAGAGTAAAAGTCTAAATTGCCTAATTGGACTGTTTGTAGAATTTTGGACTTTAAGCAGGTTTCCAGGGAGGGCTTAAAAGAAAATGAGGAACATCTTACTGGATATTGGAGGAAAGAAGAGCCTCATTCTGTCCTGACAGAAAGTTGGACAACAGTAACTAGAAGTAATGTGGAAGTTACAAATACACTTCATGCACTAGATGATCTAGCTAAGATTTCCACCCAGACTGGTGAAAATGCCACAGAAACATTCTTAGAGTAACATATGAGAGGGCAGAGATTAGCTGAAGAAAGGACCAATATACAGAAAGAACCAGAACTTGCTAGTTTCAAAGGTTCCCAGCCCCATTAGATGGCAAACAGTCCTAAATCTAGGAAATAGCTCTGAGCAAAGATCCTATCCAGGACACTCTCAGTGAAGCTGAAGCTGAGGAAGTGAGCAATATAAAAAAATATATCAGTAGAAATATCAAAAGTGGTGCCTAAGAGGGTCATTCTGCAAGACAAAAGAGCTCTTCAGGTTTCAAGGGTGTGACTCACAAGTCCTTTAATTCAACAAGCAGAGTTTCCAAGAACCTCAAGAGCCCAGTCCTCAACAGAAGCCCAAAGTACAATAGGGCTTACCTTGAAGAGATTTGTCAGCATGCTTTTGTCTAATGATCTGAACTCCAAAAAAATATGCACAGGAGACCCATGAGGTCTTTAAGAGAATGTTAGATGCAAAAACATCTACCATTTGGATTGAAAGGGACAGAGACGGCACAAAAGGAAATGATGCCTCAGGGCCCCCAAAATCTACAACCAGAAGACAGACTGAGGACACTAGTCAGTTCTAAACACGAGCTACCTTTCTAAAAATGAACACACAACTCAGAGAGTGAAACTGAGAGCCCAGAGAGTGTAGCCAAAACCATAAAGAATAATGAATAACTCCTTAGCCAAAGTAAAACTGAGCTCTAAAACGGAAATGTCCTCCCTTCACCCAGCTATATTTCATAATTGCTAGACCCAGTGACTGTGTCTTTCATTTTTCCCCTTTTTGAAAGGGTTATTTATTTAAGAGAGAGACAGAATGGGGAGGAGGGGCAGAGAGAGAAGGGGAGAACTTGAAGTAGACTCTGTGCTGAGTGCAGAGCCCCATGTGGGGCTTAATCTCACGACCCTGAGATCATGACCTGAGCTGAAACCAAGAGTCAGACACTTAACTGACTGTACCCGTCAGGCACCCCGTCCCCCTTTTTAAATAATAATGTCTACAGAGGTCACCCTATACCTGTTCCACCCTAAATGTTGCGTATGTGGGGGACAAATAGCTTGCTTCTTTAATTTCAGAGATCAAGAGAAATTCCACTCAAAGAATCATAATTAATGGACTGCAGTCAAGGAGCCTCACACTCCCTTGGGTCTGACTTAGATGCTAAGATCCTGCACTTTGAGCTGATGCTCAGATAACATCAAGCAAGAGCAAAAATGTAGCTAAGTCAGAATCTTCATGCATTGCTAGTAAAGAAGACATTTTTGAGGGGAAAATGGTGAAACTTGGTGAAATTAAAGGTGTTCCTACCTACAACCTCAGGAGGGAAACACTCTCCTGGGAACGTAAGGAGGCATGTGTAAGGATGTTCCTTAAATTATTGCTTATGCTAACAAAGTCTGAAGCAACCTAGATATCATCCACAGAGGAATGAAAAATGAAAATGTGGGGCAGATATTTGATAGGAGACAATGGAGTAGACAAACAGCAATGATATTGAATCTTTTTTTATATAAATTTTTTTTAAGATTTTATTTATTTATTTGACACAGAGAGAGAGAGGTCAGATCACAAGTAGGCAGAGAGACAGGCAGAGAGAAGAGGAAGCAGGCTCCCCGCTGAGCAGGGAGCCTGATGTGGGCCTCGATCCCAGGACCCTGAGATCATGACCTGAGCCGAAGGCAGAGGCTTTAACCCACTGAGCCACCCAGGCGCCTGATATTGAATCTTTTCAACAACAGGATTAATTAAATAAATGAAGCAAAATGAGTTTTGCAACACAGCACCATTTATATAAATTAAAAAGACACACTTGCCAAACAAAACTGTATGGTTTTCACTGATAACCCCTCTAAGTACAGATATTAAGAGTCATTGAGTGGGTGCCTATGGAAAGTAGAGAGAAGAATATAAAGATGGGCAACAAAGGAGAAAATAATAAAAGAAAAGAAAAGAAAAAGAAGCTGTATGCTAATGAATCATGAACTGAAAAATCTAACTCAATTGTTCATGTCTGAGGTTCACACACATGCACACAGGCATGGAGGAAGGAAGAAGCAAACTAACCAAGAAACAAGAGGGGGACAGAGAGGGAGAGAGGAAGAAGGAAAAGAAGGGAAGAAAGGCAAATTAGCTAAAAGGTGTGCAGTAGTTTTAACTAGAGTGTGGAGATCACTGAGAGGCATTAGCAACTCTAGGCTCTTGCTGGGGTTCCAGCCTTTTCCATCTCTAGCACTGTAGGCTAGCTAGCTCTCTTCAGGTTCTGTGATCTGCTGGACCACAAGAAAGTGTCAGGAATTATGAGCACCTCAAGCCAAAGAAAAGGTCTTAGTTTTGTTTGTTGTTTTCCTGGCTCATTAATGGAAAGAAGTAGTACCCTAAGGAGTCCAAAGTATTGTTCTACTGAAGGAAAAATATTAGAGAACTTACATGCTCAATCAAGTTTCCTGGAACAGGAGTTTCTTGGGCTTCCCAGGAAATTGACCTCACACTGTCTGCAGAGTTTTGAGCCATTTGGGGTCTCTGGCTCCTGAATCCCTTTTCAGTGCATCAAATTCCTTTTGAAAACAGGTCTGAAGGCATTTTGAAAGCTACTAATTAGATAAAATTCAAATCACACTCAGAAATTGTGTTTCGTTAATACACTCTGAAAACGCTACTATTAGCCATATTTATGTCTGATTAGCAGTAAAAAAAGCACTAAGTGGCTTGCCTGGGCAGCCCGTGGTACTGCTAGCCTGCCCATTGCCCATATTAATTACTAAGCCATCTTTCAAAGGGCAGCACGACAAGCTGGCTGAAGATGAATAGAAATCGGAGACTGTTTTTCCATTTCTCTCAGCCCCTTTTCCACTGAAACCTTGACGGTACTTGGATAAATGATATTTGAGAGCCACCATTTCTGAGACCCTTAATGAGACCGTTAAAGCCAGGAAGAGGAAAAAGTGTTGGGTGTTACAAAAAGCAGGCCAAGAGACAGGGTTCGTGCCCACTGAAAAAGCAAAAACTCATTGCTCGCTCAGGAAGCCAGGTGTGAGAAAGGAATTTAGTATCCATCTGGACACTTAAATCTTAAAATAATATGGGGGAGGAAATTCAAAGAATTGAAAATGAAGAGAGCAACAGATGCCAGACTAAGAGTCAACCATCATAAAAAGCCAACCCCTTGGCTCAAGATACAATTCCAGCTTTCTAATTTATTCAGCTCAAAATGTTGACCTTCCAGGAAGGTGGAGAGAGTGACCAGAGAGAGATTTCTTACCTACACTTTCATAGACTATAATTCAGATGGCAATGCCCTATTATGATAAGTTTAAGGAAACCTGATACTACTATAAGCACAAATAATAAAACTGTCTTTCTGGAAACCAAAGTCCTATTACAGTGGGATATATTCTTGGCCTTCCTGGAAAGCACACCCTTAGTCCTTCCTGGAGGAATTATAATTTCTTAACCACGTATGTAAGGAGAGCCACGTATGCAAAAATCACCATAGTAAATAGAGTGGGTAAGAGTGAGCAGTCAGTCCAGGAAATTAAATGCAAGAGGTCAATGAAGGATACTCCACGGCCACTGACAGATGGCCAACTTTCCTCACACCCAGAAAAGGTAGATGGTGCTAAAAGCCCTCCAGTGAATCCTCTGCCTCAGAGTTTACCAGAAGGAAGGGGGTGAGCAGATGTTATCACAATAAGCATTCCCCGTGGTGGCCAGGACAAAATACTTAAGGAGTCAGAATCACATCACCAGAGGTGATTAAGAAATTCATTGTGAGCAGATGGATGTAACAGCTACTGTAAAGGGCAAGGAAGCATATTTTTATAGATATTAGAGGAAAGACTCTAGAGTGTTCTGATGCCCTGATTCCATACATTTTCCAAAACCAGGTCTGTTCATTCCATACAGGTTCCAAAACTGAGTCCAAAACCAGATCTGCTCGGGTCAAAGCCTCCCTAGGACACCATTGAAGGCACAGGAGAAAGCACTGGCGGTTGAGTCCCTAGACCTACCTTGCTTGAACAGTCTTTCTGCAATTTAGTTTATGAATACTTCAGCTTTTACCTGTGCATAATAAGAATAGTCATCCCCACTTATCAGGATTATTTTGAGGATGCCTATGATAAATGTAAAAAAGAACGAAACCCAGTGCCCGGCCCGTGAGGTGACCTCAGTTGAATTGGCACTAATTTTTTTATTATTATTATTACATCAGTTGTTAGTACCCACAAGTTGACATTTCGATAACATGCTTGAGATCAATAATTATATTACTTAAACTTGTGATTGGAGCAATGAATACTTTTTTAAGGACAATCATTACAGTATTTTGGAAGAGGGCCATCTATATTCTGAAATGATGGCATTAGCACTTGAGATGATCTTAACAAGAAAAAATTACCAAAAATCAAGTTAAAGGAAAAGGAAAGTCCAAGTAGTATATCTACAGAAGAAAAAAATGAGCTGTGCAAATTACTGTCATACCCAAAACTACCAAAATTGACCTATGGATCTAGTGAAACACTTAGAATAAAAAGCACATAGAGTTTCTGTAAAGGGTATTTCTTTCTATGTGTACATGTATGACTTACCTGGTCTGTGCAATAGAGTATGGATTCCCTGTGCAATTTGAGCCTTTGCCTGGGATACAGCAAGTGAAAACTGGAAAAGATTCAAGAGACTGTGGTTGGTGGGAAAGAGAGAGAGAGAGAGAGAGTAAGACAGAGGAAGGAAGGAAGGAAGGAAGGAAGGAAGGAAGGAAGGAAAGAAAAGTGGAAAGAAAAGAAAAAAAAGAGAAAAGAAAAGAAAAAAGTAAAGAAAAGGATCTGGAAAAGCAAAACTAAAAATCCCTGGGATACAATAATAAAAATGTTTACCTACCTAAATGGAAAGAAAAGATGCTCCTTTCTGATAGAAATATTTCCGTGGAATGGCCCTGAATGAAGAAACACCGTCCTCTCCATGTTCTCATTTTTGTCCCTCAAAAAACTGTGAGAGCAGGTAAGCTAGTGTTACCTCCCTTTCACAGATGAGGAAAAATGGAGGCTCAGTAAGCTGGGGGATAAAGTGGAAGAGCAAAGTGTGAAGCTCAGACTCTCTGACTACCCTGCCCTCTTTCCACTATCGCCTATGCTACACTCAGAGACTCAATGGATTCTCTTTCTCATGGGAATTTCAAGAATAGATTTCATCTCTGAGAGATGCCGTTCTCTCTAGAGGGAGAATTAATGATCTCTTCCTCTGTCAGAATTCCTTCCAACGTTTGATTCCTCTGCATATTCTCCTTCTCTGAGCCTGGGCTACTGGTTGACCTACTTTGGAAGCAGAAGAGGCACCTGTAAGGGAGGAAGGAGTCAGCACTAGAATGTCATAAGTACTTCTGGGTTTTAATGAGACAGATATAAAACCAAGATTCTGACTATCATGACAATATCACACCACATTGCCAAAGGGGTTATGAAACATGCAGACGGATTGACAGTGTTGTCAAAACAAGCTTAAAAATAGAAAGCATATACCTATATGTCAATAACAGCTTTGAAATCAGCTTAATCTCTGTGCATAGCACAGCCTGTGAAACAGTTTGACCCAGATGAATCCTTAGTAAATATTTTTGGGAACTAAGTAGCTCCACACCAAGTGGCATTTTCTGGGATGTCTTTTCCTGCTGTCTGTCCTTCATACATGCCTGGGTTCGAATCAAGACCCTGCCATTTCACAATCTTACTGTTCCCCATTCTCTTTATCCACAAAAAAAGATAAGAGGACCTAACTCATAAGTTATTTATGGGAATGAATAAAAATATGTTTGTGTATGTCTTTGATGATGTTGACATATATAATTACCCACTAAATGTTAACTATTACTATCAGCCACTCTCATGGATGCCCCACCTCTGAAATTCTTCTCTTTCGTCTCTCTCTCTGTTCAGCTTCTCTTATTACATGTCTCACCTGCCAGATCAATCTAATCCCAAATTCTAAGAGCAAACTTGGCCTTGAGTACCATTGCCCATCACCACAGAAGTCAGCGCTACCTGCTGCTAGTTCAGCTGGAACCTTTTGTACCAGTTCCAACGGCAGGAAGTATTAATTTCCTAACACCTGCCATACAAGGTACCATAATCTGGGCGGCTCAAGATAACAGAAATTTATTCTTTTACAATTTAATAGGTTAGAAGTCTGAAATCCAGGTGTCTGCAGAGCACTCTCCCTCTGAGACTCTGGATAGAATCCTTCCTGTGTTCTCCCAGCTTCGGGTGGTGGCCATTGATTCATGGTGTTCATTGGCTCATAGACACATCACTCCAATCTCTATCTCTGTAGTCACGTGGCCTTCTTCTGTGTCTTTGACTTCATGTGGTATTTTCCTCTTTTTATAAGAATCTTAGTTATATTCAATTGGGACCCACCCTAATGACTTCATTTTAACTTCATTAAATCTGTCAAGAATGTACTTCCCAATAAGGTCACATTAGCAAGTATTAGGGGTTGGATGTTAACATAGCTTTGAGGAGGTCACAATCCAACCCATAAACCAGGCTTTTGCCTTGCTCAGTACTCAGGTAGGTAGTATTTTGTCTCGTTTTTCTTATAACTTTCATGCAACACACATGTAAACAAGATAGATAATGGTCCCTACTCTCATAGATATACCAGTCCATGGAGGGAAACAGACATTACAGAAACAACTAAATAAGTTAGTGACTAACTACAACTGTAATGAGTGTCAACAGTGTTATGATAGCATATTGGGAAAGGGAAGGCTTCTCAGAGAAGAAGTACTGGAAAATGAGCAGGAGCAAGCAAGGCAAATGGGGTTCGGTGGCTTAGGCAGCAATTTAGGGAACAAGACATGTAGAGTTCCTGAAAGTGGATCAATGGGGCTGGAATAGAGAAACAAGGCGAGGGCACAGAAAGTAACCAAACTTCCAAGGCCACAAAATGGCTATGAAGAACTTGGTCCCAGGAGCAATTGTATCCATGCAAGAATTTTAGGTAAAGTATTGTTACCAGGTTGGTGTCAGTTACTATTTCTGCTGAATCAAACCTCTAACAAATTTTCATAGCTTCCTAACCCCCATGTATAAACAGGATACACAAGGGTGTCTGACAAGCTCTTCCATATTCTGACCTGATGCTCTTTATTTCATTCTTATCTTCATTATCATTGGCATTGGTTCATTCTGTCTACTCTGCCTTCATTTCTTCTTTCTGGTCTTCTCATTCTTATCAGCCAGATTAGAATCACCAGGACACTATCTGGACCTCAAGTAAAAGAAAGCATGGAACACTCGACTCAAAGGCCTTTACCTTTCCACGTGACTGACTTCAGTGAAGACAACTCAAATGAAAAACCAAGCTAACTAGAGGTAAGTTTGTACACATACACACACTAACTTGGAGTTAGCCCTTCCTTTGACAGATTGTGAATGCAAAATATGAAAAACTGGAGAAATTATGCTAATGCTCATTGTCGAACAAGATAAGCTCTCTTCATCTGATTGGAAATATCACAGGATTTTCCTTATGAATTCCACAAAACTGATTTTTTTAAAGCTTTTATAATTTGGTGACACTAAGTATACACATTTGTGCCTTCTTGTTCATTTCCTTTAAATGTTTATTCTTATTGGCTTGGAAACCTACCAAAGTAAAATCTACTTCATTGGTAACTGTCAAGCTAATTAAAGAGAAATTGTGGTGATTTATCCAAACATTTGATTCATTCATTCTGAAATCTGTTAATCCTCCAAATGTAATAGAATCATATTAAATTCTGGGTTCTAAAAAAAGAGCATAATACTTCATTCCACTCTCCAGTCTCATGCATGGTATTTCTTGTTTAACCAGAAGTCATGAATACCAGGGATTTCATTTGAACTTGAGACCACCCAGTACCTCCTGGATTAATGCCTCATAGCATTAAGCGGGAATATTAAATTAAGGAAAATGCCAGTCTCGTGGCTTTACTAAATGTAATTCATAGTTTAACCATCATATTAAATCCTTTAATTGAAATTTGTAAAACAAATGGCAGTGTTAGTAATTCCTTTATCAGCTTCTAATTCTCTGCCTACTTAACTCCTGTCTCTAACCCAGGGGAAATACAGTTCCCAAATGCAATCCTTGAACTTGGGGAAACGTCATGGCATCTTCACATTGTATGACCTTCATGTTCACCATTTCTGCAAGATAACACATTTTAATTTAACATACAAATGAGCTCATTTCTTTTTTGTGGTGCAAATGCATATTAACAGGGCCTTTCGAGCTTAATATTATCTGGACTTCAGGCTTTCGCTGTAATCATACATAAAAAAGAACAATAGTTCAAATGGAGCAAGGAACAGGAAAACAATCAAAATGGCAACTACTGTGGTGGAAAGTCAAAAATGAATGCAAAGCAATGGCAAGACTACAGAATAAGAGAGAAGTACAGAGCGACAGAAACAATAAGGAAAAGCTGGAATTAGCTGAACATCATTATCATCTGTCTCAATACATCCTTCTCAGTAAAGGCAGTTGTTTGTTTTTTATAATTGGTGCTTTCCAAATATAAGCATGCACTGGGCTTTCTCTGCTACCATGTGCCTATATATTTGACAATTTCTTCCTATCTAGAAGAGCAAAACTTGTCTAGATGTTTAAAGGCAAACCTAATCTCGCTCCTGGAATTACTGTACACCTTTTCATGACTGTGTCTCTGTTTAATGCTGAGAAAAACACCCAGAATCTGCCACATCTGTTCAATGCCAAGGGCGAGCCCTGCTCATTGCTGCTGCCATGTGCAATTCATCCACCAGGGCATCAGGGCAGCAACCCCTGTCTTCCCAGCCTCCTGATCCAGCCGCCTGACATTCTCAAGCTTCCTTCCATACTTATGCAGTGGGAAGACCTTTAAATCCGTTAAAAACAAAAACAAACAAAACAAAACAAAATCTGCTGCTACTACCTTCGTCTGACACACTGTTTCCAGTGACCTTCATCGGACACGTTGTTTCCAAGGAACACCAGAATCTGAACAGCCTACTCCCCTGAATCTCAGCCTGACTTTATCTCCGTTTTTCTTTTTTTTTCTTTCTAGAACATCTGAACTCCCCCACCTCTACTTAATTCCTTTGCACACATACCGCTTTCTTCAAGATAGAGTTCAAAGTGAATGCTTCGGGCTCTTGGTATCATCTGCTTCCACTTTCAGTGCAGCTAAGTCTGGGGCTGATGGTGCCCTTCTCTGATTTCAAACATTTACATTGCCTTGGTCACTTCAGTCAGAGTCCCTGGAGCAGGGATGGAGGCACAGGTCTTTGTTTCATATTGATTTTCCATGTTGGTTTCTTACAGCCTGTCTTTCAAGGATTTGAGACCATCTGCCCAGAAATAAGATCTCATGGCTTGTTTATCCTTGAAGCCCCAACAGCTAGCACAGGGAAGCTTTTAGACATGCTTATCAAAGTTGCATGAGATAGTATTCATCAGAGGGCATTTTGATGATCCCCCTCCCTCCCCCACCCCACCTCACCCCACCCACCCCC
>LNAC01000780.1:329638-441780 GCA_002007465.1 Ailurus styani
CCCCACCCACCCCCGCCACATTTCCACACCAAGAACCATTCTTCCCTGCCCATAGCCAAGAGGGACCCCCAGGCAAAACCTAAGAATGTTCTTTTAAACTAATTTTTTTTAAGGTTTTATTTATTCATTTGACACAGAGAGAGAGATTACAAGTAGGCAGAGAGGCAGGCAGAGAGAGAGGAGAGAGGAGGAAGCAGGCTCCCTGCTGAGCAGAGAGCCTGATGTGGGCCTCGATCCCAGGACCCTGGGATCATGACCTGAGCCGAAGGCAGAGGCTTTAACCCACTGAGCCACCCAGGCGCCCTGTTCTTTTACATTCTCAGAATGAGTTGCCTGTGGGCTGAGGGAAGTTCTGAAAAATCAGGAGCAACCCCTGCCTTCTCTCCTGTTGAATGCTTGAATCCCAATGACCTGGGGCCCAACGACAAGTTTCCCGTCACCATTTCTTGGGTCATCATGTAAAATTAGACACCTAGCAGCTTTTCCTGGTAAGCCAACGTTCCCAAGATCACTTTGCAGATGAGGCAAAACCAGAGCTATGATTGCTTACCTAATTTAGTACATTAGGGAAAGAAGGAAAAAGACAAAAAATATAGAAAACCCAAGATAAGAGTTATTTCCAGTGAGAGTTATTTCTGGGTTTTTGTTTGGTTCTATTCTGTTTATTTTCTCCCTTTTGACATCTTGTTTAACAGAGAAGAAACAATCACTTCTCAAAATCCCACAACACAGTGGACCTTTTATTGGCACTTTCCTGAAGTGATTTCATTTAGCTTCCCCCCCAAATTTATCTCCCTTCCAAGACAGGCAAAACAGTTAAACTAAGGTGAGACCAGTGAAGGGATCTGTGTAATATCACATAAGTGGCAGGTTCAGAATTCAAAGTTGGGTGTCTAGCTCCATTACTCATGTCCCTTCCTCCACCACACACCATCTCACAAAAGCTTCATTCTCTTGTAATGCTTGATTCAATACATGGTCACTGCATGACCAGATTAAGAAGGGCAGCACGCCCCCCCCCCCAAAAAGTCCATAGAACCCACCCCAGTCCAGGAAGCCTGGGTTTTTCTTGCTCTGTCCACTGTGTGACCTTGAATTCTTCCTGTGGTTTGTCTATCTTATTATATCTAAAACATTCATTTCAATAACTGGATTGTCTCTAATATCTTTTTGACTCTAACATCCTATGATTCCTTTATATAAGTAGATGATGCTATTTGAATAAATTAAAATATTGGAAATCAAGACACGATCCTTTCAAACTCTTTCCGTAATATCCCTCCCTCGGAGAACACAATTTCCAGACCCCAGTGTTGTCATCACCGCAGACATTACTGCTCTAACAAAGCCATTTCGTTCACCTTTAGAATTTAAAACCCGTCCACCACAAGTGCATTTCAAAAATCACTCACAGGCAAAGGTTAAAAAGTGGCTGCCGCATATAATGAATTTCTGAAGAGTATTCAGTCCCTGATCCTACCAATACAGGCACTGCTTCTCAACAATAAAGGGACAAAAATGATTGGAAGCAGAGTCCTTAAAACACACACCACACATTCATCCTTCATCTTTGCAGCGGTCCTACTGCAATTGAACAGGAGCATCTCATGCTTAAAGGAAACTCATGTAGCCTCTTCGTTCAGACTGGATCTTAAGGAGAGGAAACAATAGCTGTTAGGGTGTCAGCCGGAGCCCTCGCTGGAGCTCCTCATCGCTAAGGCATACAGGTGCCCTGTGGGCCATTCTCTGCGAAGGAGGAAATTTAGGGCAGCTGTTTTTCTTTTATCCCTCATACAGTTCCCACAGTCAACTGAGCCATTTTCAATTTTCTTAGTCCTGAGTTTCTATGGCATTAGCATCTTCTATCTCTATGTTCATTATCCTCTTTGACGAAGTTTCCAGAGAAGATTGTTTCACTGCAGTTCTTACAGTGTTTTCTCTGAAGATACTGTTGAAGAAACTGATGCTCCAAAAGGAGCAAAGGGAAGCTATAACTTGAATGTGGTAGAATTTGTATTAAACACACCAGCAACAATATACTACATGTATTTTATAGCCATATTTATGAACAAAAATTCATTGAAATATATCTGGAAGGAGATACAACAAACTGATCACTGTAGTTCCCTCTAAGGAGTGAAGTAAGTAGCTAGGACATGGGTAAAGGGGACAGGAAAGAATGGGATATCAGCAGTCTCCAATGTCTTAACATTTTAGCAAAAACGAAAAAAAAATTAACCCTAAAATAAAATAATTAAGTTAAAAGAAAATGAAAAGCATGTATACTAGTCTCCTTTCCTCACCATAGTTGGGATGGTCCTTTGATTTCTGCAGCACTGATGCCCAGGGAGAAATTTGCGCAGCTGTCTGCAATTTGGGGCATGGGGTTATCCTCCTCTCACCCTCTGCCTGGAAAGTCAGACTGGCAACTTTAAAGAAAGTCCAATGACAATCTTACTTCACATCCAATATAATAAAACATAAACAGGACAGATTCAGAATTGAATTGAGCAGAAGTCATGAAATGTCTTGTTTTCACCACCCTGTCCTTGATCCTCCCAGTGAGGACTTCTTCTTGTCTAGGCATCTGGATTTCCTGAAGATGCATGTGTTCCTTTCTATCACATTTAACACTGTCTCTGACCCTCATACTCTAATGCTGGTCTTTGTAATCCTTCCTAACAACATCAAGTCCACATGGCCACTCAATATGGGGTAACGGCCATTCCCTCAGCCATCTCTTCCAATCTTATGACTCAGTAGACCTTTTCAGCTCAGAGTGCCAATATGGCAAACAAGTGTATCACAACAATTCTACAGTGCTCATCACTGCTAATGGGAAAACACCTAACATATTCCTCCTGAGGTTAGAAAGACTAAATTGTCCATTATCGCCAATTCTATTCAACGTCATGCTGTGGTCATAGCCAGAGAAATAAGGCAAGAATAAAAATTAAAACACACACACACACACACACACACACACACACACAAAATACCCCGAAAATAATCCAATTTAAAGATGGGCAGAAGACCTAAATAGACATTTTTCCAAAGACATACAAATGGCCACAGGTATATGAGAAAACGCTCAATATTACTAATCCTCAGGGAAAGGGAAATGCAAATCAAAACCACAGTGAAATATCACTTCACACCTGTCAGAATGACTAAGATCAAAAATACAAGCAACAACAAGTGAGGATGTTGAGAAAAAGGAAGCCCTGTGCTCTGTTGGTGGGAATGCAAACTGGTGGACTCACTGTGGAAGACAGTACAGAGGTTCCTCAAAAAATTAAAAACAGAATTACCATATGATCCAGTAATTCCACTATTGAGTATTTGTCCAAAAAAACCAGAAACACTAATTCAAAAAGATATATCCACCCCTATGTTTATTGCAGCATTATTTACAATAACCAAGATATGGAAGCAACCCATATGTCAATCCATTGATGAACAGATAAATAAGACAAACAGTAGAACAGACTCTGGTGGTTGCCAGAGGGGAGGTGAGTGGGGTGGGTGAAATACCTTAAGGGGTTTAAGAGGACACTTACTGTGATGAGCACAAAGTAATGTATAGAATTGTTGAATCACTATATTATACACCTGAAACTAACATAACACTGTATGTTAATATACTTAAGTTAAAAAAAGAAATAAAAATCAAACCATAAAGATTTTTTAAAAATAAACTAATATATGATTATTTTAGAAGATATGATATTGTATGTACACTAATCTAGAAACTAATCTACAGATGAATTACTGACATTAGATGTTAGCAATGGTTCTAGATATAAAATCAGCAGACAGAAATGGTTACATTTCCATAAGCAATGAAAAAGATATTATAAATATTTTTAAAGGTACCATTTACATTAGAATCAAAACTATAAAGCACCTAGGGAAAAAATTTAATAAGATTTTATAAGCCCAAGGAGAAAACTACAAACAGAAAATGAAGGACATTTATTATTTTTAAGTGATCCATAGGGTAATTGTGATTGTATAATGCTTAAGAAAAAGAGGTTTCAGAGGTGAGAATGAAAATAATATTTTTCAAATAATAGGAATGTCATGGGAATCATCTACTGGTTAAATCTTATACAGTTTTTGCATAAGCATCTCAAAAATTTCAAGTAAAAAAACAAAAACACAAGCTATTTACCTAAAACAGTTTGTGAATAATTAATAAAAATAATAGAAAATCTGTATAAAATAAGGTGATAAACCAAACAAGCCAGACAGCAAAGATATCTACTTTATTGTAGATCCATCACCATATGGGACAAACATTAATCAGTTGGAAATCATTTGAACTCTAATTATTTAAGTACAAATGGCATAGCAAAAAACAAACTCTGAGCATAGTTTCTACATTTTCCATCAGTTGAAAAGTTTCTGTCTGTAAGTTTATTCAACAACATGAAATAAGTTCTACACAAGTGTAACCTGTTGTGGACTAATAATAATCACAGGAAAATACACCGTAACACAGGTTACAGGGCTGCAACCTCTTCCTATGTCTGCAGGCAGCCCATTCTTTGAGCCTGTGTGGCGAAAGCCACGTGCACAGTCCCTGATATGTTTGACCTCTCTGGTATTCCGCAGCAGTTACTCTTTTTCTTTTCAGATTGTCTTTTATGTGGAGTATTTTAAATATGTGTACCAAGGTGGTGTTTCCTTTAAGTAATCTAAGAAATGTCATGAGATGCCTTGCCCACTATAAACCTGTTCAATCCTGCAACAGGAGTGGAGTGCCATTTTACAGATTTGAATATAGATTTTTCAAAGATTCAGCAGAGAAGCTCAGATGCAAAGGAGATGTCAAAGAGTTTGTTAAATGTTGATAAAGGCCAAATGTGTCATTTTAACAATTTGGGAAAGTATTTTGTGATATTTCAATAAAACAAGTGATAAAGAGGGGTGCCTGGATGGCTCAGTCGGTTAAATGTCTGCCTTCAGCTCAGGTCATGATCCCAGGGTCCTAGGGTAGAGCCCTGTGGGGTGGGGGGCAGGGATGGGGAACCTCCCTGCTCAGTGGGGAGCCTGCTTCTCTCTCTGCCCCTCCCCCCTGACCTCATCGTGTTCTCTCTCTCAAACAAATAAAATCTTTAAAAATAAAATAAGAAAAAAAAAAACAAGCGATAAAGAATGCTGTGTTACAGCCCAAAATGGGTATTTCTTGTCATCTTTAGATTTATTTTAAAAAAAACTGAAAGGAAATTTTGATAAAGTATTAATGAAATGTACAACAAAGGTGATAAAGATGAATGAAGGAACCAATAAAAATGATTCTTAAATTGTACATCAAGAAGCAAGGAGTAGCGAAAAATGTTTTAGATTATACCAAGAGCACTAAATGACTAAGAGAAAGACATAAATTTCAGATAAAAGTAAGAAATGGATTCTTGGATAGCTTGAAAATGAAATTAATAAATAAGTGAAATATCTGAACCCATATTAAAAATTTTAAATTTCTTACCAGTTTGATACAAAATACATCAACTAAGGTAATATAAAACTAATAATACACCACTACAATCTAATATCAACAATAACTGGTTAATGGACCATTAATTTAAAGAGTATTTAAGATTAGTCACTGCCCAAGAAAATTTGAACTGCTCTGAGATTTTATAGCTTATATTAAAAAAAAAAAAAAAGAAAAAAACTTGGGCAATTTACCAAAATGTCCCAAATTTGAAAACAATCCTAAAAATGTACATGACGTTACCCATAACAAGGTATGAAACCTAGTTTTTCCAGCCATCGGTAATAAAATAAATTTCTATCACCCATGCTAGAGTACAGGCTAAATCATATTTATGTTGTCTATTTAAAGTCATTGTCATAAAAAGAGGCTATCAAAGCAGCCCAAAAAAATGTAGGGGATAAAAAGATTCTATTGAGGTGAGGTCTTTAATAAATCTAAAAAATCTTATTTTTCTAAATTTTATAGTATTTGTGATATTGGTCAGCTTTTTAAATTTAGAATTTGTTGCAACTCATTTTCTCTTCCAAATGAATACTCAACGTTTGTACCTAATTATGTATTTTAATTGTTTTTTTCCTTTCAATGAACACCCCACCCCAAATTGTAAAAACTTTAGTCCCCACAAAACCTAGACGCACCAGCCCCCAGATGAAGTAAAAGATGGAACTTCAAATCCCAGTATCAGCAGGCTTACGGTGACAATTCCTTAGGGTTTTTTTTAACCTCTTCACAGCTGGAAACCAGGACACCGGTCCTAGAGTCCCCTGGGAGCCAGGTGACGTATTTCTGATTCACTCATCCTGAGGTTGTAGCATTCTGGAGTCCTAGCTCTCTGGCAGATGATCTCCTCTTAGACTCTCCAACATGAGTGGTCACTGGGCTTCTCTCTCTTTTCCACTCAGCAAGTTCCAATTACTATCACCTTGCCAAATTCAGCAAAACTGGTAGAGCAACAGCCAGGAGGTTTGGTGCTCTGCTGACCTCCCAAGGTTGCCGCCATGAACGAGACTTGGATTTAGCAATGCCTTACTATCTTGTCCCTCTTAGATGCTTCAAAAATGTTTTTGTTTTTGGGTTTTTTTTTTTACATTTTTTATCTTGGATTTCTAATTGATTTTAGTGGGTGGTTAATCTGAATTATTAGTAAGCCATAGCCCTAAACACAGAAGCTTATTTACCCATTTATGCCAGATTTAGAAAAGTCCTATATTCTGTCAGACATACTTTGTTTTTTTAAAAAAATAATAAGTTTATTTAGATCACACATAAATTTTTAATTTAAAAACCCACACAATTATTTTAAGCAAATCAAATGGGTGTCCTCACACACGCTCCTAATTCTATGCTTTTTTCACATTTTTGAAGCCATAGGCTAGCTAACATTTTGAATTATGCTTTCTTTTTTGCTTTTGCTCTCACCATTTTATCGTAAGCATTTTCTCCCATCATTAAAAATGCTTGATGAACATTTTAGTTGGCTGTGTAATAAAAGTATATGTGCTCCTCTAAATTATACAGTACTAATGTGTGCAATTTAGTTAATTAAAGAATAGGATCGAGAATAAATAAAACATACATATGCTACATCTAGACTTTCATGCCATGAAATTCAATGCTATGGGGCAAGTTCACTGCCCAGACCGAAATGCTTCTTAGGGGAACATTTGGTTCCCAAACATTGGTTTGGGGACAGTGCCCTCCCTGCCCCCTCTCTGAGGCCAGGCAGCTTTGAACTGAGCGGATCCCAGTGGGCAGAGAAAATGAGTTTGCATTTCCTGATTAGCGGGACCCAGCCAGCTCTGAGGGCACATCTGAACAAGGGATAAATGAGGTGATGCTTGAACAATCAGAATTCAGTTTCCTCAGACACACATACTTCTTTAAATATCCCTTTTCTTTGAAGAATTCCTGCATGTATTTTCTAATATAGAAATATATGTTTGGGTTTTGGAGGGGAAAAAACACACACACACACACAAACAAAGCATAAGTTTTTCTCACCCACCACTCCCAAATCCCACTGAAATGAGCAAAAAGGTACAGAAAGGAATAAACCTGTTCCTGCTCTGATAAAAATAAAAGCAGGGATTGGAACGTATGAGTTGACTCAGACATGTTGATGAATTTCTATAGTCAAGAAAGGGGAGAGGAGGGTGTCAACAGATTACAGGAAGCTGCAGGCAGGACACACAGAAAAGGCCACAGGGACTCAAGGGTTCTTCTACTGTCAACACCTCAAAGTATCCAACCTATGATCAAGATAAATAGAGGAGGGTGTATGACACCTAGGACATATATCCTGAACCCCCCACACATAGAGACTGACAATAGTTAATATCAGCGCCCACACTGAAGTCTAAAATCTCTTCTTTAATGAAATCACGTGATCTGCTTAAAGAGAGCCAGTGGTGTGGGTGCGGGTGTTGGTGCCACAGGGTGAAGCCCTGTTGGTTTTGACACTGGGGGTGGGAGGATGGCTGCCTACGTGCTCCCTGTACATACACCCTGAAATAAAACCTACTGATTGGTATCCCCCAACACATATATAGAGAACTACTGTCTGATTAGCTATTGCTCTTTAACAATTTAACCCAAAATGTTGAGATTTAACACATCAACCATTTTATTATGTCCCATAATAACTGGCTCCCTAATTCAGGCAGGACTCAACTGGACAATTTTTCTGACGTGACAGATATTGTGACATAGGCTGAGGTCACTTGGTGGTATCCAGACGGAGGATGGCTGGTCCAGAGGACTCAAGATGGCTTCACTCATGTCTGGCATAGCTAGACGGCTAGGCTTTGCTGGGTAAGTCCTCTGGTGTGCCTACACATAACCTTTCCAACATGGATGTCTCAAAGTAATCAGACTTCTTATATAGTTGCTCACAGATCCCAGAGAGTGTGAAAGACAGAAAGAGGAAGCCTCCAGTGCCACAAGGCCTGAGCCAGGAACTGGCTCCTCATTACATCCACCATATTCTATTAGGCAAGCAGTCAGAGAGCCCCTCCAGATTCAAGGGGAGGGACCATACATCTCACCTCACACTCCAGTGAGAAAGAGGGAGACAAAAATAAACAAAATAAACCTCTAAACTTATACTCTATAAGCAGGTGATTTGAGTTATAAAGGAAAAACAGTTAAAGGGAGTAGAGAGTGTTAGGAAGGTGCGAGAATACTATTTACATAGGATGGTCATTGAAGTCTCCACTGCTTAGATGACTTTTGAGGGGAGACATTCAGGAAGTAAGGGGACAACCACATGGATTTTGGCTTTTACTCTGAGCACAACAGGAGATCTTTAGAGGATTTTCAGTGAGGACAAACATGACCTGACTTGGATTTTGAAGAGATAATCTTAGTGCTGTATGAAAAAGCAAAGAGGAGCTAAAGGAGAAAGTAGGGATACTAAAAGGCTATTTTGATAATCTAGTCAAGACATTGTGGTGGTTTAGACCAGGATCATAGAGCAATGGATGTATCGAGTGGCTAAATCCGTAAAGATACTCTATGGATACAGATGTATCTACAAAATATCTTATTGGGCTCCTGGAACCAATTCTAGTGTTTGTGTGTGTGTGTGAGTGTGTGTGTGTGTGTGTGTGTGTGTGTGTGTGTGTGTTTAGAGGTTTCAACAAGCAATTCTGACACCATCTACCCCGAAATAACATTGGATTCCACAGGCAAAGGGCTCAGTCCCACAAGACCGCCCTCCACTTCAGATGCCAATCACAAAGCTAGCTTGTCACCTGTGCTTCTGACTGACTGCAAATCAGAGGTTCCCATGACCCATTCCTTGGGTTTGATTAATTTGCTAGGGCAGCTCACAGGAGTCAGGAAACCCATTTATTCACTGTATTACTGATTTATTACAAAGGATATTAAAGCCAGATGGGGAAGGTCCCCAACAAAGGAGCTTCTGTCCTCATAGAGCTTGGGGCCCCACATGGTGACACACGGATGCGTTCTAGTTCACCAACCTGGAAGTTCTCCAAACCCCATCTTTTTGGTTTTTTACTGAGGCGTGGATTTTTCACAGGCATGACTGATTAAATCACAGGCTATTAGTGATTGAACAAATCTCCAGGCTGGCTCCCCTCCAGGATGTCAGGGGGTGGGACTGAAAGTTCTACTCCTCTAACCACCAAGATTGGTTCTCCAGGCAACCAGCCCCCATCCTTGGGTGAGTTCGGAAAGTCACCTCATTAACATAACAAACACCACCTTCCTCATTCTCATCGCTTAAAAAATCCCAAGGGTTTTACTTCTGTACCCAAAGCAGGGGTAAAGAATAAATATATATTTCTTATTATAAACATAAATCACAAAACATATTCTCAATGAATTAGGTTTTTTCATTGTGTACATCATAATAAATCTATAGTTTGTGAATTATTGTTACTCATAACCAATAATATTTCTTTTGTACTGAAGTATAACTTACATATATTAAAGTGTGCAAGTCTTAATTGAATCATCTGATTAATTTTCACATTTGTATATACTGTTGTTGTAACCTCCCCAAATCCCACCTCTCCCTTCTCTGTCAATATTCTCCCCAGAGATAACCACTATTCCAGCCCCTCTCACTATAGATTTGTCTGTTTATGCACTTCATACAAATGGAATAATATAAAATATATCCTTTTATGCCTGGCATATTTCACTTAGTATTATATCTGGAAGATTAATCCATGTTGTTCACATACACAGTGAGTTCATTCCTTTTCACTGAATATAGCATGATTTATTTATAAAGATAGCTGATAGTTATTTGCTGATGGTTTGGAAATGGAGTTTGAAAGAAAGATTGGAATCATTTTTTAGGCTGAGCTTCTAGAAGTCTTGAAATTAACATGGGAAAGCTGTAGAAGGAGCAATTTTAGTTCAGTAAGGATGGGAAACAGCTCTGTTTGGGTCCCTTGAGACACACCTGTTAGATATCTAGTGATGAGACTAAGGATGAAGTTGGCTATGTAAGTCTGAAGTTATGAGAGAAGTTGGAGCTGAAGAAATGAATTTGGGAGCCATGAGTGTATAGAGATGTTATTTAAGACCTTGGGAATGAATAAAATCAATGAGAGAATGAAGATGGCTATCTGGCTGAGCTCCAAGCAATGTTGAGAGCTCAGGGAAAAGGAGGAACACATAAAAGAAACAGAAAAGGCATGGCCAACGAGGGAGAAAAAGAGTCAAGAGCTGTCCCAAAAGGAAAGTAGGAAAGCATTCTAGGGAGTGAACTGTGGCAAAGGCTACTGAGGGGCAGTAGGGTGGGGCCGACATGTGAGGAGCTGCTTCTTTGAAGGGCTAGAGAAAAAGCCTGATTGGATTCCTGTGGTTTCCACCCAGCAGCCATGCACTATTCTTCTTTAGGAACAAGAACTCTGGTTTAATTTGGGGTAAAAGGCACACAACTGTATTTCCTAATCTTCCTTTCATCCCGGTGTGACCATATATGACAAGTAAGTAGAAGTGTGTGGGGAATTTCTGGGAAGCTGACTGAAAAGAGGGTTGATTGAGCCAGGAGGCACTCTTCGCCCTTCTGCACTAGTCAGATTTTTACTGTGATATTTCAATGACCTACAATATACATTCGATTTCATGCTTCTCAATCAGTACTGTGGCTGAGCTGAGCTGAGCTCACTGGACTTGGCTGATAGAGGCTGCCCTCCAGGCCCTGGATCAGGTTCAGGGCTGCTTTGGATCCAGGCTGAGAAAAAATATGCTGTTCCTGTGGGAGGGGTGGGAACACTAAGAAGCTTAGAAATTTGCCACACCTCTTAATGCTTCCTAATGCTCAGAACCCACAAAGTCACTTCCATCTGTTGACCCCAAATTTACAAGATTGGGCCCAAAGTCAATAAAAGTTATTATTCTCCATCAACGGGGAACCATGGCAGGGGAGTGGAGATAAGAAAAACTTCATATATACTGGGCGCCTGGGTGGCTCAGTGGGTTAAAGCCTCTGCTTTCGGCTCAGGTCATGATCTCAGCGTCCTGGGATCGAGGCCCGCATCGGGCTCCCTGCTCAGCGGGGAGCCTGCTTCCCCCCCTCTCTCTCTGCCTGCCTCTCTGCCTCCTTGTGATCTCTCTCCCTCTGTGAAATAAATAAATAAAATCTTAAAAAAAAAAAAAAAAGAAAAAAAAAAAAAGAAAAACTTCATATAAATAATAATGACTACTACACCTTCTTGTATTCATACCTTCTAAGTACTAAAATCCAAAGTGATGGCTGGAGCACCAGCAGCCTCTGTGGGTCATGTGGCCTTGGAAGCACTAAGCCACATCTACCAAGATTAGAAAGAAGTGTTCCATTTGTCCATGGAGTCACCAAATTAAACTGACCAGACTAAATCTGACTTTATTTTATGTGAGGGAAAAGAAATAATCTCCATCTTTTAAATTTCCTTTTATGTTATATTTTCTATAATATGCACCCAAGCCTAATACTAACAGACACAAGTGGGTGTCAGTAAGAATGGGAGGTGTATGAATAATACTTTCAATGAGGTTTTCTATACATAACAGAGATATGGATTACTAACAGAACAGGCAAAGGAGTAAAGGGAGTCTTTTCATTTTAAGTTGGAAAGTAATACAACATGTTATGTGATGATGACAAAATATAATAAGGAAAAAAGTTATTGATACAAGAGAGGGAAAATTATTAAAGCACTTATTATTCTTGAGTAAGCAAGAGAAGAAGGGAGCCAGTACTGAACTTGACAGAGGTGCATTTGTTTTGACTTAATCACAGAGCAATTCATACCCATTAGATAACTTAAACTGAATTCCATTAATTTTTTCCTGAGAGTTTTCCAGACAATTCCATATATTAAAAATGTTTTTTAATTTAATTTTATTTTTTCAGTGTTCCAAGATTCATTGTTTATGCACCACACCCAGCGCTCCATGCAATACGTGCCTTCCTTAATACCCACTACCAGGCTCACCCATTCATGTTTTTAATTTTGTATAAATAAGAATTGAGCCTTTCACAGACCTAACTCTTCCCCTCCCCAAATTGTTTCTCATTTTTAATTGGGAAGGGAAGTACAGGAGAAATTTGCACTGCTTGAGAATATATGAAGGATTAAAAAATGGCCCAAACACCTAAATTAAAAGAAATAACTCAGTAAATAGCATAAATCATCTTGCCAAAAAAAATATGACAGAAAGCTGATAAAGCAAGTACAGAAAAATCCTTTTTTTCTAAGTCCCCCATTAAAATGGAATTTTTAAACCCACAGATGTTTAGAGGAGGTAAAAATATACTTCCTTGTTTGATGGAACTGCTACAATTCCAAATATATAAATCCACCCAAGGCATTAAAGTTTAAATTTTTTTTTCTCTCTCTAATGTGATTAGCATAGTGTTTTTACCTGAGTAAGGTATTGCTTTTCTCCCTTATTCTGCCAGATAAAGTGCAGCACTCTTTTAAATACATATTTTTTTTTTCCAGAGGAGGATAGAATGGGGAGAAAGATCTAGAGCTCCATTTGGGATCTATTGACTTTGAGATGCCTACTAGACATCCCAGTGGAGACACTAAGTAACAAGGCAGATATACAAGTCTGGAGTTCAGGAGAAAGGTCTGAGCTAGAGATATAATTTGGGGGGTCACCAGCATTTGGTATATTTAGAGGCATAATACTGGATAAGATCATCTAGGGATTTCGTGTTTACAGAAGAAGAAAAACAGATCTTTAAACTGAGCCCCCAGGGACAACATTTAAAGATTAGGAAAATGAGAAGTCATCAGCAAAGGAGACTGAGAATGAGCAGCTGGTGAAGTGGGAGGAAAACAGGAAAAGTAGAATCCTGAAGACCAAAAGAAGGAAATGTCTAAGAGGAGATCTATCTATGTTGACTGACAGGGTAGAAATGGAGAAGTGCCATTGGATTGTGCAAATAACATTGGAGGTCATTGGTGATCGTGAGAAGAGTATTTAGAGGGGAGGGTGGGAGCCACACATTTAGAGTGGGTCCAAGAGGGAATTGAAGAGAAATTAACAGGAATAGACACCCCTTTCTGGAGATTCACTACATATAGGAAGGGAAAGAAATTGGGTGAGGATGTCAAAAAAGTTTGCTTGGGGGGCACCTGGGTGGCTCAGTCAGTTAAGGGGCTGCCTTCAGCTCAGGCTATTATCTCAAGGTCCTGGGATGGAGCCCCATGTCAGGCTCTCCGCTCAGTCAGCAGGGAGTCTGCTTCTCCCTCTCCCTCTGTGATCTTTCTCATTTTCTCTATCTCAAATAAATAAATAAATAAAATCTTAAAAAAAAAAAAAGCTTGTTTGTTTGTAAGTTGAGAGAAATAACAGCACGTTGCTCCATTTATGGGAATAACCCAGAAGACGGGAAAACTGATGATGCAGGGGAGAGATGGGGAACTTACTGAAGGAACGTAAGTGAGAGAGGGTGGGATCTGGGCATGGGAAGAAAGCTTGGCAGTTGCTGGGAACATAGACAGTTCATCCAGAGTGACATCTACATAGAGCCCAATGCAAGTAAGCTGTCAGCTGTGATAGCAGGAGTCTGGAAGCCCTTTCAAAGGTAATCACTTTTCTAAACATCACAGCTAAGTGGGGATGGGAAGAAAATTCAAGAGATTTCAGAAAAAGAAAGTAAGAAATATCCATCTAAGATAGCAGAAAAGACATAAGTGTGGAAAACAGGATGTGATCACCCGGCAGCTTTAGAGCTCACTTGAGGTTATTGACCATCGACGTAGAGAGAGCAGCCAGCAGCCTTGTATGTTTTACTATCACCATTTTCCATCGTGGATCCAGGCCTGGGAGGAGGGTCATCCATGGTTGAATCAATCAGAACGACAAACTGAAAGGGGTGAAGAGAGTTGAGCCTGTGTGCAAGGAAATGTCAAAAATGATTGACCATAAAATTGAAGCTTTGGTCACAAGGCACAGAAGACCCCAAAGGGCTGATAGAATATGGACAGATGGTAACATCTGGGGAATAAGGCCCACGTGGAGACTAAAGTTATGGAAGGTAGGTACTAAACAGGATGAGGAGGAAGGTGGGAGGTGTGAAGAGTTATAGAGTACTTAAAATTGACAGTTTGCAAGAGTTACAGTTTTGAAACAAGATCAAGGTTTACCGTGAAGGAGAGCGCTAAAGTAAGGCAAAGGACAAGATTGCTAAAGGTGAGATTAAGGGCGCCTGGGTGGCTCAGTGGGTTAAAGCCTCTGCTTTCGACTCAGGTCATGATCTCAGCGTCCTGAGATCGAGGCCCGCATCGGGCTCTCTGCTCAGCAGGGAGCCTGCTTCCTCCTCTCCCTGTCTCTCTGCCTTGCCTCTCTGCCTACTTGTAATCTCTCTCTCTGTGTCAAATAAATAAATAAAATCTTTAAAAAAAAAAATAAATAAAGGTGAGATTAAGAAACCACTAAGCCAGGGAAATGGAAGGATTGTCCAGGTGTATATGTAAATCACTAAGAATTACAATAGCAAACCGATAGTGAGAATGACAGTGAAAGAGAAGCCAAGGTGTTCACTGAAGGTGATTGGTCAGCAGCAGAAGGCTGCAGTGAGGATGCGTAGTGATGGGCTAACCTCACAGTCTAATAACTCAAGATGCAAAGCTCAGGGTTTTCATGAAGGAATCAGGGAGAAAGGAAGGGTGCAATGAGCCCGCCTCTAAGGATGTGATGACGGGGAGGGAAAACAAACCCCCTTGAGATGGCTGCAAGGGAAGCCGGGTCCTGAGGTGGAGGCGAGGCTACGGTTGTAACAGAAACACTTTTGTCACTGTTAGGAATGCACTAAAGAGGGACACAGAGTGCAAGTAGAATGATAACTGAGAGGTTATTGCCAAAACGTAGGCAAAAGATGATGGGGGCTTATCCCAGGAAGATAGTGTTAAAGATGGTGAGAAATTGCAGCACCTGAGCGGCTCAGTCGGGGTTCATCGTCCGACTCTTCATTTCAGCTCAGGTCATGATCGCAGGGTCATGGGATGGCGCACCGCACTGGGCTCTGTGCTCAGCAGGGAGTCGGCTTGTCCCTGTCCCTTTGCGCCTTCCCCGGCTCTCTCTCTCAAGTAAATAAATAAAATCTAAAAAAAAAAAAAGATGGTAAAAAATTTTCCAATTGTGAAGACTAAAAAAGATTATATTTCACTACATCATTAGTTTTAAGATTCTATGTACCCACTATGCTATGTACCAGTAAGACAGGAAACAATGCTACCAATTGAACAGCAACAATGTTTTTACAATTTCAGTTGTAAGATGGAGTCAAATTTCACAGATGTTAAAATATTACAACGTGCATCTGAGAGTTGATGTAATATACTATGTTGGTTGAATATACGACTCTACAGAGAAAGGAACTCTTTTCCCAAAAAATGGAGAATTAAGCAAACAGAGTGGCCAGCATCTCAGAGGACTTGCTAGAGAAATCCTCCAACAGCTGCTGCAGAAAAACAAGACACTGCTCTGTTAGCTGACCTTCACTTGACACATTTTGTCATCTATTTATTAATTGACGCCTGTCAACTAACTCCATGGTGCTTGGTATGTCTGTCTAATTAATAGCCACAGATCAGATCAGTTTACTTATCGTTCACATCTCCATACACTCCTTGTTATTTCCAGCTAATGGTTTATGTCTGATCATCTTGGGAAAATGGCTCAGAATGGTCTGTGCTGCACATTTATTCTTGTCACTGTATCCATGTGACATCATGGCCACGGGAAGTAAAAGTGCAAAACAGCAGTCTGCTGAGTTAGAAGTCTTATGTTTGTAAGCCCCTCTTCCCCCACATTACATCAAACTGGCATATCTTCCTCAGAGGTGCATAATCCTGAATGCACATTAGAAACACTTCAGGGTGTTTTTTAAAAGTACTTATTCCTGGACCCCATCCCAGACTAACTAAAACAGAATCACTGGAGGTGAGCTCCAGGCTTCCGTGTTTTTGAAAACTCTCCAGGTTATTCAAATATCCAACTACCATTATGGGCCGTGGGTACTTTGTAGTTTCCTCATTAATAAGTAATACACTTTGATGAGCTCAGATCAATTTGTGTAAGAAATATTGCTTTAACACTATAAGCCCTGCAATGTAATATAGCAGGATCAGGAATAAATATGGAATGATGTGGAATGACTCACAAGGTGTCACTAATGAAAAATAAAACTGTACAGAGTATTACCTTATTTAAGATACGTTTTATCTATGTATTTTTGTGTGTCTACATGTCTAATACCCACAGATCAATTCACCTGTCATTTTCTTCTCCATGTATTTCTTGTTATTTCCAATTAATGGCTTATGTCTGATCTCTATGGGAAGGTGATTCTGAATCTTTGTTGATACAAATTTAACCCTGTCACTGATGAGTATGACATAGACACATTTGTCCATATACACACATGTACATATGCTACCTCTACAAACATACAGTAACACATGCATAGACAAATAATGATAAAATATAGAGATAATATTTACAACTGTAAATGCTGAAGATTACAGGAGATTTTATTTTATTTTTAAAGATTTGTTTATTTATTTAAGAGAGAGAGACAGTGCGAGCACAAGGGGATGAGAGCAGGAGAAAGGAGAGGGAGAGAGAAAGAACCTCAAGCAGATTCCCCACTGACCTCAGAGCCCAACCCAGGGCTTGATCTCATGACCCTGAGATCCTGACCTGCGCTGAAATCAAGAGTCAGATGCTTAACCCACCGAGCTACCCAGGTGCCCCAACATGAAATTTTAATTTCCTTTTTCCTTTTAAAGTCATTTTTTACAATGTAAATGTTTTTACTTTATAATAGAAATTCACTCAGAAACAAAAGCAGTATCTATTCACTGAAGAAAATTTGGAGAATTCAGGAAAGCATAAGTAAGAACACTAAAATGGTTCTGATTCCACCAATCAGAAATAACCACCTTGGACATTTTGGTTCATTATTTCCAAATTTTTTTCTTTATATGAGAATATATGTATATATGCATGTATATACAAAATTATACCTACATTGGAAAATTTTTCCAAGGTTTTAGCCCTTTCTTCTCTTAATATGTTTTATTTACCATGGCATTAAAAATTCTCAAAACATACATTATAAATGAATTACATAGTATTATATAGTGTGTATGTATCATAATATTTGACCAAACTGTTATTGGTTAGCTTTTAGGTTGTTCCCCATACACTGCCTAAATATAACACTTTTGAGAAAATCTCTGAGCCTAGTTTTGGGGTGCATTTGTATGAATTGCTAGAATTGACCTTTCTGGGTCAAACATGCATGGTTTTAAGGAGTTTATTGCCTGCTTTTTTGATATGTTTTAGAGCTTTCATATCAACCTTTCATATCAAATCAAAATTTTCATTGTATTCCTAATATTGAATGCTATATTTCTATATATGTATGTAACTTGTATTTATTTTAAGTAAGTAAAACAAATACTGAGGAATTTTGGATAATAAAGCACAAGGCAAAAACCAAAGGTCACCTATAATCTATTCATTGTTTTTCAATGGTAATCCAGGTGTCAGTCTTCTGGATCTTTCTCTATGTTGAAACAAAAGTATTTTACTGATATTAAATTTCCTGAGGATGATATTTGTATTATGGTGATCAAGGCAAATACCCTTAGTCTTAGGAGAGATGTACTGAAGAATTTAGCAGTGAAGTGTCATTATTAACTCTCTAATCATTTACAAATAAATACACACACACACACACACATATTTATAGAAAGAGAGGGAAATCAAGCAAAAGTGACAAAATGTTGACAACTGATAAATCCAAGTGAAACAGATGTTCATTGTATAATTCTTGCAACTTTGGAGGGTTGATATTTTTCCATGAAAAGTTAGGGATAACATCAGTCTCCTTCTCTAGGCAGCCCTCCATTTCCCTACCTTCCTTCCACCCCCTCCTATTTAGAAATGACTATCTGAAGTTCCTCTCCCTTCTCTCCATGAGCAATGCTGGGACCTCAAAGGCCAAGAAGCTCCCATTTCTTTTTCTATTAGTACATTACTAGGGTTGGTGGCAGGGCTTATGTTAACACTAAACCCTTTCAGTAGACCATACGGTGAGGTGGCTGAATCCATCACTTGGTAGATCTCTGAACTTAGAATATTGGTAAATAGTCCCTGGATTTAGGCATTAGCTACAAATCCTGGGCAATGGAGCAATCTAATGGACATGCTTTTTTATCTTTGGTGGCTTCCAAATGCCCTTAATATGAAAGACTGAAATCCTTAGTGTTACCTCCCCCAGTCTCCTGATTCCACCAGCCACTTCTTAGGGAAGCATCATGTGTTACATGAGCTCCCATCTCTCGGTGTTCTTCGTATGCAAAACTTCATGTGTAAAACTTCCAACCTTTCTTCGATTAATTAAACTTAATAGTCCTTCAGATTTCATCTCAAGCATCCTTCTCTGAAGGAAGCTCTTTATGGACCACACAACAAGATTAATCTCCCCCATTATATACTTCTTGGAGCATCCAGGTGGAAATAAGCCAAAGTGTGATGATCAGAGTTGGCATTGAGCACGGTTCCTTCCAGAAACTGAAAAATCACCACGTATTGCTAAAACAAAGTAACTGAGAAGTTGAAGGGTGCTAGATGAAGCTGGGTGGTGAGTTTTAAGTAGCACTACAATACAGTCAGCTGTCTTTTTCAACACTGTAGCTTCAGGGAGGTGAGGAACAGAAGGAAGAGAAGAACATATGCAAGAAGATTAATGCAAAAGGAAAAATGTTTTGGACTAAGCCTGTAGTGGTGAAGGTGAAGAAAAATGAACAATTTCAAAGGATATTTTGTGACTTCTAACTAAAAACAGCAGGCCTGATGCATCTCACCCACCTAACAAGCCCACCAGCACCATTTAAGAAAGAAACTTGTCATGCAATTGGTGGTATCTGAAAGAGCCTTAAAGATGTAAGGAGAGGCTCTCAACAGAACAGAGAGTTTATTGACATTCTGAGAGACAGAAAACGAGTAAGGCGTGTTTTATCTCTACCTCACTGCCATGTCTTCCCAAATTGACAAGCAAAAGCAAAATTGTACTTGATTTCAAGAAATATTGAAGTGTCTTGGCATGACTTCAGTGGATTATAAACAGCTAAATTCTCAGAGTAACATTCAGCCCCCCCCCCCCCCCCCCCCCCCGCCAACAGCCATTTTCTGAGGAGGATGAGGTCCCAGGACCTTTGCATATACTATTCTTTTTGTCTGGAATGCTTAATGACCACCCCCAACTCTGTGATTACCTAATTCAAATTCATCAATCCTGCCTCAGCTATATCACTTTTTCAGAGTCCTCCTGTATATCCCTCTCCTGAATCAAGTTACTCGTTAGAAACCCTATTCACAAGTTTCATTTTTCCTTCAGAGACCCTGCACAATTTAAAATTATGTATTTGCTTGTGTATTTGTTCGATGTCTAACCTATTCAGATTACAGATTGCAAGAGAATAAGGAACATGTCTATTTTATTTACTGCTATATCCCTCATGTCATGGAAACCTGGAATGTTCAGTATTTGTTGAATAAGTGAATGAATGTGAGGTAAAAAACAAAAACTATTAGCCCAGGGTGCCATTTGCAGGAGCTGTACTTTGCACAACAAAAAGCTTTAAATGCCTTCCAGGTAGAGTTCCTTTGGAGGGAGGAACTAATGAGTCTCCTCACAGGATGCAGTCAGCAGGATCCAGACCTTCTTCTGACTACGGAGAGGTTACTATTTCCTGCATTGAAAAGTCAAATAGGCAATGAAAACTGAGGAATTCACAGTGTAGCTAGGCCTTAAGCCAAGAATAAAATGACCCAATAGATTTTGGGAGGCTGGAGAGCTACATGCGTGAGTGAACAATATTGTATGTTTCTGTCCTGAAGGTCCTCTGCAGTACTCTGGAGAACTTGAGCAAGAAGGTCTGCAAAGCAGATGGCAGTGAGATCTGTGACTTACAGTCCTGCCGTTTCACCATATAACTACAGCTAATATCTGAGATAATTTGGCAAAGAGATTTAGGTAACCATGATGCACTCATTTCCAAGGCCAGTATATTTAAATAGCAAGAACGGTATTGTATCTGGTCATCCACACCCATGCAAAGTTGAGAGAGTCACCAATAAGTTCAGCGAATGGACTTGGGGGAGAAAAGTGAGACTCTTTATTGGTGCCATGCACTGGTAGAGGGAAACATTTTTGCTAACTGAACTTTTCATTCATGATTTCTCATCCATAGATGACATCATGAGGACTACAAGGCCATGAATTTGCTATAGATTATCTGATATTAATATTCAGTTCCTCATGACAGCTGTGGGAAAATCCCAAACAAGATAAAATTGGGATTCCAGAAACAAAGGGCAAAGAATAGGAATGGAAAGGCATTCAAAGGGAGAGAGAAGTAGAAAGAAACAAACAGCAATGGGATAAGATGGATTACTCAAGAAAATTCTAGGGAACAATCATGAAATCATTCTGAATTTCTAGACTGTGGCAATATATAAATTCTTAAAGAGAAGGCATGTGATTAGACTTAGGATTTTTCTTCCTCAATATGGGTATTTTCATTTCTCGATTATATCAGTGGGAGACTTCTTGTAATTGAGTTTTAAGTTCACAGACAGTAGATTTTAGAAAACTGTCACAAAGTGACCAACACTGACACAACTGAAAATCTCTAGTCTTTCTCTCTACTCCCATTTTTTCTGCCTTCATTCTTTCTCTCATGACACTAGATCTCCACCAATGTTGGAAACAAAATGTAAATCTGGGTCTCAAGATACCCTGAGCTCTGGAAGCATTACTTGTCCTTGGTTAACATGACTTATAAACTGTGTGCCCTATAATATCAGGTTTTGTTTGAGGATTTGTCATTTGTTTATAATTTTATGATTTTATGGTCACTGATACATTTTAAGCACTAAATACCATACGTTTTAACTGTTGGCACTGTATTTGTTTATTCCCATATCTCTTCAGAAGTGTAGAAGGAAGAGACTATGGAGATTTAGGATTTAAATAATCCAGATTTGGAGGTGCTAAAGCAACATGAAGTGAAAAGTGTCCCAGAATACACGTTCCTGAAGAGACCTATCTACCTACCGAATCCCCATTGAATTCTGTCTGAGACTGAAGTGAGAAAGAAGTCAAGAATGAAATATTTTGGTACGCCTCAGGGGACTCTATTGGTTTCTTTAAGGAACCCCATGGGAAACAGTTTGTACTGTTTAATTTTCTATGGTACAATCATATGTTGAGCATTTTATGTCTCTAGCAAGGTGATCACTGTGTTATACTGTCCCTGGGACATTATATAAGTCAGCAGGCTGAACTGTTTTGGATGACATAGCTGAGAGTTCTTTAAAATTGGGAAATAGAATAAGGCATGGTTTCTTGGTTTAGTATACAAAGTGGCATTGAAATAAAATTAATTTAAGCATTTTGGGTCATATTTCAGAAGCACTTGATAGCAACCTCCAAGTAAAGACCTTGAAAGCCTATCTCCCCCACAGCATTGGTCTCAAATGAATATAGAAAAAACAGCAAGTTTCACAAAGTACTGTAATGAAAGCCCACACTGGAAACTTCTGACACTCTTCCAGTCCCTTTCTTTAAGAGGAATTACATCACCACTGTTTACATGAGCTTTCATTGTTGAATCTACGTGCTCAACAAGGGTTGAATGTCTACAGAATGTAGCTACACAATCTAACACCCACCATAAATTCTGACTCTTTCTCCACCTGCAATGCTTAATCTGTTCCACCCAGGGAAGAGCTATAATATGAGCCAAGGAAAACTGCATCCCTTTTACTTCTGCTCTTAATATTTCATGGAGGTTTTTGGGTCTCATTGTGTTAGAAAGGAGGAGCCTCATTAGAAGAGAGCTATGGCAGGATAGATGGAGAGGTCAAATTCATCAGGGTAGGAAGCTGCAGAGGAATACAGCACCTCACCTCTTAAGGCTGAACTTATCACATGTGAATGTGTATGTATGTATATTCTCCCTGGAAATCCTATGACATGATATAATGTCTTTAATTAAGCAACATATTTTCTTTCTAGTGGAAGGTGATGGTTGCAAGAGAGGGATTAATGTTTCTGTATCCACTAAGGTTGGACTGGAGAAGCAGAACCACTCTAAGTGATAGCAAATAAGGGATTTAGTATAGGAATCCTATGTTATACAACTATGGTGAGGCTGAGGGTGTAGAGATCCAGGAGGGGATGGTTATAAATCATGGAGAAGTCAATAACCAAGGACCATGAAGAGAAGTTTGTGGAGAAGTCTACAGAAGGCTGTTGCCCCTGGATCTTCTGGTAAGCACAATGTCACGATAGGTCAGCAGGGCCAGAAGTTAGGAAGAAAAGGTAGAAGTGAAACAGCAAATAAAAAGGACAATGAAACTCATAAGGACAGTCTGGAACCTGTGAGGATAGACTGAAACTTGCATCTGTCTTTCTCTGCGTCCACCCTCAATTGTGTGAGGAACCCACAGGAAGGAACCCTCTTGGCCATACGGTTGGGCGGAAGTCTACGGCAGAACTCAGAGAAGCTGAAGGAAAAGTCTGGTTCGACCTGGAGGAGCTGCAAGCCAGGCCATTGCCCAAGGCTAACAGTGGGAGCCAGCCAGCAAATGACTTCGGCAAGCTGCAGTGGTACCAGGTGCCCTACCTACTGAGCATAAGGATTACTTCCCTTCCCATTTGGAAATCTCACACAAATTGCTATTGTGGCAGGCCATCCTAACCTGGGACCATAGAGAGAAGGAAATTCTGGGAAATGTAGTTATATCTTTGCTAATTGATACTGCCCAAACCTCCACAATTTCCCAGTAATGCTGGACAATTATACCTCTTCAATCCTAATCTCAACCCTATCATTACATGCTTTGTTCAAAACATAAATTGGCTTTATTAACTACCTGTTACCTGTACTGAATACATTCCAATTCTTTTTAAATTTTATTTAATGCAGTACTTTCCATCAGCATGCCTGTCACTCCCGTCTTTTTTGACAGTCAGGTTATGAGGTACCCCAGTCTTGATGACTTTCCCCTGTCCATTGCGGATGTCTCTGTAATGCTCATTGCTCTTCCTTGGGTCTTGGCTGAGCATATTCATATTTCAGTTCAACTCTTCTTCTAAACTCTGACTATAGGCACATTTCTGGGCATGATTATTGCTCTTTTTCCATTATCACTTCATAATGTTTTAATTTTCAAAAATTGGATATAGTTTCATACCATCCATATACAGCAAACTCATCAACTTATCTCTTTGGAAGAGCTGAACTTGCATGTTAACTACATTCTGGTAGATATCCATCTTGTCTAATTAAGAAATTATTAAGAATGAATAATAGCCTATTGAATATAGAAAAATGTTCCCCTTAAGAAAAAGCTATTTGGATAGTATGACTTGGAGGGGGAAGGGTTAGAATTGGGACATCTTAGTATTACATTTACAACCTCTTGGTTTTTCAAACGTAAAATTATGAAGATTTTCTGGTATACTTGTTTTATTCCAGAAGAGTATATTTCAATAGGCAAAAAGTAACTTAGTAACAAGGGAATCATTCACATTCACCAGATCAACCTATTTTGAACATTCTTTTATGTTTATCCATTACTACAGTGCATAAGAAATTATAGATATTCCAAATTACATTTCTAAAATTACACAGAGCACTTGCACTACATTTGTCTTCTTCCAGTATTCTTTAGTATGACTCAAAATCACAGGCTTCTAGTTAACAGTTCTCTAGTTAATGTCAATGAAGATTTCTTTGGAAGTGGTGTCTTAGAGCCCACAGATGTTTTTTACCTAGCCTTCGACCTCCAGGATTAAATTTCAGAAACTAACCTTTCTTTGTAGAATCAGTAATGTGGTATCTGGCGCTTAAGATAACAAGTAGATCAATTATTTCCTAAACAGTAAACAGGAAGTAATATTTTGAGAAAAAGAAAGCTCAGTGCAATTAAATTGCAAACATTATATACGCTCCCAGACCACATACTAGGCCTTTCTTCCATCTTCCTCAACTAGTCACAATCTCACATGCTGTTCAAAGTAAATAAATATTCATCGATGATTGATGACACTGAACACACTCTATGCAGAGTCTAATACCCTCAGATATTTACCAAGCAGCCAACATCAGTGAAATTTTCATCTCATTGCTCAACTGGGTTCTCTGCCTCTGGGCTCTCCCTGCTGCAATCTACCCTGTGTTCTAACACTAAATTAATCTTTCCAAAGCCCCACTTTTATCATTTCACTCCCTCATTAAAAAATATGCAGTGTATGCTCTTTGCCAACTGGACTACATCCGAACTCCCTGACATCATTGATAAAATCTTTCATTTTCTGGCCCCATCTCCTGACAGCCATCTCCTTGTCAACCTCTCCTACTCATTTAACTCTACACACTAGCCAGTCAAGTCTTCAAATGTGCCAAGTGGTAAAGCATGCTCTGTCCTTTTTCTAGATACTCATTGCTTTATATAGTCCCCCACCCAACTCCATCCATGGTTCCCTTTGCCTAGATAATTTCTCTTACCTACAAACTTCAAAACTGTAATAGTCCTTATTCCTTGGGAAAACATCCCTGTACATACTAGATTAGTTGGGGTTTCTCTGCTTTGTGCTTCCGAGAACCTTGCATCCCACTATCTGAAGTTGGTTGAATGATGATGCCTCAAAGATATCAGACCCTAATCTCTAGAACCTGTACATCTCACCTTATAGCAAAGAATGTCTTTACAGATATGATGAAATTAAGGATCTTGGGATGAGGAGATTGTCCTGGATTATCTAGGTGGGTCCTAAATGCCATCACAAGGTTCCTTACGAGAGGAAAGCCAAGGGAATTTCATATAGACAGAAGAAGGAATTTCATATAGACATGTGAAAACGGAACCCGGAAAAGGGAAGAACAGATTCTCCCCTAGAGTTTCCAGAGGGAATAAGACCTACCACACCATGATTCAGCCCAGTGACACTAATTTCAAACTTTTGGCCTCAGGACTATAAGAGAACAAATTTCTCTTGTTTTAAGCCCCCAAATTTATAGTGGCAGCAGCCTCAGGAAAGTAATACACTCTCATAGCTCTCTCAGTCAGAGGTCCGTCAGACAGAGGATGGCACAGTAAGCTAACTCATGAGAAGAGCTAAATAAAGGAGGGTATAGTAGCCCAGGGTTAATGATAATAAGTTTCCTCTACCACTTCTGAGAGGACAAGAGAAGGAAACAGCTCCCAGACCTCAAAAAATAGCTGAATAAAGAGAGCTCCCCAAGAGGAACCATGGCCTTCAGTAGGGGGACATGGCAAACTCAAAGTGACCCAGCAGGGAGAAAGCCAAGAGAATAAATATCCCAACCTCACTCTCTACCTCTGATTCTCCCTCCCTCTGGGTGAACGAACCCAGAAGCCTGGGACAAGGATGTCTTTTCCTTCATTCCACAGAAGTCAGAGCCCAAAACAAAGTGGAACGAGGCGGTGGATGGAGAGCGGAACAGTAAGAAGATGGGTGACATCCAGAGCTACATCCAGCTTAGGTAACTACCGGGTTCCCTCGCTCTGCTTTACACACCGTGAACACAACTGCCCCATCTGTCCTGGCATGGCATCAAGCACCCCTGGGATCAGGATCTGAGCTAAAATGCAGGCACTTAATGGACCGAGCCACCCAGGTGCCCGCCACTTCCTCTTCCTAAGCCACCATCCCCACATCTACTGAATTTTTGTCATCCTTCAAAGACCATCTTATAGACTGCCTCTTCCACAACGTCTGTCTGGATCACCTCATCAAAAATGGTCCCTCCCTTCTTGGCATTCTTTCAGCTCTTGTTTTTAGTGCCCTGTAGCAGTGACATTTTATTGTTATGGTCTGTTGACATGTATACATAATGTCATAATTCAGCTTGAAGACCATGATTTCCTCGAGAGCTACCTCTCAGTCTCATAAAACAATGTATCCTAAACAGGACTTAGCCAGCGACTTTTACAAATAAGTGCACAAAAAACATTACTGAATAAATTAATTAATTATAAAGTTTTTGTGAATTAGCATATTTCATGGTCACTTAATCCTAGTCTTTCTGCATTTTTACTATTGAAAGCTGGAAGAATCTTCTGCGAATGTCATTTCTTATCTCTTTCCATAACAGTTTCTTTAATAAAAGTCACATGAGGGGCGCCTGGGTGGCTCAGTGGGTTAAAGCCTCTGCTTTCGGCTCAGGTCATGATCTCAGGGTCCTGGGATCGAGGCCTGCATCGGGCTCCCGGGTTCCCTGCTCATCGGGGAGCCTGCTTCCCCCTCTCTCTCTCTGCCTGCCTCTCTGCCTCTTTGTGATCTCTCGCCCTCTGTGAAATAAATAAATAAAATCTTTAAAAAAAAAAAAAGTCATATGAGAAAAGAGTTTTGAATGAAGTTTAGGTTCTCGCTCTTGACCTATGTAGTTATTAATCAATAACAGAACTGCATATTTTACCATGAAGCATCATTAAGAAGAATTTACACCAAGGATGGTGGGGGGTAGAGCTAGGGGTAGCAGCAGATCTTTAGGAATTTCTCTGGCATTTTTGAGGTTTGTCTTGAGGTATGAGTTTAGCAGTTTTTGGCATTCCTCAGAACTCAAAGTAAGTTAAAATTGCATTTTAATATAATTGCTTTTATGTAAAAGGGGAAAAACAGAAAGAAAATTGCCATCAGAATTCAAGAGTGACATATATACTAACCAAGGGCGATGACATTTTAATAAAAGTCATGTTAGATGAACAAATAACATATGTGAGAAGCCTAAAATGACATCTTCTGCTACCAAGTTATATACCTCTAAGCATCAGAATAAACATTTAAAACAATCCTTATTCCGCAATTACCACACATATTTAGTATCACTTCTGAGAGAGTTTATGAAGTTTACTGTCCCATTTCACTATAGTATCACCTAAAAAAAGAACACAGAGCTGAGTGTATCTCCCCAGGGACTATTATAAAGGATGGTACAAATACCTACCATATTGATTTTATTGCTGTCAGAAACAAACACATACTTTCATACGTAAAAGCTATGTAGTTCAGTAACTATATTTTGCAAATGACTGCAGCACCATAAGACATCCCAGAAAAACTCATATGTGGATGCCTTTTGAAATGTTTAAGCTCTTTAATATTTGAATTGCTTATAAATGTTTATCTGTGTTATGTTTTTCTTCCAAAACCTACCAAGCTTACATCGTTGTAATGCATAAGTCAATATTTGCATATGGATGCGGGTAAACACAGCTTTGCAGTAGATTCATTTAGATGCAATGGGCAGAATAAATATATATTTTCTAAAGGAATAGATCCTCTTGGCTATTCACTTAGGGCTCAAAAGCAAATGAATGTTCAATGTTTCATAGCTATTTAAACCAGTGGGAACTTAATAGCTAAATTCCTAAAGAAGAATAAAGAGTATTTGAAAATGAAGAATCCTGTGCATTACTCAGAACAGAAGCAGCTTCCTATTCCTTGACCATGGAAGTACCACACATTCTGCTTTGGAAGGTCTTGTATGGGCACTATTACAGAGCTAGGACCTTCATGATCTGTGGCCATGGCGTCCTAAAGTTACCTTAATAGGACAGTTTTGATATGGGGTAGTACTAAGTTAATTCATCAAGTTAACTGCACAGAAGAGCATAAAGAGACACCCCAAACTCATGTCAAGGAAAATTTTTGCCTCAGATTTATATAAATTATATAACCCCTTCCCCCCTTTTACGTTGGTTGTGGAACAAATGCAACCTCCATATGTCGAAATCTCCTGGATTTCTAAAATGAAGGCTTCCATCATCCTTTTGAAGATTCAAAATTGCTCAACATTTAAATACCAAGATACAAGCTCAGTTACTATGCCCAGGAATGATGTAAGAGACTAATAGAGATGCACTATAACAATTAACTTGACAAAGGGATGAGCCAAAGGAACACTTATGTCTGAGACTCAAGCTCTGGCATCTTAAGACAATGTCAAATTTCCAGCAGCAAAGAAGATAGAGATTTCCAAGGTCTCCTGCTTGCCCCCATAATTTTCTCCATTTTGTGTTAATATTAAATGTTAGGACAGGTTAAATGGCACTGGAAATAAATGTCGAATCAGAAGTAAATTCCACACTCAGGAGCTCCTCCACCTACTAGTAGAAACAATACATGAGGATTAAGAGTTACAAACGTTGCTCAGTGGAGCGATGCAATTCCAGGTGAGTGATCAGGCAAGGAAAAGACAATGAAGTTGGGGCAGGGAATATGAGTAGTATTTGGGGTATTTGGGCTTGCCATCTGCAAGCTGGAGAATCAGAAAGGTTGTTGATATAATTTAGCCCAAATCCAAGTTCAAAGACCTGAGAACCAGGAGCCCGAATGTGCAAAGGTAGGAGAGGACAGGCGTCCCACTCAAGAACTAAAAAAGAGGATTTGTGCTTCGTTTGTTTTTTATTCTATTCAGGCCCCAAAGAACTGGCTGATGCCCATCCACATTGATAAGGGTAAATATTCTTTACCCAGTCTACTGATACAAAAGCTAATCTTTTCTGGAAACTCCCTCACAGACAGACCCAGAAAGGTTTTAGCAGCTATCTGGGAATCTCTTAGCCCAGTCAAGATGACACATAAAATTAACGATCAAAAACATCAAGAGTGAATGCTAATGTTAACTACAGACTTTGAGTGATAATGGTGCATCGATGTAGGTTGAACAATTGCAATATATGTATCATTCTGCTGTACAGTGGTTACAGTGGGTGGCTGGCTGTGCACATGAACACGTAGGGGTACATGGAAATTCTTTATACTTTCTGCTCAATTTGGTTGTGAGCTTAAAACTGCTTTAAAACCTACTTAAAGGGAAAAAATATATAGAGACAGCCTACTTATAGTCAGAATTTATTCCGAAGCAGCAATGATCCATAGATTTCAAGAAACAAAGGAATGATGTAACTCCACCTCCAAAGGTTAATCTGTGGTAATGCGCAATAAGTATGGGAGGGTGGGGAGGGGAAGGAAGCAGAATCCCCTGTGATTGCTCCCCAGGTGGTCTACGGAGAAGATAGCAAGGGGTTTGACAAGGCCATAGGCTCAGGAATGGAAGGAAGGGAAGAGCAATCAGTGATGTCACAGTGATGGGACCCACATGGCTTGGCATTTAGTCAGATGCCACCATTTGTTAGATGCCATTTGTAGATGAGAATGAGAGGAAAAGTAAAATGTGGCCCAAAGTCCTAGGGGACCAGAAGAATAATGATGCTGTTAAAGGAAGTGTGGAACATGGGAGGAAATAAAAGGAAGAAGGGTCTAGGATAGCTCTACAATTCAGTTAGCACACATCCCGCAAAGGACCTCTAGAGTATAATTCTAAATTGTTTCATCTAAATCACATTCCCGCAGTATGCAGACGAGTTTTGCAGATGTTTTGAATGACTGCCTAATAAGCAACCAATCTCCTCACTTGCTCTGTAGCTAGGATCCCTGAAAACCACAAGGGATGTTCTAAAGTAACCAGCTCTTCTGCCTTGGAGGGAGAAAATTGGTTAAATCAACCATACACAGTTCACCTAAGAAGATGTGTTCAGGGAGACAGCTGTGCTGTCAGGGAAAGGGATTTGGACTTTAAATCAAGGGACCTGGGTTTTGTGTGGCATTTCTGCCACTTAATGAACTTGAACCTGAAATAAGTTATTCTCCTCTCTTATCTTCACTGTCTTCTTATTTAAAGTGTGAATAATAATACATACCACCTAGGATTGTAATGAGAATAAATGGGGTCATTCATGTGAAGGGGTTTTGTAAAGAGCTATGCAGAAGTGAAGGGTGTAAAGTTCTTTCTATTCAGCAGAGGGAGAATCCCATACTTGACTGTAAATCCTGGATAGAAAAGACAAGGCTTGTACTCACCAAAGTAATCTCAAGTTATTGAATTCACTGTGCAGGTATAAAAAGCAGTGTCAGGGCCTTGCTTTGGACACAGAATAACAAAAGATACTCTTTCTGACCAAGTCAAAACAGCCAAGGATCATAGGAGGCCCTAATATATGTACACTCCTCTTAGGAATCCTGAAGTATTTGTGATAAGCCCAAGGACACTCAGGTACTTAGGAGCTGAAGAAACTGTAAAAAGAGCATGTGGGAATTTGGGGCCATCCCAATTACACCCAGAAGCCAACACTGCAGCCAGGATGCCTGGGAACCTTCCATGGTTCTGTCTCAAGCAAGGAGAGTTGTAAACAGAGTTTACCACCTGAAAATCCTGTTCTTGGCCAGCAAAGTCATTTTCCAGCCACTGAAAGAGTAAACCAAGGTAGGTATAGTCATGGGGAGCAAATAAATAGTGGCCATGGATCAGGACTGCCCTTACCCCATGCATAGAGTCCCACCCTCTGCTCAGAGCTGGTTTTCCCAGGACCCATACCACAGACTCTCACCTGGGTCCTCCTGTCTCTCTTTGTCCTGTTGGATCATCTACACATGTAGATTTCAGCACCATCTCCCAAGACTATCCAGTTTAGTTAGCACTGATGCACAGCGAATGGCCCCAAAACTTAATGGCTGAAAACAACATGGGCTTATTAGTTCTCATAAGTCTATTGATCAGGGAGCAGTTCTGCTGATCTGGGCTGGGCTTCGATGATCTCATTTGGGGGTCACTGCTGCATTGGGATTTAGCTGCTGGGTTGCTGGGGCCTGGCTGGTCTAGGATAGTCTTGACGAGGACGTCTTGGCCCTCCTATGTGTTTCACATCCCTCTAGCAGGTTAGCCTGGGAATTGCCTTATGATAGTGACATGATCCAGAAAAGAAAGAAGAAAATTACATGTATTTTTTTCTTTCTTTTTTTTTCTTTTAAAGATTTTATTTATTTATTTGACAGAGAAAGAGAGATCACAAGTAGGCAGAGAGGCAGGTAGAGAGAGAGGAGGAAGCAGGCTCTCTGCTGAGTAGAGAGCCCGATGTGGGCCTTGATCCCAGGACCCCGAGATCATGACCTGAGCCGAAGGCAGAGGCTTTAACGCACTGAGCCACCCAAGCGCCCTACATGTATTTTTTCAAGCTTCAGTTTGTGCCAAGTTTACCAATCTCTGGTGTTGGCTTACATGCACTGCTCTTGGAGGCAAGTCCTGACTTCCTTTCTCCTCCAGCGCAGGCCTTACCATGGCACTTAATTTTTATTTAGAAAATGAGGACAATAATTCACATACTTTTTTATAACTTGTTTTTATCATTTATCAATATGTGATAAATGTGTTTGCTATTATAAAATATTTATTCCTCTACAGCTGGGATAAAATCCTGCCTGCTGTATGTTTTTGTATAGTTTGCAAGCTAAGGGTGGTTTTTACATTTTAAGATGGTAAGGGGGGATGAAAAGAAGAATATTATTTGTGACACAAGTAAGTTGTATGAAGCTCAAACTTCAGGGCCCAGAATTAAAGTTTTATTGGAATAGAGCCATGCTCATTCACTTATGTATTATGCATGGCCACTTTCCCACTACAAAAGCAAAATCAAATTGTTGCGATAGAGACCATATAGCCCCCAAAGCCTAAAATATTTACTGCACCTGACTCTTTACAGAAAACGTTTGACAATTCCTGTTCTGTAGAATGACTTCCAAACTCTGAGCAGTGATTTTTTTTGTGGCTATACTGTCAAGATCTAAGGTATAAATGATGAGTATGAAAGTTGTGCTCAATTTTTAGTATCACAGATAATAACTTTGAAAAAAATATTGGTTATTTTTCTAAATTATTCCTTAGATCAATTCTTAGAAATAGAATTATTGAGGCAAAAGATAGGCACATTTTTCAGGCTTTGATACCTCCTGCCAATTTGTCATATCTCTAAGATAGATAAAATATCATTTAAAATATAATTTTATTCCCAGTTTTTAAGTTATTTTTATTAGAAATGGATGTAGAACTTGCTCAAAGAACATTTTGATCTCTAATTGAGATAATAATTTGACTTCTCCTTTTCCCTTAATAAGGTAATCAATTTTGTGAATGTTCCCTTACTCATACTGGCAGTTGAGAGATTATGACCAACCTCTTAGGTAAATGAAATTCAAGAAGGATATCAGATCCTGTTATACCTCATAATGTATGTATAAAAAATTATGACTTTCTCATTTTTTAAAAAAGCATAATATCAAAAGAACTAATTATTTTTCTGTGATAATTAACCACACTTATGGGAAAACTCTTTCTTGATATTGTCGAACTCTCCACCTATTGATGTCTGGTAGCAAGAGATTTCTCTACCTGTTGCCCAAGTTCCAACTGTTTTATTTTATTTTATTTTATTTATCTCTTATACCCTGTTCCACCTATTATCTTCCTACTATTTCCATTCCAAGACCCTTTATTTTTTCTACAATATTCTATAGGATATCTATAGGTATTTTCTTACCAGGTCTAGCTATGCAGATATGATCTGAATCTAGTTCTCTCTTTGCTCCCAAATAAAAAAAAAGGCAGACCTCTTTTTTAGTCATTTATTGGAGGAATGAACCTTTATTATAATCCAAAACAGAAAAAAATACGTCAGAGTTAATGACCACGAAAAGAAGCCCAAAATCAAAATCTGGTGGGATCATATAAAAATGCCAAGTCTAAAAGGCAGCCTCAAAATCACAAATGGGATCATGAGGCAAGATTCAGAAGCCAGACAGAAAATGATAAGAATAGAAGGCAGTCAGAAGGGGTGCCTGGGTGGCTCAGTAGATTAAGCCTCTGCCTTCGGCTCAGGTCATGGTCTCAGGGTCCTGGGATTGAGCCCCGCATCAGGCTCTCTGCTCAGCAGGGAGCCTGCTTCTCCTTCTCTCTCTACCTGCCTCTATACCTACTTGTGAACTCTCTCTGTCAAATAATTAAATTTCTTAAAAAAGGCAGTCAGAAACATATTCCAGGTCAATTTCTGTTACCATCTTTAAAGTGAATATGACTTACGTTTTTGGATAATAAGAGTGTCAGACTATTTTAAACATAAAGACAGACTGTAAATTGGAGTAATTAATAAAGTAGCTATCATTTTGTTATGGATTCAAATTTATTTTAAGACAATTTTTTGCAGAAAATTCTTTTTCTACCTTCTCTTGACCCATGTGGAAATTATATGTTTGCTGTACTTATGTATTTAAAAGGTTGAAAAGGCAAATACTACCTTTGAGTACACTCAACTACAGGTTAAATACACATATTAGAACCAATTATTATAAGTCATTATGATGCGATCATTCTGTTTAATAACCTGAAGCATACAATGCCTCTAAAGTCTCAGTTTCCTTTAAGGATCAAGCCTAAATATATAATAACTAGCTCATAGGCTTGCTGAGAAGCTAAAATGAAAGGTTGTCCTCTTTAACAGAGTATCTCTTTAAAAGAGTGCTGTAAATAAAGTGATATAAAAGAGAGAGAACCAAAAAACAAGCCAGGCCAGATAAGATGATGATGCACTGAAGGACACAAAGGACACATCAAAGCCAGTTTCCCTTTCTCCCCTCCCCTTCCCTCCACTCCCTCTCTCTCTCTCTCTCCCTCTCTCTCTCTCTCTCTCTCTCTCTCACACACACACACAATAATAATGGAACATAACTTAGGAGTGATAAAGGTGATTATTTCAATGAAAGTCTTCAAATTATACCCCTGCCCCATCCCAGACCTGATTAAAATGGGCTAAACGATTTCAAATATAAGAGAAACACTTATGTGTGATGAAAATAAGACAAGAATGTCTGCTTTCATCACTTCTATGAGACAGTGTACTAGAGGTTCTAGCTAGGTCAAGTAGGTAAGAAAAAGAAAGAAAAGGAAAGGAAGAAGTAGACCTCTCTGCACAGCATATCATTGGATTGGATACACAAAAAATCCTAAGAAGGGCAACTGGGTGGCTCAGTCGGTTGAGCCTCTGACTCTTGATTTTGGCTCAGGTCATAATCTCAGGGTCATGAGATGGAGCCCCACATCAGGTTCTGCGTTCAGTGCAGTCTGCTTGAGTTTCTCTCTGCCTCTCCCTCTGCTCCCCCCCTGCTTGTGCTCTCTAACTGCCTCTAAAATAATAAATAAATAAAATCTTTAAAAGAGAGAGAAAGAAAATCATAAGGAACACACTAAAAAACTATTTAGAATTAATAATTTAGAATTAATAGTTGCAGGATACAAGTCAACATAGAAATATCAATCATGTTTTTGCTTATTTACAAATTAATCTGAAAATGAAACTAAGGAAACAATTCCATTCGCAATAGCATCAAAAAGAATAAAATACTTGGGAATAAACTGAACAAAAGAAGCTCACAACTTATACTCTGAAGACTACAAAATATGGTTGATATTAAATAAGATCTAAGTAAATGGAAAAAATCACATGTTCATGGATCAGAAGACCTAACACTGTTAACACGGCAATACTCCCAAAACTGATCTACAAAGTCCATGCAATCCCTATCAGAATCCTAAATGACTTCTTTGTAGAAATTGACAGATCGATTCTAAAATATGTATGGAATCGAAGGAACCCAGAAGAGCCAAATAATCTTGGGGGGGGGAGGAGTAGGTGGATTCATACTTCCTAATTTCCAAACTAGTATAAAAGAATGGTAGTCAAGACATTGTGGTAATGGGATAAAGATAGACATATAAATGAAAGGAATAGAATTGTGAGTCAAGAAATTAACTCATACATCTACAACCAACTGATTTTCAACAAGAATGTCAAAAGCATAGGGAAAGAATAGTCTTTTCAACAAATAATAGTGGGAAAATGGATATTCAAATACAAAAAAAAATGAGGTTGAACTCTTAGTTCATACCCTATGCAAAAATTAACTCAAAATGAATCAAAGACCTACATGTAAGAGATTAAACTTAAAACTCTTAGAAGAGAACACAAAGGGAAATCTTCATAATCTTGGATTTGGTATTGGGTTCTCAGATATAACATCCAAAGCATGAGCAAGAAAAGAAAACAGGGCGCCTGGGTGGCTCAGTGGGTTAAATCCTCTGCTTTCGGCTCAGGTCATGATCTCAGCATCCTGGGATCGAGGCCCGCATGGGGCTCTCTGCTCAGCGGGGAGCTTCCTCCTCTCCCTGTCTCTCGGCCTGCCTCTCTGCGTACTTGTAATCTCTCTCTCTGTGTCAAATGAATAAATAAAATCTTAAAAAAGAAAAGAAAAGAAAACATATAAAATATACCTGATAAAAATTAAAAAGTGTTAGACTTCAAGGACACCATCAAGAAGGTGAAAACCCACAGAAAAAGAAAACATTTGTAAATCACATATCTGATAAGGTCCTTATATCTAGAATACTTAAAAAACTCTAACAACTCAATGATAAAGACAGATAACCCAGTTAAAGAATGGGCTAAGGATCAGAATAGACATTTTTCCAAGATGTACAGATGGCCTACAAGCACATGAAAAGCTGTTCACATCACCCTATCATCAATCATCAAGAAAATATTAATCAAAACCACAATGAAATACTACTTTATATCCACTGGGATGTGTAGAATCAAAATATATAATGAGCATTTGTGAGGATACAGAGAAATGTAACCCTCATATATTGCTAGCGGGAATGTAAAATAACGAAACCACTTTGGAAAACAGTCTAGCAGTTCCTCAGACATAGAATTATCATATGACCCAGAAATTTTGTCTATAGATATTTAGTTAATAGAAATGAGAATAGATGTACAGTAGTCTCCTCTTATGTACTGGAGATACATTCCAAGACCCCCAGGGGACACCTGATAGTACGGAACAATATATGTACTACATTTTTCCTTCACATACATACCCATGATGAAGTTTAATGTATAAATAAGGTACAGCAGGAGAGTAACAATAACTAATGATGAAATAGGACAATTTTAACAATTTCTAAACATACTTAATAACATGTGAATGTGGTCTGTCTTTCAAAATATCTTATTGAACTGCACTCATTCTTCTTCTCATGGTGAATGTGAGATGATAAAATGCCCATGTGATGAGAGCAAGTGAGGTGAATGTCGTAAGTATTGGGATGTAGCATTAGGCTATTACTGACCCTCTGATGATATTTCAGGAGGAGGATTATCTGCTACCCGATGGTGGTTGACTACAGGTGACTAAAATGACAGAAAGCAAAATAATGGAGAAGAAGGGACGACTGTACCCACAAAAACTTGTACCTAAAAATGTATAGCAGTATTATTCATAATAGCCCAAAGGTGGAAACAACCCAAATATCTACTACCAACACATGAAAGGAGAAACAAGGCGTGATGTACCCCTACGATGGACTACCATCCAGCCATAAGTAGGAAGGAAATACTCATGCAGGCAACAACTTCAATGAACCTTGAAAATGTGATGCCAAAGAAGACAGTCACAAAAGTCCACATATCATAGGACTCCATCCACATGAAAATCCAGTACAAGGAAATCTACAGAGAAAGAAAGTTGGAAAAAATGTGTTTTCCCCCCATATGGGATATTAGACAACCTATTGAATAGTAATCTCACTTTAACCCCAAACAAGGATTCTCTCCAGTCTTCAACTGGACCTGTACAGCCTAACTAGGAAGTTGGGCTAGAGTTACAAGGCTCTGGCCATGCTGTGGTCCATATAAGTTTTGCTTCCTTTGACTGGGACGCCGGTACTTTGTGGCACTCAAGTTAACAGGCTCACGCGTCCCTGGGCTTGAGTCCTGATTCATGCACTTGGCACACTCGCCCTTGCTCCCGGCTCTGCAGTTTGTCAGGGACGTCACATGAGATCATGAAAAGCACTTGGAAGAGATGAAGGCATTATCGAAACTCAGGATATTACCCCTTAGCATTCCTTTCAGAAAGCTTCCAGCCACTGGCCCTCTGGGGAAAGCAGATTAAGTACGAAGCAAAAACAAAACTCCAACTAATGTTTTCATCCAAATTCAAAAGGTGTTTTACATTAATTAAGATCTGAAGTTCATAAACTAATACATCATTCTACATTTTCCATCAGTCCTATAATGAGAGAAATCGAGTCACAGCCTTTGCCCAAGGACAGACTGTTTTCAAAGTGGCATATCTACTGGATACAGGACAGAAAAGTAGTGAGAAATATCAAACTCTGTCTTTCTTTTTTAGCACACTCATTCTGAGAAAGCCTTTAAAATTAAAAAAGAAACTAATAAAGCTGATCACACTTTGAGTGTACAGAATTCTGTTTAAAGAATTTTCTCTGTGGGCAGTGGATTTGAGCTTTAAACTAAGAAACCCCATCTTAAATGGAAAAAAATGAAGGAAACAGGTGTCAGGCAAAAAGTAATCACTTTAAAAAGAGAATTCTAAAGGAGGGCTGAGCAGTCTCCCCCTCGGAATCCCTCCCTCTCAGGCCCTGACCATTTCTGCTGCTGCATACATCCACCATCCAAAAGGGATCCAAGTTCTCCAATTATGATTTCCAGTATTAAAACTAGTGACTTCAATTTTCCAAGTCCTCTCACATATATCATCCCTTTGGATCATTACAACATGAGGGAAGTGATGCTTTTCTCACTCAGGAATCATAGAAACAGGAGTAGCCCCCAACATTCCACCCTGGCACCCATCTGTACTACCTCGTGCCCTGTCCAGAGGCAGAGAGCTCCTCGACACCCTGGTGTGGAGAACCACACAAGAACTCTTACCACACGGCAACTCCCTCCAAACCACCGCACTGAGACGCTTGACAGAGCTAGCATGCCTTCTTCCAGCCCAAGGCCACATCCTTGTGGCAATGCTGAGACTTCCTTTGAGTTCCTGTCTAAAAAAACTCAAGGCTGTCAGAAAAATGCATATTCTGTTCTAGCCAACACCTGACCATAGCCAGCACCTGACCCCTGACACTCTCCTATCTAAAGAATAAAGCTTGTTACAATTATAAAGCTGTCCTCTACCCTTTTCAGATGTATATGTATGTGTCTCCTGTGTCTCCTACAACCCAAGATGGTCTTTCTCAAGGACTGGAAAGTCATTCCTTTGAAATGCAATCAACAGGAAGGATGGGGCCTCTGTGTCCCCAGTCTCTGTGGGAGGATAGAATCCAAGGTTAGATAATTTCACTAGCAGACTTAGCTGGTCTAGTCACACTTACGCTGACCCACCTTGCAACCGGCTTTTTGTGATTGTTTACTTCCCTGGCTCTTGTTGAGCCCGGCTCACTCCCCCTCATTTTTCTTCACTGTTCCCTCATTTTTCTTCTAGAACACTGTCAGCTCTGTATAAACCAGAACGGTGCTCGGCTCCTTCCCCTACTGTCAGCAGTTACTGAATCAAATCTGTTTGCATCACTTTACTGTCTGGCTTTGTTTATCTTTCTTACACACGTGCACGCACACGGGCACACACACACACACACACACACACACACACACATGTCTGCCAGGCAAATGTAGTCAAATCCTGTCAGGTCTCCTCTTCATTATGTCTTGTACCTGACCTGAGGCCCCACCTCGCCCTCTCCCCTCAGTCTTCATAGCTGCCACCAATGGAATAACCACCTCCTTTCTGTCTCTCAGCCTCAAATCTGTCTCCCAAGCAATCCACTCTGCGTCTTCTTCCCGAAGTATAGGTTGTGCCATACCTTCCTCTCTTTGAAAACACCTGCAGTGTTGACAAGCTAATTAGCATTCAGTACTCTGCACTGGCTCGTCTAAGCCTCAATTTCATTTATATCCCTGAGCTAACATGCCAAGGGAATGCAGGGGCAAGAAGAAGCAAATCTTCCACATACTGCTCCGCAGGGCCCCGGTGAAGACAGCCTCACAGAAAGGTAGCATGGAAGACAGGAAAATCACATGATCTAGCCACTCACCCAAAGCCTTGGCCCATTTCCCAGCCATTGCCCGGAAATGCGCCATGATAAAAGAGCCATTGTCCCCTGAAACAACCTAGAATCTCATAAAATCCTGCCTCACACAGACTAAAATCTGTCATTCTCCATCCTCATTCTTTTCTTTGGGTTTGTACAAAATAAAATAAAACCCAAAATTCATGATACTGACAAGCAGTATCTTGAGTGCCTTCTCTGAGCCAAGCATCTTACGAAATGCCTACCTGCATTTTCTCATTTAATCTTTACAATGGCCATCACTGTGAGGAAGGTCTATTATTATTCCCATTTAAGAGATGAAGAAATTGAGGCTTAACATGGATCTGCATCTATCCCTAAAGCATATATCCTGTAAGTGGCAACACTGGGACATGCATCCAGGTCCCTGTGTTCTGAGAGCATCAGTTCTCAAACACTACACATGTTGGCAAGCATCCATTTGTAAACAACCATCATTTGGTTTTAGGGTCTTCAAACAGTTTCTCATAATACATAGACTACGTTCCCTTTGTTGTCCTAGGCATTTCCCTCTGAACTCGGGCCAGTGAATCTAGAATGAATTAAAAACAGTACTCCAAGGAAGACCTGGGCAGTATCCAAGGAAGACATTTTTCATTCATTTAATATCTTGTTCTCGTTAAGTTTTTATTCTTTGTTCATTCAAAAGGCTTGCTCTCCACCCCTCTCAATTCATCAAGACAGATTTCAGGTAGATTAAAGAATTAAATATTTTCCATGAAGAAAAAAATCAATGAAAAAAATAGAAAAAAAACAGTGACATATTTTTCAAAGCTCTTTAAAAAAGATCATTTTCATACAATGGAATATTATGCAGCTATCAAAAGAAACGAAATCTTGCTGTTTGCAATGACATGGATGGAACTGGAGGGTATTATGCTGAGCGAAATAAGTCAATCAGAGAAAGACAATTATCATATGATCTCTCTGATATGAGGAACTTGAGGGGCAGGGTGGGGGGTCGTGGGGGGTAGGGAGGGAAAAATAATGAAACAAGATGGGATGGGGAAAGAGACAAACCATAAGAGACTTCTAATCTCATAAAACAAACTGAGGGTTACTGGGGGGTGGGAGGGTTGGGATAGGGTGGATGGGTTATGGACATTGGGGAGGGTTTGTGCTTTGGTGAATGCTGTGAAAGATGTAAGCCTGATGATTCACAGAACTGTACCCCTTGGGGTACAGAATAAAATAAAATTAAAAAAAAAAAAGATCATTTTCTAAACCTAGCAGTAACACAAGAAAAAAACAAAGGCAAACATTGAAGGATCTGACCACCAAAAAAAATTTTAACTTTTGCTCATAAAAAGCAAATAAAATATAAAGACATACAGCAGACTAAAAAAAAAAATGCTCACAGGAAATGTGACAAGGTTAAACGCCCTTATTAGTCTCTATCTAGTATGCCGATCAATAAGAAAAACATCAAGATTAATGGCCATCGACAGGAGATTTACAAAAGAGAAAATACAACCTGTCAACTAACAAGTCGGGGACCCCGCAAGAAGCATAGAAATGGAAATAATAATAACAATATAACAAATAATAACAAGTTACCAGTTCTCACCTAATAATTAGCAAAATTTTTGGAAGAAGTATAAATTGATGTAAATTGATAGAGGTTTCTGGAAAGAAATTTGGCAATAAATTTCATAGCTTTTTTTTAAATCTTAGAGTTGGGCCAGTAATCTGACTTCTTGTATTCAGAATACAGAAAGAGCTAAAAGGTATAAGATAATTATAGTGGTTTGAATTGGAAATATTCAAAGATTACAATAATGATAGAATACAATAATAATAGAAGCCTATCTATGAGATTAGTGTATGCTATATCTACTCCATAAATTACTATTCTATTATGTAAAATATCATGTGTATAATTTCTAACAATATTAAAATATAAGAATATGTTGTGAGAAAGCAAGATTAACATGAGCCCACTCTGATATTCATTCATATAATTATGGACAGACATTCATCTGAAAAAATAAGAGAGAGGGAGGGTAAGGGTTGGTGAATCGAACTTTAAGATTTATGAGTGACTTGGACTTTTATTTTTCCAACAAGTATGCACACACGCCTACAAGCACAATTATGTAACATTTATCAGTATTTTCCTCCAATATTGGCAGGTATATGCATGTTTGTTTTAAGAACTTTTTCTTATACCATTTGTAAAAAATTTAGGAAAAAAAATAAGTGCAAAAAGAAATAAACATCTTGAAATCTTCCACCTAGGTCATTGTAACTATTGTTAAACATCTTGACCTACAGTATACCTTTCATTCATAGTGGTGATGGTAATAATGATTAATTTCTTTGTAACACTTACTTTGTGCCAGGAACTATTCTAAAATCTTGACAAATATTAATCACTATTTTCTTACAAAAACCTCACAAAGGAAATTTTATCACCATCCCCATCTCATAGAAAAGAAAACTGAAGTACAATTACATTAATAATTGGCTAAAGATTACAGAGCTAGATTCAAAGGGAGCTAAGATTCCAATACAGGCAGTCTCAGATTTATGGTGGCTCAACTTAAAATATTTTTACTGTATGATTGGTGTGAAAGCAATATGCATTCAGTAGAAATTGCACTTTGAATGTTCACTTATCTTTTCCTGAGCTAGCAATTTATGGCATGATCCTATTGTTTCTGCTGGGCAGGAGCAGTGAGCCACAGCTCCCTGATAGCCATGAGATCACAAGGGTAAACAACCACTAACCTTACAAACATTCTGTACTCACACAGCCATTCTGTTTCTCACTTTCAATACAGCATTCAATAAATTACTAGATATTCAACACTATCTTATACAATAGCTTTTTTGTTAGATGATTTTGCCCAACTGTAGATTAATGTATGTTTCTGAGCACATTCAAGGTAGGCTAGGCAGAGCTATGCTATTCAGTAGGTTAAGTGTATTAAGTGCACTTTGACTTAATGATATTTCCAGCTTACACTGAGTTTATCAAGTCATACATAACTCCATCATAGGTCAAATCAGATCTGTATGCACCATTTTTTTTTTTTGAGAGAGAGAGAGAGAGAGGGAATGCGTACTATTGGAGAGGGGCAGAGCGAGGAGACAGAGAATGTTATCTTAAGCAGGTTCCATATCCAGCATGATCCACAAAGGGCTCCATCTCATGGCCCTGAGATCATGACCTGAGCCAAAAATCAAGAGTTGGACGCTTAACTGACTGAGCCACCCAGGTGCCCCTATACGCACTACTTCAAATGTTTTTAATGGAATCATTCTAAACATGGTTTTTCAGTTGCTGTTTTTAACTTAACACTGTATTTTGAACATTTTCATGTCATTATTTATCCTTCTACCTTCCATTTAGTGATGGGTAGAGTGGATTTAAAAATATGACCAACTCTATGCTGTCTATAAAAAAATCACTTCAAATATAATGAAAGTAAAAGGATGGGAAAAGTATCTTATGCAAACATTAACTGAAGAAAAGCAGGCATGCCTAGTCTAATATACGAGAAGGTAAACTTCAGAACAAAGAAAGTAAACAGAGAAAAAGAAGAACATTATAGAATGATAACAGGGTTAATCCATGAAGATGTAGCAGTCTTTACTGTGTATTCACCAAACATCAAGGCAATATGTGAAGGAAAAGCTGATAGAACGAAAGAACAGACAAATCCAGAATTATGGTTGGAGACATCAACATTCCTTTGCATCGAGGTAGAACAACTAGACAGAAGATCGCATGGATCCAGAGCCCAACAACACGATCCACCCACAAGATCCAGCTGACATTTACAGAACACACCACCACACAACAGCCGAATATACATTATTTTCAAGTGCCTACAAAATGCATAGCAAGATAGACCATATCCTGGGCCACAAAACAAACCAAAAGCAAAGGTAAAGGAATGGAAATCATACCGTGTGTGTTCTCCAACCACAGTGAAATCAAACCAGAAGTCAGTACCTGAATGAAAATAGGAAAGTTGCTAGATATTTTGGAAACTAAATAACACACTTCTAAATTATCCATGGGTCAAAGGTAATCTAAAAATATATATGGTGAACTGAAAGAAGGTGAAAATATAGCATATAAAAATTTGTGTGACATAGCCATCTAAATGCATGTATTTAAAAAAAAAAATAGAGGAAAGTCTCAAATCAATAATCTAAAGTCCTGGGGTGCCTGGGTGGCTCAGTGGGTTAGACATCTGGCACTTGATTTCTTCTTTTTTTTTTTAACAATTTTATTTTATTTTTTTCAGTGTTCCAAGATTCATTGTTTATGCACCATACCCAATGCTCTATGCAATACAAGTCCTCCTTAATACAAACCACCAGGCTCACCCATTCCTCACCCTCTCCCCTCCATAACCCCCAGTTTATTTCTCAGAATCCTACTGGGTTTCAGCTCAGGCCATGATCTCAGGGTTGTGAGATCCAGCCCCCATTTAGGGTCCACACTCAGCAGGGAGTCTGCTTGGGGTTCTCTCCCTCCTTCCCCTCACTCCCATGTGCTCTCACACTCTCTTTCTTTCTCTCTAAAATACATAAATCTTAAAAACTATTTATTATAATCTAAAGTCCCACCTTAAGAACCTAAAAAAAAGCAAAAATAAACCCACAACAAGCAAGAGGAAGAAAATAATGAACAGCAGAAATCAATGAAACTGGGAGAAAAAAAGAGAGAAGAGAAAATGAATGAAATAAAAGGTGTGTTTTGTAGTTTTCAGCATACAAGTGCCATATGTGTTTTAATAAATGTATACTCAAGTGTCAGATATGCATGAGCCTGGGCCTCTGCCTGTGAGATCTCATGGTGCATTGGGGTAGACATGCAAGTAAGGAAATATCACAAAACCCTAATGAGAGATGAGCCCACAAAAGGCCCAGGAGACTTAAAAAAATAATGTTCCAAAGCCCTCTGCACCTCAAGGTAAATGCTTGGACCAAACCTACTGAAAAACTGGAGAACCTGCTCCAGGATTCAAAATTAGGGGCAAGTTCCATGTCACACAGTTTGAAGATTCACTGCTGGGTATGTTAAGGTTTTGAGCAGTTGAAAATGAACTCCCAAAAGAAGGCATGTTTGTGGAGGTCATAGTGCGAGACTCAGGGGCACATTGGGCCCAAGGGTCCACTTCTCCGTGGCAGTGTGCCAGAGTGCACGGGGGAGAGCAAAGGCACGGGGAGCAGGGCTGCGTGCATGTATGTTTCTCTGGATGGGGCCTCACATGGAAGAAGACCACCCGGCAAAGTCGGGGCATACTGCTTCTGACGTCATCCCGTGGAGGAGAAGCTCAGCACCCGGCCTGGAAATTATTCCGAGGCTTGGTTTGTTCTATCCACGTTTTAATGCTAGATCAGATGAATGTTTTAAGTAAATATTATGAAAGACAATTTATTTTCATAGAGGGATGAATGCAACAAAACAGCAGTGCACAGTACTCCAATGCAAACAAAAACGTATTGCAGCCCAAGGTTTCAGAAAAGACGTTGACAGAGTCGGAAAATGAGATTTCTTTTTTTTTTTTAAGATTTTTTTTTTAATTTATTTGACACCGAGAGAGGGATTACAAGTAGGCAGAGAGGCAGGCAGAGAGACAGGGAGAGGAGGAAGCAGGCTCCCCGCTGAGCAGAGAGCCCGATGTGGGCCTCGATCCCAGGACCCTGGGATCATGACCTGAGCCAAAAGCAGAGGCTTTAACCCACTGAGCCACCCAGGCGCCCGGGAAAATGAGGTTTCTATTTTCAGAGTGCAAAGGCAGGCCAGGGTGAGCAGGACAGACCCAGCCTTCTCCTTTTCATCCTTTTCCGGGCGCCACGGATGGCTGCCCCGGACAGAGGCTGGGTTCCACGACCAGCGTGCAGTGTCGACTTCATGCATCATCCTGCACTCCTCCAGAACCCCCCGCTGGGGGAAATCTGGATACAGGGTCCGTGTCACACCACACAGAGTACCCCCCACACCCCCGCACCCCCACACTCCCGCCCTTGCACAGCCGAGGCTTTCGGATTTGCCGAACAGGTGACCGCGCTCTCCCCAGTTGCTGTCAGTCACAAGGTCCATTCAGGTTGCTACAACAAAATAGCAGGGACTGGTGGCTTATCAGCAACAGGAATGTGTGCCTCACAGTTCTGGAGGCTGGGACGTCCGAGATCAAAGCACCAACACGTCTGGTGAGAGCTGATGAGAACTGACCCCCTAGGCAGCCATCTTCTCGCTGTGCCTCATACTTGGAAGGTGCTTTTTTTTTTTATGAGGTCACTAAAGCCATTCAGGAGGGCTCCCCCTTCATGACCTGACCTAATCACCCCCCGCCAAAGGCCTCACTGCCTAACGCCATCACTCAGGGTTTAGTTTTCAACATAGGAATCTCAGACGGGAACAAACATTCAGACTATAACATGAGTACGAGAGCCTGGTGCCATCCCTGAACACAATTCCCACACTTCTATAGCTTTACTGTGTGGCCTGGTTGTGGAAGACCTCACGTAGAGTCATCCTCATTTGACAAAGGGGCAAACTGAGACTCAGACAGAAAAGTAGTTGCTATCACGTTTTGGTCTGTATCTAGTAGGCCGCAACTAAGATTTTCACCATCAAAAGCATAATAAATTAGTCAATCAGAAAACAAAGTAAGCACTAATACATTGAAGTTTACTTAGAAATACTAAAGGAAACTGTATGCATGTATGTGTATCATTTATATTTCTTCTAAGGCTTCAGATATTTGCATAATGAAAAAATGTGCAAATTTAGTGGGATGTTTCTATGTCAATCATAATGTATTCTCTCCCTTGAGTAAGAAGCTCTGTTTCAAAATGAAGTGGACATCCTGGATTGTGATTCCTTCAAGGAATGTTCCAGCAAAGTGTGAGTAGTCACTGTGACACTGCAGCATTCAGACCAGTGGTGAATTTTACAGAAATAGAGAAGGGAATGTCAATAGCCTTCCTTTGATTTTTTTCTTTTTTCCCTTTCTATTTCTGTCAAAATATCACAAGACTCAATAGGAAAAGAAAAGAAAATTGGCCTGTATCAACCTTTACTGTCCTTTAAAAACCTTTATTGTTTTCTATCTGAAAAAAAGACAGTTGTAAAACTTTCCTCCCTATGAATTCACTTGTAACATGGTGGTTGCAGAATCTAGACTTAGAGCTGTGCCCAAAGCCTACTGCCAAGGCAGTCCTCTACAGTCCCTACACCCTGGTGCCTCCACAGGATTTAAGAAAACTATGGAGCTAACTGCTCCAAATATTTCAACAGACAATGGAAAATTCATCCACTTTCGTTCTCCTTTATTCCTGTACCTTTCAATCCCAAGATCAATGCATCTGCAGTGTTTAATTTTTTTAATAAACCTTAAAGACATTGGGGTGGTATAGAAAGATTTAGGGCCAGGATCCCTATATTTGAATTCTAGGTGAGTTATGGACAAGTTAACCTTGGGAACTATTGTAACCCTTAAAACCCGCCCTGCCTGCCTCCCAAAAGTGTGACAAGTAAACATGGGAAAAGAAGCAGAGATTTGGGGTGGTGGGGAAGATTTGGGGCTACATAAATATGGGTTTTATTCTAGATTTTCAGGTTTTATGTTATGACTTTATAGCAATACCTGTTTGATGTGCTTTAAGATGTGCAAGGAGTCACTAGATAAGCCAATGAAGACAAAGTTAAGAAAGGGGGAAAGTACCAGACATAACAATAGGGCAGAAGCAAGATGCAAGAGAATTGTAATCAGTGTTGAAAGAAAGGCTTTCAAGTGAGTAAACACACACACACAAAATGACATACTTGTTAAGAGATAAATTCCTCCCCACACCTGAAGCACAAAATTTTGATTTTTATTTTGGTGACAACCCTTCTTCTCTGGCCCTACACTCAGACAGCTAATTGCTGCCAGAGAACTCAGACTCCTGAACAAAGAGGAATTGCCATGAATTCATGATTGCCTCCCTCAGGTGGGCCTGTGGCACTCTAGGCTCTCTTTCTACACTACTCTGGTCCAGCATCTCTTCCACGAACACTTCAGAATGTCTCCACCCTCATCTGAACTGCACCACCGTCATGGCCAATTTTAGGTGTTAACGTGGCTAGGTCATGGTACCCAGATACTTGGTCAGACACATTTGGATGCTACTGAAGGTATTCTTTAGATGAGAGTAGTATGTATGTATGTATGTATGTATTTAAGAGAGAGCATTGGGAGTAGGCCGAAGGCATGGAGGGAATGGTAGAGTCACGGGCAGACTCCACACTGAGAGCAGAGCCCAACCTGGGGCTTGATCTCCCAACTCTGAGATCACAACCTGAGCCAAAACCAAGACTTGGACATTTAACTGACTATGCCATCCAGGTGCCACAAGAGTAGCATTTAAATTGGTAGACTTTGAGTAAACAGATTACCCTCCATAACATGGGCAGGTCTCATCTGATCACTTGAAGGGCTAAAGGAAAAGATTGAAGTCTTCAGAGGAACATGAAATTCTGCCAGATGACTGACTTCAGACTCAAGATAAAACACCCACTCTTCCCAAAGACTCCAATCAGCCAGCATGCCCTGCAGATTTTGGATTTCTCTCTGTTTCCCTCTGTGTCTTTGTTTCTCTCTGTCTCTCAATATAGGTACGCACTATTGGCTACGTTTCTCTGGAGAACTCTAAGGACTACAACCATTCTCCCCATTCCTTGCTACCATCCTTCACACACACACACACACACACACATACCCTCTTTCTTCAGATGACCCAATTCTTATTTCACATAGACATAGATGCTGTGAAATACAAAGATTTGTCAGATTCTTCTCATTTGATCTTCCAGTAGCATTTAACACAAATGACCACTCTCTTCTTAAAACACTCGTGTCTGGACATCCAAAATACTCCATAATCCTGATTCTCCTCCTCCCTCTCTGGAGCCTGTCCTCATAGTGCTTTGTAGTTCTCCCCTCAGTCCAGCCTCAGAGAGATCCTTCTCAATGTTGGAATTCTTCTGGGGTCAGTTTTAGGCCCTTTCTTTGCAGAATCTATTCCCTCTCCAAGTGACATCACCCACAACGTGCTCTCAGTTACCACTCATGGACTGCTGACTCCAGCCCAGATCTCGCTACAGCCCATATTCACATAGTCAACTGTCCCTCTGACATCTCCAGCTGAATACTTAAATATTGTAATTGTGCATTATCAGATGAGAGTCTGCCTTTCTCTGGGGAAGAAGGCAGCTGGCATCCAAAAGAGGCAGCCGGAGGACATTCTGCTTCTCCCTTGTACAGCAGGTTACTTTTGTTTATCCCTGCAATCCAAAGATGAGCGTGGTCCTTCTCTAACTTGGACAATGACCTCCCTGACAATTTAGCCATTCCTGTGTCCTCCAGTTCACAGAGAACCCCAGCTTAGCTAAGTGTTCAAAAGAATTCGGCTGGTCTCACTGAGAGTAAGCACCAAATTCACCCATCTTAGGGATCTCTGTCGGTGCGAGTTTGCCTTAGGACTTTCAAGTAGAGTTGAAAATTACCTCCAAGTGCCCCACGCATAATAGGTACCTCTAGCCCTTCTGCTCTCATCTCTCATTAACATTAGAAAGCTTCTACCAGAAATACCATCCATTAATTCTCAGGCAGACTTTATTTTTGATGCAACATCTCACAAATTAATCAGACTCTACTCAGTGTGGTCTTGGCTACACTTTATCAATGCAAAAATTCTCCAACATTCTGGCAAATGAGCAGCACCTTTTGATGGTTTCCTGTCTTCTGTGAGCCATTTGATAGAATTCAGGATTCAGGGAGAATTCATTCATGAGATTTATATGCCATCTTAAACTAGAAATTCAAGTTTGATTTCTAAATATGCTCTTCCCTCTGAATTCTCTGAGCTGATAATTCTTCCAAATCTTTCAATCCCAGGTACCTTTAAGGGTTGTCCCATTTTACTTAACTCAGGGACCTACCCATGATCTAGAACATGGGTGCCACTAGCTGCAAAACATCTCTAGCAATTATTATGAGGAAAAAAAGGACACAATGACCTTTAGCTTTAAAGTCTTTGCACAGTAGGGGCAGCTGGAGGGCTAAGTGTGGTGCCTTCTTAGGATTTTCTCTCTCCCTCTCCCTGTGCTCTCTGTGTGTGCTCTCTCTTTCTCTCTCCCTAAATTAATGAATAAATAAAAATAAAAAATCTTTGCACAGTAGGCAAAACCCAATAGTCCAATAGTTGTCGCTTAGAGTTCTACTTTCTGCTATAACCTGCTGGCCCAGGATTGGCTATCTGCCACCCACATCTCTTCATTGCCTTCTGCTCTTAACTTCCCAAAGCATCTGCATGTTTCAAGGAGCAAAAGCCATGGAAAATGGTGAGCTCTTTAGTACACAAAGAGATATGAAATTATCTGGTCCAGGCAGATGAGGTATCCTGATTGTGAGAGGTAGCAGTAGTGATGAATGTCTGTGGAGTCCCACATAGAAAGTTCCAGTAACTGATCAAGTGCACAGCCATAAATAGCAAGCCTTGATCTTCATGCTTTAGGACAACCTTGCTTTCTTAGGCAACCCATGAAGATGATCAAGATTTCCTAAGGGAGTTGTTAGTGTTTCTGTTTCCATGTGTAATAAGCAAACAGTTTTTACTATATACAACTTTCAAGTCCCTTTTTGTAAGGAAATATCTAGGCATATTATGGATTTTATCTGCATTATATTGGTAAAAACCAATCTTTTCTGGAGACAATGACAAGGATCTTCTCACTCCTATTTGTAGCTTTGGTTTTAGATTTTATTTATTTATTATTTATTTATTTATTTCAAAGATTTTATTTATTCGAGAGAAAGAGAGAGAAAAAGCACAAACGGGGGGGAAGGGACAGGCAGACAGAGAGGAAAAAGCAGGCTCTGCACTGAGCAGGAAGCCCGAGCTTCATCCGAGGACCCTGGGATCATGACCTGAGCCGAAGGCAGGGACTTCACTAACTGAGCCACCCAGGCGCCCCGGTTTTGGATTTTGAAAGTAGCTTTGCAGTGCATGCTGAAATTGAAAACATGAATCTCACTTTGTTAGTCTCTGGTATCTTCTATGCTCTAGTATACTGAGGTCTCAAAGAATGGCTGATATATCAAGCTTTATCTTCAGGGTTTCATTTGAGGGCTGTTTATGAATATACCTTGCTTTTAGACTTCTTAGTTCTTAGCTCTATTTTGGGATGGGAGGAGATAATGTTTATTTGTCTTGTTTATTTTTTTTAATTCCTCATCTTCACAAAAGCAAAGAAAAAATTCCATTTAAAGCCGTGCTCAAAGTATAATTTGTAGGACAGCAGCAACAGTATCACCTATCAGCTCATTGGAACTACTACTCTCAGGCCCACCCAGATCTTCTGCTCAATCAGAATCTCTGTTTTAATAAGAATCTCAGCTGGTTTGTGCAGCATATAAACTGGAGAAATACTGATTTAAAGCATTAAACATCTTCTGTATCTCTATATTCTGTATCTGTAAAATAGGGATAAAACCAATTGTGACTATCTCAGGATATTATGATATTCAAAGAATATAAGGGATTGGCAGTGTTGTCCAGGTGACAAATATTAATATGAGTCAATGGATTAAGGATTTATGGGGTTATAGTACGGGTTAAGTGAAATGTGCATAGCATGATATTTGGCATAATGCAAGATTCAATCACAGAATTAATCATCCATTTATTCATCCAATGAATATTTATTAATCTCCTATTAGATACCAGGCACTAATACTACTATGCTGTCACAGATGGAGAAGCAAAAATTAGACAAGAGGTCCATAGCTAGAGGAATTCTTCAGAGTGGTTAGAAGCCAGACTCTGTGGTACGAGCCCTTTTGCCCACCAACAGACTAAAAAAAATACACTTAAAGCCTGTTTTCCTTCCTTCTCAGAGCTGGCAAATCCCATTTACATTTAACTCTGTTGTGGTGATTCAAAGACAACCTAGTATCAATAATGCAAATTAGCATGCAATGCTAGGAAAATAAAATATTATCCCTTGATGCTTGCCCTACTCATTTTGCACAACATAACTAAAGTCCATGAGGCAAAGACACAGCTTGAGTTGATGTCCATTTCCATAGAAGCCAACACTTCAGGCCTCCAAGCAATATAACACTGGAACAAACTGTGTAGAGACAGTAGTTGGAAATGACTTTCAGTTCTTGAGAAATGGGGAATGCTGACCTCTTCATTGAATCACAGTCCTCAAAAACCCCAAGGAACCTGAGAAAAGATCTAGTCTGGGGGACATCAGCACCTATGCAGGGAGAAGAAAAGTGAAAAAAAAGAGGAAGCAGCATAGCCAGGAATCACTGCTGAATTGAGTAGAAAGGAACAAATGGTAAAGCTCCGACTAGTCTGTCAATGAGCACACAGGTACTTGGGCTTACTGATCTGTTTCCACCTTTGTTGTAGAGGGAGAATTAAATCCTGAGAGACAAAGTCTTTTGTTTTTCCATAACACTGTGGAATTCAAAGCTATTCTAACCTCACTATCTACTTCGGAAACAATTCATGTTAGTGAAAAACATGTCAGACCTGACCACACCTGGGGCCAGGGGAAAAGGAGAACACTGTGTTGGGGGTGGGAGGAAAAGGGATTTATCAGTGGTTTTTGCAGCAACTGAAAAGTTGATCCTAATATCCATAAGAAAATTCGTATGGACCCAGAAGAACCAAAATAATCTTTAAAAAGAATAAAGGCAGGGGGCACCTGGGTGGCACAGATGGTTAAACGTCTGCCTTACGCTCAGGTCATGATCCCAGGGTCCTGGAATAAAGCCCTGTGTCGGGCTCCCTGCTCAGTGGAGAGCCTGCTTCTCCCTCTCCCTCTGCCTGCAGCTCTGCCTACTTGTGCTCTCTACCTCTCTGTCAAATAAATTAACAAAATGTTAAAAAAAAAAAAAAGAACAAAGGTGGACACCTGGGTGGCTCAGTTGGTTAAGTGTCTGCCTTCAGCTCTTGTCATGATCCCCACATCCTAGAATCAAGTCCCACATCAGACTCCTTGCTCAGCGCAGAGCCTTCTTCTCCCTCTGCCTGCCACTCCCCTTGCTTCTGCTCTCTTTCTCTCTGACAAATAAATAAATAAAATCTTTAAAATAATAAAAAAAAATGTGAAGAACCCACATTTCCCAATTGTACTGTTTACTACAAAGCTACACTAATTGAGCTGCATGATACGGGCATATGTGTAGATGAATAGATCAATCAAGTAAAATTGAGAGTCTAGAAATAAACCCTCACATTTATGGTCAACTGACTTTTGACAGGCATGCCAAGACAATTCAAGGGGCAGGGGGCACGATATCTTCCAAAAATGATGTTAGGATCATTGACTATCCACAGAATAATTAATAATTATATCATGATTAATAAAATAATAATAAAATAAGAATTAAGATGGACCCTTAACTCACACCAATCAACTGAAAAGAGATCATAGGCCCAAATGTAAGAGATAAAACTGTGAACCCTTTAGGAGAAAAAATAAAAGTAAATCTTCCTAATCTTGGTTAAGCTGAAGTTTCTTTGATAATACACCAAAAGCACAAGCAACAAAAGAAAAAGTAGGTAAATTGGACTGTATCAAAGCTAAAACATGTTTTACACCACTCTCCAAAATGCAGACTAACTGCATCCGAACACCCTGAGGAAGGAAAGGGGGTGTGTGTGAAAGTACAGAATCCCACATCATACCCTCAGAGAGTATGAGAGCTGTGCTTTTCAAAAGTTCCCCAACTATTATTGATGCCAACATGCAACTCGAGCCAGAACTCCTAATCCAGAGGTTGAAACAAAACATATGAAATAAAATGAGAGGAAAATTTATGTGAATAGTTTCTCATGTCAACATGAGGGGGCATTTTAAATACATAAAAGCAAAGAAGTAAGCTATTTATTGATTCATTGATTCATTAAACAAATATTTACTGCCAGGCACGTGCATTGGAGCTATGTGAAATGTTGAAACATCTATATATTGAAAGTCATCATATGCAATATTTAGAAGCAAACTAGGAAAAGCTATTTTCAATGTCTATGGTAAAGAAAAAATGTCTTTAATAAGCTAAAAAAAAATCTTACGATTCACCAGGAAAAGAAAGGTAATAGAAAATGAGAAGTCGATATGGATGGTCCTCAAAGAATTTAAGTTCCCCAAATTCAAGAGCAAATATGTGAAAAGCTGTTGACTTTTCTAATAGTCATAGAAATGGAGACTACTGGGATAAAATATTCTGTGTGGCTATCAAGATATTAAATATGAAAACAAATGGAATAAAAGCCAAGGTTGGCAAGAGTACAGTTACAGTTACAGTTACAGCAGTACTTTCTCACATTGCTCTTGGCAGTTACAACTGTCACATATATGAGTCTCATTTTCTTTGCCTGTCAGCTTTCATTAGGTCGTATTGTGGTCATAAACAACAGGCGCCAGTTCATCTATTCTCACCATTTCCTAAAGAGTTCTTGAATAAAGACAAGGCTTCCCTTCATAATGAGTCATTTCCCTCTTTCTGAATTGCAAACAAAACCAGTTGCAAATTCAACTGTGATGACTCCTTATCTAGAAACCTGCCACCATGAACCTTTAAGTAAACAACTGACCCAATGATGAAGGTGATACCAGCTGGACTAAAAAGCAGAGGAGCAGCAGGGGACAAAGGTTGAGGATGCAGGGACAACTGGTCATCCTAGAACTGAGTCTGATAATAGGGCTAGAGGCTCACACATGGATTTGAAGCACCACACACAATGAGAGCCCTGAGAACATAGTCCAGGCACCCCTTATCCACGTGTCTCCAGGCCAGTGGTGTGCTAGAGCCAGCTTGTACCAGTGTGAGAAAACTGATGGTTCAAATTTCAGGTATTTTGCAAACCAGGTGTTAAATTGTTGGTAGCCTGAAATTGGCCATATGGGAGAATTTACACCATCGAAACACAAATGCTACCACTCAGGCCTTTTGTTTTCAGAGGGCCAGTTGTTAAACCTTTACCAGCACACCACTGGTGCTTTGGTTGTTGCCCTCAAGCTAAAAGCCCATAGGAATGAGAGGTTCACATCTCCTTCCCCTAGACATTTGCTTCCAAAATCTGTTCAGAAAGCAGCGAGGAACATTAAGAAAGTATGACCATCATGACCCCAACACTGGTCATTAACCACAAAGTCTATTCAAGGTCTGTTTTACACATGAAGGATGCCCTACAATGGTCCTCCACTGACACTCACAACCAGGCCACTGTCTGAGGACAGCAACCATTGGTTCTTGTTCCAACTCCTTCCTGGTGTTTACACCAATCAAGACAGTCTTGGGGGAGAGTGAGAACAGAAAGGCATGGAAAAGACAGACTTTACTTGCTTGTGGTTTGGCTCGTCATGTGAGACAGAGAAAAGGGGTGAACCTGCCCCCTGCCCCCAGTGCTGCTTAGTGTCTTTTGGGAATGACCCCATAGTAAGAGAAAAGATTTCCATGGGAGAAGGAGACCAGAAAACCAGGTCTGGCTCTATCTCTGACACCGACAATGTGACCTAGAAAAAAAGGCACCAACTGCTGTCACAAGTTTCACACAGTGGCTGATTAATAGACCCTACCACTTGCAGACATGTTTGGGGGATGATGGAAAAAGAAATTGAACTAGAAAGAAAGAAAGAAAGAGAGGAAAGAAGGAAGGAAGGAAGGAAGGGAGGAGGAGAAAAAAAGGAAGGGAGGGAGAATGGAAGGGAGGGAGGAAGGGAGGAAGAAGGAAGAAGAGGAGATAGGGAATAGAAAAGAAAAAAGGAAGGAAAGAAGAAAGTAAAAAGAACAAGAAAGAATGAAACAAAGAAAAAGAAATTGGAAAGTGAGATAATAAGTTTTCTTATACATAGAAATTTTTTAAATGTTCATTTTTCCAAAGTCTCCCTGAACTCAATAACTGACTTTAGAATAAGTAAATGTCATAAATGTGAACTTCATAAAATAACATATATTAATAAAATGTCACTTCTACATGTTTGTATATTGGGTACTTGTATGTAAGCCTTTACTTAGGAAGAAAATTCCTGCTGAAGATTAAGTTTGGAAACTACCCAAACACTCAATAATCCAAAGCTGAATTATTTATTCCATAAGTATTTTATTGTGAGCTACTACAAGACGTGATGCTACCTCTGTACATCTAGCAATAGGAAGAGAACACGGATCCTCTTCTTAAAAACTCAAAACTGGATTTCCAGTCAAGACTTAATCCTTTAAACTATCCTCTCTGCTCTAAAAGAGGGAATTTAATATTTTTCATTGGCTTTCTTTTAATGTGAAGACAAAGTCACTTATAAAGAGAAAAGAAATTTCTCAGTGAATCAAAAACAGTAGGCAATCTAAATGCCAGGAAGGTCCTAAGGCTATGACCTTGTTGACTCCAAATCCAAACTACAAGAGTCTGGGAATTCAACTACAGGGAATAATGGAGACCCCAACCCCAAGAGTGCTAGAGAGAAAGAGCCAGTCTGCCACACAAAACATGGCTTCAACATCCTTGTATGGAGGAAGGTTAAAAACAAACTGTGAGCACTGCCTTGGATGGCAGCTTGCACCAGCACCAACAGTTCCAGGAGAGCCAGGAGAAAACTGATCCTGTAGGACCAACTTCTGGGTGTGCAACAGCTCTAATAACAACATGGGATGCGAGGTCTGCATTTGAGGTCCCATTTGGCCAGGTGTGGACAACTACAAAGCTGCAGGGCAGGGAGAAGTGAGTTCAGAGCGGGAGAAAACAAAATTCCCACTCACTGTGCACCCAAAGGGAAGGAAACCCAGCTACCCTGGAGGGTAAAGCTATTGCTAAGAAGGCTAGGCAACAAAATCAACAGTCAGAGGATGAGTTCACACACAACAAAATACAAAAACTGAGAACAATCACATATTGGCTTTACAATTGATATGTTTAAGATCCTCAAAGAGGTAATGCAAGAATACTTTAAAAAGAACAAAAAAATTATGAAACAAAACAGATTGGGTCCTCCCAGACAAGGACCTGGAGAAAGTGACCAAGCAAAGGATCTTCTTTGTGTGGCTCAGAGACTCCATGGAAAACACAACACCTCCCCAGCCCACATGGATAAAGCTGACCTTGCTCCAGGGATGCTGTAGCTCTCACCTCATGCAGTGCCCAACACTGCACAGAATGGGTCCCTAGCAATTAAAAGAACAATCTCAAAAAATCATGACTGGCCCAGTGGTGCCAAATTTCTTTTTTTTTTTTTTTTAAGATTTTATTTATTTGACACAGAGAGAGATCAGATCACAAGTAGGCAGAGAGGCAGGCAGAGAGAGAGAGAGGAGGAAGCAGGCTCCCCGCTGAGCAGAGAGCCCGATGCAGGCCTCGATCCCAGGACGCTGAGATCATGACCTGAGCCGAAGGCAGAGGCTTTAACCCACTGAGCCACCCAGGCGCCCGTGGTGCCAAATTTCACCTGACAAAAGAACAATCTCAAAAAATCATGACTGGCCCAGTGGTGCCAAATTTCACCTGACTGAATTTTTTTTCATGGGCAAGAAAAATCTGAAAACATTGACCCTTCTCCTTACAACATGGATGTTCTAAATATGAAGAGAAATGTGCATTACCTGATTTGCACTTAGGAGAGTTACTGATATAGACTTGGTTCCCTGAAGCCCACACTGAGATAGGGATTATACACACGTGATTTGGTCAGGACTCCCTCCAAGTAGACCCCATAAGGGAGTGGCGGAGCAGGATAGGAAACAAGAAGACACAATACAAGGGTCCAATTTCAGGCAGTGTCTATCTCAGCCTATTCCCATATAATTGCAGCTAAGTGGTTTTCCTGCCCTAAGGCAGGGGAACTGTGCTGTCACACTCACCTGACCTTTGGTCATTGGCAGAAACTCCCAAGCGCTGGCCTCGCTCCATGCCTATGGGAAGGGAGTCACAGAAAAGGTAAAAGTCATCTCAAGGGATTTAGGCAGAACTCAAATATTGTGTCCTATAGTTACCTTTCCTTATGGTCAGCAACTGGGAAGGTTTGTGATGATTTGATACTTCCAGAGAGTGAACTGTACCAAGCAAAGAAAGAAAATACAATGTAGAAAGTTAGGCTTTATTCATGTGTGCAATGAGTGAAGAATATGCCGGGACCATAGAGCCCTCAATATAAATTAACAGGAGGACTTCAGGCAATAACATCCTGCTTAGATCCAGATAAGCTATAGAACTTAGATGTGATTCAAATTATCACCAAAACTTTGGCTTTCACAAACAATCTCAATTATTTCTAAATTATTTGAAAATAATACAAGATTAGTTTGGAGGCAATTGTTAGTTTTAGATACCATAAATAGATATAATCTTTTATTAAATCTTGTAGATGTGGGAGCGACAAGATGGTGGAGGAGGAGACCTATTATCATCAGGTCCCAGGAATTCACCCAGTTAACTATCAAACTATTCTGAACACCTACAAATTCTACCTGAGATCGAAGAGAAGAAGAGCAGCAATTCTAGGAACAGAAAATTGACCACTTTCTGGAAGGTAGGACGTGTGGAGAAGTGAATCTGAGGCACCGGGAAGATAGACCTGGGGGGAGGGGCCGGCTGCCGGCAAGGGAGCGAGCAGCGGAGCACAGACTCGGAACTGTTAGAAGTCGGCTCCACTGAGGGACGTCGCCCCAGAGACCAAGCGGGGGGTGAAGCCCCTGCAGGGACAGTGTGGTCTCAGGACCCACGGGGACACAAAAAGACCAGGGGTGTCTGAGCGCGACCGAGCTCCCAGGTCTCAGAGAGAAGCCGGCGGGAGAGACGGAGCTGAGCTGAGGTGTCTCTCAGCTTGGGGTTACCTTGGGCTGTGATCTGAAGCGCAGCCGGGCCACTGATCTGTGAGCGGGAACCCCACGGGGGGCAGACCCAGAGAGACTCACCTTCCTCCTCTGGGAGCAGCGGCGTGGGTGCGGCTGCAGGAATCTGCCGGGTTCGGAGATTCTAAACGGGGCCGCGCCAGAGACAGAGACGCTCAGTCACAGGCCGGGTGAGCTCAGAGCACGGCCGGAGACCAGGAGACGGGAGGGACTGCTTTTCTCTGAGGCGGGCTGAGGGCTGAGGCCCCAGGCTCTCGGCTCCTCCGGGTCGGAGACTGGGAGCCGCCATTTTCAGTCCCGTCCTCCAACGAGGTACGGAAAGCGTTCAGGGAACAAAAGCTCCTGAGAGCGAACCCGAGCTGATTACTTAGCCTGGCCCCTGGCGAGGGCGGTGGGAATCCGCCTCGGGCAGAGACACTTGAGAATCATAGCAACAGGCCCCTCCCCCAGAAGACCAAGAGAAACAAACAAACAAACCATCCAGTCAAAGTCAAGTTCAAGACTGCTGAGAATTGAAGAACTCTGGAACCAAGGGAAAGGAACACAGACAATTCATGGCTTTTTCCCCATGATTCTTCAGTCGTTCAAAGTTAAATTCATTGAATTTTTCTCTTTTCTTTGAATTTTTTTACTTTTTTCTTTTAAATTTTTTCCCTTTTCATATTTTAACGTTCTTAACTCTTATATCTTATCAAGACGTTTTAATCTTTTTAAAATTTCCATTGTTATAATCATATTTTATCTCTTCATTGTTTTTAACCTTATTTTTTGTATACTTATAGGGTCTGTTCAATTCACCAGTCTAATAGATATAGATAGATAGAGATAAAGATAGAGATAGATACAGAGATAGATATAGAGATAGAGTCATAGACAGACATAGATAGAGAAACAGACATAGAAAATATAGATATAGGATTTTGTTTTATTCATTTTTGGGTTTTTTTGTTTTGTTTTTGTACAATTTTTCTTTTCTGGATTTGTTTTTGTTTTTGTTTTTTTCCCTCTTTCTTTTCTCCCCAGTTCCAGATCTCTTCTGAATAGGTTAGTGTATATTTCTCTGGGGTCATTGCTACCCTTTAGTATTTGGTTCTCTCATCCATCTATTCTTATCTGCATAAAATGACAAGGCGGAAAAAATCAACACAAAAAAAAAAACAAGAGCCAGTAATGACGGCTAGGGACCTAATCAATGCGGACATTAGTAATATGACAGAACTAGAGTTCAGAATGACGATTCTTAAGGTGCTGGCTGGGCTCGAAAAAAACATGGAAGATAATAGAGAAGCTGTCTCCAAAGAAATAAAAAACCTTTCTGGATAAATAAAAGAACTAAAATCTAACCAAGCTGAAATCAAAAAAGCTATTAATGAGGTGCAATTGAAAATGGAGGCTCTTACTGCTAGGATAAATGAAGCCGAAGATAGAATTAGTGATTTAGAAGACAAAATGTCAGAGAAAAAAGAAGAGGATGAAAAGAGAGACAAACAACTACTGGACCATGAGGAGAGAATTCGAGAGATAAGTGATGCCATAAGACGAAACAATATTAGAATAATTGGGATCCCAGAAGAGGACGAGAGAGAGAGAGGGCCAGAAGGTATATGGGAGCAGATCGTAATACAGAATTTCCCTAATCTGGCAAAGGGAACAAGCATCAAAATCCAGGAGGCACAGAGAAGCCCCCCCAAAATTAATAAAAATAGGTCCACACCCCGTCATCTAATAGTAAAACTTACAAGTCTTAGTGACAAAGAGAAAATCCTGAAAGCAGCTCGGGACAAGAGGTCTATAACATACAATGGTAGAAATATTAGATTGTCAGCAGACCTATCCACAGAGACCTGGCAGGCCAGAAAGAGCTGGCATGATGTATTCAGAGCACTAAATGAGAAAAATCTGCAGCCAAGAATACTATATCCAGCTAGGCTCTCACTGAAAATAGAAGGAGAGATAAAAATCTTCCAGGACAAACAAAAACTCAAGGAATTTGCAAACACCAAGCCAGCCCTACAGGAAATATTGAAAGGGGTCCTCTAAGCAAAGAGACCTTAAAGAAACATAGACCAGAAAGGAAGAAACACAATATACAGTAACAGTCACCTTACAGGCAATACAATGGCTCTAAATGTATATCTCTCAATAGTTACTCTGAATGTAAATGGACTAAATGCCCCAACTAAAAGACACAGGGTATCAGAATGGATAAAAAAACAAGACCCATCGATATGCTGTCTACAAGAAACTCATCTTACACGCAAAGACACCTCCAGATTTAAAGTGAGGGGATGGAAAACAATTTACCATGCCAATGGACAGCAAAAGAAAGCTGGAGTGGCAATCCTTATATCAGATAAACTAGACTTTAAGGCAAAGAATATCATAAGAGATGAAGAAGGACACTATATCATACTAAAAGGATCTGTCCAACAAGAAGATCTAACAATCATAAATATCTATGCCCCTAACATGGGAGCAGCCAATTATATAAACCAATTAATAACAAAATCAAAGAAACACATTGACAAGAATACAATATTAGTAGGGGACTTGAACACCCCCCTTACTGAAATGGACAGATCATCAAAGCAAAAGATCAACAAGGAAATAAAGGCTTTAAATGACACCCTGGACCAGTTGGACATCACAGATATATTCAGAACATTCCATCCCAAAACAACAGAATACACATTCTTCTCCAGTGCACATGGAACATTCTCCAGAATAGACCATATTCTGGGTCACAAATCAGGTCTCAACAGGTACCAAAAGATTGGGATCATTCCCTGCATATTTTCAGACCATAATGCTCTGAAACTAGAACTCAACCACAAAAGGAAAGTTGGAAAGACCTCAAATACATGGAGGCTGAAGAACACCCTACTCAAGAATGAATGGGTCAACCAGGAAATTAAAGAAGAATTAAAAAAATTCATGGAAACAAATGAAAATGAAAACACAACTGTTCAAAATCTTTGGGACACAGCAAAAGCAGTCCTAAGAGGAAAGTATATAGCAATACAAGCCTTTCTCAAGAAACAAGAAAGGTCTCAAGTACACAACCTAACTCTACACCTACAAAAGCTAGAGAAAGAACAGCAAAGAAAGGCTACACCCAGCAGGAGAAGAGAAATCATAAAGATCAGAGCAGAAATCAATGAAATAGAAACCAAAAGAACAGTGGAACAAATCAATGAAACTAGGAGCTGGTTCTTTGAAAGAATTAATAAGATTGATAAACCCCTGGCCAGACTTATCCAAAAGAAAAGAGAAAGGACTCAAATTAATAAAATCATGAATGAAAGAGGAGAGATCACAACCAACACCAAAGAAATACAAACAATTCTAAGAACATATTATGAGCAACTCTACACCAGCAAATTTGACAATCTGGAAGAAATGGATGCATTCTTAGAGAAATATAAACTACCAAAACTGAACCAGGAAGAAACTGAAGACCTGAATAGACCCATCACCAGTAAGGAGATTGAAGCAGTCATCAAAAATCTCCCAACGAACAAGAGCCCAGGGCCAGACGGCTTCCCAGGGGAATTCTACCAAACATTTAAAGAAGAATTAATACCTATTCTCCTGAAACTGTTCCAAAAAATAGAATTGGAAGGAAAACTTCCAAACTCCTTTTATGAGGCCAGCATTACCTTGATCCCCAAACCAGGCAAAGACCCCATCAAGAAGGAGAATTACAGACCAATATCTTTGATGAATACGGATGCAAAAATCCTCAACAAAATACTAGCCAATAGGATCCAGCAGCACATAAAAAGGATTATTCACCACGACCAAGTGGGATTTATTCCTGGGATGCAAGGTTGGTTTAACATTCGCAAATCAATCAATGTGATACAAGACATTAATAAAAGAAAGAACAAGAACCATATGATCCTCTCAATAGATGCTGAAAAAGCATTTGACAAAGTACAGCACCCTTTCTTAATCAAAACTCTTCATAGTGTAGGCATAGAGGGTACATACCTCAATATCATCAAAGCCATCTACGAAAAACCCACAGCGAATATCATTCTCAATGGAGAAAAACTGAGAGCTTTTCCCCTAAAGTCAGGAACACGGCAAGGCTGTCCACTATCACCACTGCTATTCAACATAGTACTAGAAGTCCTAGCCTCAGCAATCAGACAACAAAAAGAAATAAAAGGCATCCAAATCGGCAAGGAAGAGGTCAAACTCTCACTCTTTGCAGATGATATGATACTTTATGTGGAAAACCCAAAGGACTCCACTCCAAAACTGCTAGCACTCATACAGGAATTCAGTCAAGTGTCAGGATATAAAATCAATGCACAGAAATCAGTTGCATTTCTATATACCAACAACAAAACAGAAGAAAGAGAAATTAAAGAGTCAATCCCATTTACAATTGCACCCAAAACCATAAGATACCTAGGAATAAACCTAACCAAAGAGGCAAAGAATCTGTATTCAGAAAACTATAAAGTACTCATGAAAGAAATTGAGGAAGACACAAAGAAGTGGAAAAACATTCCATGCTCATGGATGGGTAGAATAAATATTGTGAAAATGTCTATGCTACCTAGAGCAATCTACACATTTAATGCAATCCCCATCAAAATACCAGCAATTTATTTCAAAGAAATGGAACAAATAATCCTAAAATTTATATGGAACCAGAAAAGACCCCGAATAGCCAAAGGAATGTTGAAAAAAAAAAGCAAAGTTGGCGGCATCACAATTCCAGATTTCAAGCTCTATTACAAAGCCGTCATCATCAAGACAGTATGGTACTGGCACAAAAACAGACACATAGACCAGTGGAACAGAATAGAGAACCCAAAAATGGACCCTCAACTCTATGGTCAACTAATCTTCGACAAAGCAGGAAAGAATGTCCAGTGGGAAAAAGACAGTCTCTTCAACAAATGGTGTTGGGAAAACTGGTCAGCCACATGCAGAAAAATGAAACTGGATCATTTCCTGACACCACACACAAAAATAGACTCAAAATGGATAAAAGACCTCAATGTGAGAAAGGAATCCATCAAAATCCTCGAGGAGAACACAGGCAGCAACCTCTTCGACCTCAACCGCAGCAACTTCTTCCTAGGAACCTCACCAAAGGCAAGGGAAGCAAGGGCAAAAATGAACTATTGGGACTTCATCAAGATTAAAAGCTTTTGCACAGCAAAGGAAACAGTCAACAAAACCAAAAGACAACTGACAGAATGGGAGAAGATATTTGCAAATGACATATCAGATAAAGGGCTAGTATCCAAAATCTATAAAGAGCTTCTCAAACTCAACACCCATAAAACAAATAACCCAGTCAAGAAATGGGCAGAAGACATGAACAGACATTTCTCCAAAGAAGACATCCAAATGGCCAACAGACACATGAGAAAGTGCTCAACATCACTCGGCATCAGAGAAATACAAATCAAAACCACAGCAAGATACCACCTCACACCAGTCAGAATGACTAAAATCAACAAGTCAGGAAGTGACAGATGTTGGCGAGGTTGCGGAGAAAGGGGAACCCTCCTACACTGTTGGTGGGAATGCAAGCTGGTGCAGCCACTCTGGAAAACAGTATGGTGATTTCTCAAAAAGTTGAAAATGGAGCTACCCTATGACCCAGCAATCGCACTACTGGGTATTTACCCTAAAGATACAAAGGTAGTGATCCTCAGGGGCACATGCACCCGAATGTTTATAGCAGCAGTGTCCACAATAGCCAAACTATGGAAAGAACCTAGATGTCCATCAACAGATGAATGTATAAAGAAGATGTGGTATATATATACAATGGAATACTATGCAGCTATCAAAAGAAACGAAATCTTGCCATTTGCAACGACGTGGATGGAACTGGAGGATATTATGCTGAGCGAAATAAGTCAATCAGAGAAAGATAATTATCATATGATTTCTCTGATATGAGGAACTTGAGAGTCAGGGTGGGGGGTCGTGGGTGGTAGGGAGGGAAAAATAATGAAACAAGATGGGATGGGAAAGAGACAAACCGTAAGAGACTCCTAATCTCACAAAACAAACTGAGGGTTACTGGGGGTGGGAGGGTAGGGATAGGGTGGATGGGTTATGGACATTGGGGAGGGTTTGTGCTTTGGTAAATGCCGTGAAAGATGTAAGCCGGATGATTCACAGACCTGTATCTCTGGGGCAAAGAATAAAGGTAAATTTAAAAAAAAAATCTTGTAGATGTACTTCCAATAACATTCTGGCCATTAAGAAATCTGACTTCAGGGGTGCCTGGGTGGCTCAGTGGGTTAAGCCTCTACCTTTGGTTAAGTTCATGATCTCAGGGTCCTGGGATTGAGCCCCGCCTCTGTGCTCAGCGGGGAGCCTGCATCCCCCTCTCCCTCTGCTTACCTCTCTGCCTACTTGTGATTGCTCTCTCTCTGTTAAATAAATAAATAAAATCTTTAAAAAAAAGAAATCTGACTTCAGTAAATGTGTTTCACTTACTAAAAATATTTATGGTCTTTCAGTTAATTGTTAAAGTAGGAATTTAAACAAAATAATTTGGTTTCTAGTAAACTTGATAAAATTAATGCACAACAGTATGAGACCTTTCAACTTAGAAAAAATAGATTTATGGATTGGAGTTTTCATAGTTGTAATATATGCGGTCTAAGCACACTTCTTAAAATAAAGAAGAGTAACCAAAAAAAAATGTTATCAAAATGTGTGGGTTGCTTTGGTGGCCATGGACAACTCCGTGTACACCTTTGCCAGAGTATGAGCATGATTAATAGACTCTCATACTCTGGTGCCCATACCCTGCCTCTGGCTACCAGAAGGGCAGTGACAACATAGTATAGATGTCCCCAAGTCAGGCTGTAGAGAGGACACAGTGTCCATGATGAAGGCTTTGGGTCAAGATTTTCACTTGAGGTTTTTTGTAATCAACTGAAAAGTAAACATTTTTCATTTAAAAAAAAACAGGCAGAAGAGATTACTATTTTTAAAAAGAACCAATTTTAAGTCCTGGGAAAGAAAAATATGGTCACCAAAAATTTTTAAATGGATGGGGACAGGTTCAATAAACTCTAGACTGGACAGAGTTGTGTTGGACTGGAAAATTAAACTGGACATTGGTGAATTGGAAGCTCTCTGAGGATTTTACCCAGAGAGAAAGTAGAAGATTAAAAAGCATGAGGAAGAAAGTAAGAGATCTGGAGAAAGATGGAAAGGCTCCAACATACGTCTAATAAGAGTTCCCAAGTAAAAAGCAGAGGGAACAGAGGAGAAGCAATATACACAGAAACAATAGCAAAGAATTTTCTTGCATTAAAAAGGACAGAAGTCTTTAGACCAAAAGCCAAACAGGAGAAATAGAAATAAACCCACAAGTAAATAAGCTGCAGTGATGATGTGAAACTCAAGGACACAGAGGAAGTGTTGAAGCCAAAAGACGACTCCATTACACTCAAATTCTCCTAAACAACAGAGATGCCAAAAGACAATGGGATGGCAATGCTCAGTGATGATGGGGTAGGACTGTCACCTGGAAGTAGATATTTACAAATCCTTGCTGGTGAGTTATGGTAAATAAGTACATTTCAGACTTACAAGACAGAAAACAGTAACAGACTTATAAGACACTCACAGGCTGTCACTGAAAGAATTACTAAATATATTTCAACAAGAAAAAGAAAACATAATTGCAGAGAGAAATTTGTGATGCAAAGAGCAATAGAGTAGAGAAAAAGTGGCCAAAAACTGTCCATAAACATCATAATAAAACAAGATTTTTGTATCAAAAATATGGGGTCAAAGCATTAGATGATTGTAACAAAAGAGGCAGAATCAACCAACAGTTTGTAATAAAGTGTGTTGAAGAATTGTTCTAGGGCGCCTGGGTGGCTCAGTGGGTTAAAGCCTCTGCTTTTGGCTCAGGTCATGATCCCAGGGTCCTGGGATCGAGGCCCGCATCGGGCTCCCTGCTCAGCAGAGAGCCTGCTTCCCCCTCTCTCTCTGCCTGACTCTCTGCCTCCTTGTGATCTCTCTCCCGCTGTGAAATAAATAAATAAAATCTTAAAAAAAAAAGAATTGTTCTACCTTTTTTATGCTTGAAAGAGAATAGAGATACTATATTACATAAATACACAAGTAACATATATGTTCAAATTTAAGGATAACCATTACAAGAAATCTAATTGGCTTGCCAAACAAAAGGGAAAATAAAAGGGAATTAAGAAAATTTTATCAATTCAGAAGAAAAGTAGATAAAAAGAAATCCAAAAAAGGTATGATAAGCTAAAAAATATTACATGTAGAAATAAGAGTGAACAGTTCAACAATTACACAAAATATAAATGCATTAAATTTGTCTAGAAGAAAGACAATTATATGATTAGGTTTTTTAAATCTATATATATGCTGCTTATTAGAGATACACTAAAATAATATAACACAAAAGCCTAAACCTAGTAGGAAAGATAAGCTGTCAACTTAAACACAGGATAGAGATGTGAATCATCTTTTAAATACCAATCAAGCTTTGCAAAAATTCAAAAGAGAGGAAGAAGAAAGAATTCATGAAGTATGAAATTAGAAAAGGAAGTCTACATGGAAGAGGAGACATTTGAGTTGAGTCTTGGGAAATGGATAGGATTGGGTTGGTAGAAATGAAGAGCATCCATGCTGAGGAATCTGAGGATCACAGCATTTGTAAGGTGGAGGATTTGACTGCTGTATATGTGACTTGACACATTATTTTTAGGCAAAAGGAGTCACTGATATGTTATGCATCAGGAAATAACATTATATTCTCAAATTCCAAAGGTTTCAGGTGTCAATGAGTGGATGAAAGGAAAAATGTGGAAGAATGAAAAAATACAGACTTCATGATATTCCTGATGTCACAGTCTTCTGTTACAAGCTTTCAAGATCATCTTGCTTGCAGATCCACTGGAAAATGATCTATTTTCCTGGAACTTCACTTTTCAGCAAGACAGCTGGGAGCTAGGGTTCTAGTCTTGTTTGCTAAAAGGGTGAAGAGTGTGAACCAGATTCCCACCCCTTGGAAATCATTGTCATGTGGTATTTCCCATACAATTCCTCTGTGCTCTAGCTCTGGTTGGGGTAGGGTGAAGCAGAAAAGTAAACCTTGAGGAGGAGAGAAAAACATAGCGTAAGCTCCTTCTGTCTTCAAGAGACTATGATAAGCACTTTACTTAGGTACAATGGAAGATCAATCCAAGATTGTCCTCTTCACTTTGATCACTATTTTTTCATTTGTTTCTGTCCTCCATAGTCTACAACCAGATTTTCATTTGGCTTTGCATTCTTATTTGCCTAGAAGTCACTTCTGTTCTCATTATCTTTTTATTATGAAATGTTTTAAATTTGTACAAAAGTAGGGCTATCATTTCATCTGTAAACATCTCTAAAATGTGACACTTCTTTTGAAGAATCAGCAATGCCACATCATATCTAAAACAATTCATCATAATTCCTTAGCATAAATACATCTACAATCAGTGTTCAGATTTCCCTAAATGTTTTATCAGTTGTGTTTAAAAAGAAAAAGTTGGTTTTTTTGAAACGGAAATCAATTTGGGTGATGTAACCCTTAAATCTCTTGTAACATATAGATATCCTCCATTTTTTTTAACTTTCCTTCAACTTTTTAAATACTTTTGTTGTCATCATTTTGTTTTTCTGTAGAAACAAGGATTTGTCCTGTAGAGGTTCCTACACTTTGGACTTTGCTGATTGCATTCCTGTGGTATCATTAATGCATTCTTTTGGTCTCTGTGCTTCCTGAAAATGGTATTTAGATCTAGAAGCTTCAGTAAAGTCAGAGTTAGAATGAAATTCTAGGAAAATAGGTCACTTTCCAGTGGGCCTACAAGCAAAGTGAAAGCTTGTACTAGAAGACTGTGACATCAGGAACAACATGAAGTCTATATTTATTTTTCCACATTCCTCCTTTGTGTACACACACACATACACACACAAGCATGACTATTTCAAAAGTGGTGGTATTTATTTCCATCAGGGCATACATAAATGTCTGATTGTCTCTCCTGTTGTGATGTTATCAACCATTTTTATGCATTATCTGGCTCCATTGCCTGGGTTCATTAATGTTTTAGACACTGAAAAATGATCAAACTCTATCATTCTTTGCATATCAGTTGAAATTCTTCTATACAGAGAAGCTACTCATTCTCAACTCATTATCCAGAAAGAGAAATCTGAAAATAAAGGCAGGATAAGTGTTTGACATTTTCCCTTTATTTTCTATATTTTAAAACAATAAGATGATTCCTGAGAATCCTCCAAAAGTTACTGATAAGTTTTATTTTATTATCATTATGAACACATGCACTGAAACCTAGTTGATGTGTTTTAGTCTGTCACCATTCTTATCTTTACGGATGACCAATTTGTCCCATCTTTAGCCAGCAGGAACTTACTCAGGTGGTCTCCTAGGCCCTTTGACACATCTCTAGTAGTATTTAATAGCTTCTTTGCTATCTAGTGTAACAAGTTATTTTAGGCTTATCTTGAATGTTTTATTCCCCAGAGCTGGAATCAGACAATTCTCCAAGAAGCTCTTCGTTCCCCTCTGTATAAATGGTATTAGAGATTATAATCTAAATACCAAAGATGCTCACTGTTTACTGGGTTAGTCATCACTTCCTGGCCCTTTCAGTCAACAGATAGGAAAATGTTTTAAGGTAAAATACATTTCATGTTGATGATTCAAATTCAGAGTTACAGAGTTTTTGCTTAACTTCATCCATCTTACACCCTTCTTTCCTTTCAACCATGCCAAAACTCTCAGCTTTCAATGTCAGCAACATAATCACTCATTTGATTTGTTCCATGATACACACCTAGTCCCAGAATAATTATATCAACACAACCACCACCGATATGATTACTGAATATGATTTAAAATATTTTGCGATTCTTTTCATCCCTAGAAACTATTCCTCTAGAGATGTAAAAGTACAGTGTTTTAGTGTCCCTTGGAGTAGTTCCTTTCTGTGTGGTTACACCAACAATTGGACTCACACATTAATTTGTTTCATTTTTCTGAGAATCTTTTTCAAGTCCGATTAGCTCTCTTACCATTTCATTGGCTGACTTCGTATCTCATTCTCTTATCTCATATTCTCTGCCTATTCTTATATCGTGAAAGCTATGCTTTCAAAAATTCAGATGTTAGGTAGATGTTCTTCTGTGTCTTAGTTATAAATAATTTTTATTTCAGGAATATTTGAAAGAGGTAATTCTCTTTATTGTTTGTTTTGTTGTTTTGTTTTGTATTGTTTGTTGTTTTAAACATGGGTTTTTCCATCTAGAACCTAGAATTTGGCTATTTTTTAATTTTAATTCAAGTATAGTGAACATAAAGTGTTATATTAATTTCAGGTGTGTACAATATAGTGATTCAACAATTCCACATGTCACCCTGTGCTCATCATGAGAAGTGCACTTCTTAATCCCCATCATCTATTTCACCCATCCCCCCCACCTCTCTTCTGATAACCATCAGTTTGCTCACTAAGCTAAGAGTGTTTCTTGGCTTCTTTCTCTCTCTCTCTCTCTCTCTCTCTCTCTCTCTCTCTCTCTCCCCCTCTCTCCCTCTCTCTCTCCTTTATTCATTTGTTTTGTTTCCTAAATTCCACATATGAATGAAATCATATGTCATTTGTCCTTCTCTGACTGACTTACTTCACTTAGGATTACACTCTCTAGCTCCTTCCATGTCATTGCAAATGACAAGGTTTCATTCTTTTTTTATAGCTGATTAGTATTCCATTGTATATATATACCATACCTTCTTTATCCACTCATCTATTGATAGATAATTGGGCAGCTTCCATATTTTAGCTATTGTAAATAATGCTGCTATAAACATAGGGATGGGTGCCTGTATCCCTTTGAATTAGTGTTTTTGTATTCTCTTGGTAAATACCCAGTAGTGGAATTACTGGATCGTAGAATAATTCTATTTTAAAATTTTTGAGGAACTTCCATACTGTTTTTCAGAGTGGTTGTACCAGTTTTCATTCTCACCAACAGTGCAATAAAGTTCCTTCTTTTCCACAACTTCACCAACACTTGTTGTTTCTTGTGTTTTTTTATTTTAGCCATCTGGAAAGGGGGAGGTGATATCCCATTGTAGTTTTGATTTGCATTTCCCTGATGATGAGTGATATTGAGCATCTTTTCATGTGTCTGTTGGCCATGTCAATGTCTTATCTGGAGAAATGTTTGTTCATATCTCCTGCCATTTTTTAATTGGATTATTTATTTTTTGGGGTGTTGGTTTGTATAATTTCTTTATACATTTTGAATACTAACCCTTTTTTGGATATGTCATTTGCAAATATCTTCTTCCATTCAGTAGGTTGCCTTTTATTTTTGTTGATTGTGGTGCAGAAGCTTTTTATTTTGATGTATAGGACGAGTATTTGTTAATCAAGTGGATAGCTTGTGTTGTCTGCCTCTTTTCCAATGCAGATACTGGATTATGCATAATAATTAATAGTAATATATTTATTGAGGCCTTAAGTATGTACTAAAAAGTATGAGCTAAGAACCAAGTGCTGAAAACTAACTTGATCTCCCTTACAACACTATGGAATAGATATTCCAATCTCTATTTTAGAAATGAGAAATCCAAGATATAGAATATTTTACCCAAAATAACACAGGCAGCAAGTGCCAGATCCAAGTAAAATTTCTTCTCAGAGTTAAAGCTATAGAAAGGACTGATGTCCACCTACCTGGCTTTAAATTCTAGCATCTAATATATTTCCTACTCCTCTGATTTTAGGTGTGACTTAAAGCAAAGAATGTAATTCCTAGTAAAGGTAAGAGTATGTTGGGGATTCTTTTTTGACCAAATGCAGTTCATAAAAAATCTGTAAACTGCTACACACTTCCAGCATTCCCTGTTCCCAGAGCTCGCCTTTTGTCAATGTTTTTTTCACAATAGCTGCCAGGATTCAATGCACAATACCAGTCCTAAGTTGTATATGAAAATTACAGATTCACAGTTCTTCCTACTTATTCCCTAGGAATTGGCACCATCCCTTTCAGAAGAACCTGTGCCACCAAAGTAGCTGAGAATTCTGGGGCCATTTTGGAGTGCCCAAAAGATATTAAGTTATCAAACAGTGTTATAAATCATTTGCACTGAGGCTATGAGACAATAGGTATCTGGTCAACCTTTCATCAGAATTATAGTTAGGGAAATTTCCCCCAAATTGTTGTAATGAATGACTCTATTTTCAGAACTAATTTTCTATAATTTCATTAACATTCTTATGGCAGCTGGGAGATGATTACCTGGAGCCATTTAAAGTAGAAGTCCTCTGGACGCCTGGGTGAGTCAGTTAGCTGAGGGTCTGACTCTTCGTTTCGGCTCAGGGTATGGTCCTAGGGTCATGAGATTAAGACCCCCATTGGTCTCTAAGCTCAGTGCAGAGTCTGCCTGAAATTCTTTCCCTCTCCTCTTCCCTCTTCCTTTCCCTTCCCTTCTGCTCCTCCCCACCCCCACTATCACTAGCTCTCTCTCAAATAAATGAACAAATAATCTTAAAATAATTAATTAATTTTTTAAATAAACTAGAAGTGGGGCGCCTGGGTGGCTCAGTGGGTTAAAGCCTCTGCCTTCGGCTCAGGTCATGATCTCAGGGTCCTGGGATCGAGCCCCACATCGGGCTCTCTGCTCAGCAGGAAGCCTGCTTCCTCCTCTCTCCTCTCTCTCTGCCTGCCTCTCTGCCTACTTGTAATCTCTCTCTCTATGTCAAATAAATAAATAAAATCTTTTAAAAAAAAAAAATTTAAATAAATAAATAAATAAATAAATAAATAAACTAGAAGTCCTCTACATGTTAAATAATTTAATNTAAAATAAAATAATAAATAAATAAATAAATAAATAAATAAACTAGAAGTCCTCTACATGTTAAATAATTTAATCTTCATGACACACCAATGAGGCAAAGGTTAATTTTCCAAGTTGTCAAGTAGGAACTTTGACTTAGAGAAAATTTGACCAAGGTGACCTGGCTAGTAAATGGCAGAGGCTGAATTCCTAAAAGCTTGCAACTACTCCACTCTAACAAGAAGCATCCATGTGCCTAGGAGGAATGCTTTCCAAGGAATCTGGAGTCCTAATGTTCAGGAGAGAAGCAGTTCTGGGCTTCCAGGTACAAGACCTTACATGTTGTTATCTCCGTAATCTGCAGCCTGCTCTGAAACAAAGCACTTCAACTCACAGAGACCTTCTAGCTCCAGTTGGGGTGGTGTCTTTAATGTCTCCTATATTTCTCCACCTGCTTGAGCCTTTTAGCATCAGGTACTATGTACCTCTGGTCTCACTGTTTCTCCTCCCAATATCAAAACAAAAACCTTCCCATATCCCTCATCATTCTAAGACCCACCGTACCAAGCAGGGTCCAGAAACCTCAGCTGCTTCTTTGACCAATGAGGTGTCATTGTAAGAAAGCATCCCCTTTTGATAGAGAAAGACACATGCAATAAAACATTGGCTGTTCTGGATTCAAACTGCCTAGTTTCCCTCATAGGACCTCAGTTTTCCCCCACCTGCAAAATGAAGGACACATCCTACTTGTTCTCTGGCAGGTGAGGTCCCTCCCATGAGTGAATTCTATGCCTGGAGGAATGGAAGGGGACAATTTCAGAAGGAAGGCAAAAATAAGCCTGGGCGGTTTCCCTGTCAGCTCTCTGAAAAGCAAGCTGCTTGGCTCCAACTCAGCTGGTTTTCTCTTCATTAGGGACTACAGCAAAACCAAGTTAGATGGCCTGTTCTTGCCCTAAAGGTACTGGGCATGTCAACAAACACAGTGACAGGGATTCCAGTGAGAGGAGATAACTGTTGGAAGGTGCATTTGTTCTCCATACAGAAAATTGGAGCCCATAATGGGCATGCCGTTAAGTAAAAAGAGTGACTCACTGTGTGACTTGAAAGTATTAGTGGGGCCTTAATTTCCATCTCCCCTCCTTTGATCCTGGGTGAGACTCCATCTAGCACAGAGGCAAAAACTAACTGCCTGCTGTTAAGACATGCTCAGTCAGCCCATTTGGCACTTGCTGGAAGAGCTCTAAGGACTCAAGGAATGCAAATCCTCATCTCCTTGGGTAGAAAGCCTGAAGTCCAAGGTCACCATGACTTAGTAGCCATTCTAAGACTCCAACCAAGGACTCCTGGCTTCCCTGGGCTCTCCTCCTTCCAGAGCACATATGACCCCTCCACCAGACTCCTCTCCCTCCTTAATTCCTCAACAGAAACTTCTCACAGCTTTAACTTCTTTTTAATCAGGACAAATAAAAATGTTTTTAATTAATTGCCTTGGTGTTTATGCCTCACGCCCAGCTGCTTTTTGCAATCTGGCAGGTCCCATCTGTCTGTGATTCAGCAGACTTCTCCAGTATTCCCTGCTCCTTTCCCATCCTCTTACTGAGCAACCCCTGGGCACCCACAACATTATCACAGGTGCTGGGGAGACAGACACATAAGGAATTACAGTCCAGAAGGGGACATAGCAGCAGAGAACTCCATACAGCCTGATGAGGATTATACATGTGGGACGTGCAAAAATAGGAGAAAGTGACAAGCAAACTCCAGGGAATCAAGAAAGATTTGCCAGAGAAGCCTGCTTTGTGCCATAAGGAACGCACTGACCACATGGTGGAGTGATTATTCTGTAAAAGGCAAAGAACAGAAACTCCCCATTAACCAAAGGAAGAAAGGAATAAATAACATCCTATACCTGTGTAAGAAACGAAAAATGTGGAGTTAAAAAACTTCCTCTTGGGGTCTGCAAATCTTCCTTATCGGAACTGAATAAACTGCATTCAGATGTTAGTGTTAATTCCCAAAATCTGACCAGAACCAAGCTAAGACAGTCTCCAGGGAAAGTTCTGAAGGAGGTGTGAGTGACAAATCCCACTTCATCCTCAAGGCCCTTTGTGGGAAGGAAGGCTGGCAGAGCGACCAAGAGGTAGGGGCAAGGAGGAAGATGACAAAGGGACCCAGGATGAGTTTGCAGAGTTCTGATTCCTGCTCAGACACCCCCAGGTGGTGAAGGCACAATGAAAGTAACTCAGGAGTCTTCCTGCAGAAGCCATTCCCTGCCGATCTTCGACCAGCTAGCTTAGCATCCTGGGACTCAGCATTTAGCCCGGCTCCTCGAATGATCAGGCTTCCACTGCCTCCTAGATCAAGGCAGTGACCTGACCCCTCTCTGGTATCTGTCTTTCCCTGAAGGCTGTGGAGAACAGCTTACAACTAACTTAGTGGTTAAAACAACACGAGTCTATTAGTTCATGGTTTCTGCATGTCAGATAACCATCCAACCCAGTATGACTGCATTCTCTGCTTAGGGTCTCATTCGACCAAAGTCAAGGGGTCAGTCAGCCAGCCTGGGCTCTTATCTGGAGGCTCTGAGGGAGAGTCCACTTTCAGGCTTATTTGGGTTACTGGCAGTTTCTTGTGGGTTGTATAACTGATCCCTATTTCCTTGATATGGGAGGCCAACATGACTTCTTAGGCTTTAAATCTCTGACTTCCTCTCCATCCTCTGCTTAGTCCACCCAGATGATCCAGGATAATCTTCCTATCATAAAGCCTCTAATTAGTAACTTTAATTCTATGAGCAATGTTTCTTTTTCCTTGTAAGGTAACATATTTGTAGCCATGTATCCCATTATATTTGTAGTCCCAGGAATCGGGTGGAATCCTCTAGGTGTCATGAGTCTGCCTTCTCTACACCTTCTTTCTCCCCTTGAGTGTCCATCACCTTGCTATCTAATCTCATAAGTCAGTGCCAAAAGCCTTTGTCATAAGAAATGGTCCTGACCTTCAAAGAACATCTACCTTAGTTGGGGAATTCAAAACATAATCAATGAAATCACACTAATCATCAAAAGCTGCCTATATATGGCCCTTTATAGTTCATACCAATCCACCATATTCCCTAAATGCCATGTATCATTCTACTTCCTTGCTTTCTTTGCACTTTTCCATAACCCTCAAAAAGCCAGGGGTTTTTTTTATTTTGTCCATGGATCTCCTCCATAAGGGTCCTCACCAAAGTTCTCCCAGGTCTGACCACTTGAAATGAATGTGCTCACCTGCTATGCTGGCAGGGCATTTGTCAAGGGGCAGCACTTGTCACATTCATCCTCAGCCATGGCATTTTGTTGGCATTGCTGTCTCCTTCGAGGACAATGTATAAGAAGCACTCCCAGCTCACACTCACTTCCTGAATTTGGCAATGAGTTACTCTACTGAAGCTGACAATGGACAGAGGAGATGAGAGATCTGTAGGTCACCAAGAGATGTCTGAATCCTCTCAAGTCAAAGCAGAAAGGATAAGATGTTCAGAACTGATCAAGACCTATCTATATGATAGTCTATACCTTTATCAATGGTATTAATGTAGCTGGGGGAAAATGTATGATCAGAAGCATAATCTATATGGCCTTTGGGAAAAAAAAGAGTGCAAAATCCAAAAGCCAGCTGCATCCAGGAGAACCTAAGTTGAGATGGTTCTCCAATGTTTTCCTACCTTGGATAAGACAGCCCTCAAGAATCCCTCCACTGAGCCCAGGGCTGAAACTCTCTGACGAAGAATTTAGAGGCTTCGTTGAGAAAAGTAAATGTGTCATTGTAAATAAACACATCAATAGTCTAAGCTACACATTAGTCTCCTGTGAAGCTTGTCTGTATGACCAAAGCCTTGAGAGCCCAGAAAACTGCTAGCTGCCTGACAAAGTCAAATTTGTAGGTCTGCATGCCAAAGAAGTGCACAGAGAAGAGGCCCCATTCCATGGCTGATCCACCTGTCTCCCTGTCAGTAGGGGGTCTTCTGAAACTGTGATTTGCACCTCCCATCCCCAGGAGTCTGCTGGGGAGGGCTCTGGAGCTGGGGATGCATAAGAGGGCCCCAAACATCTCCGCCTTCCCTTCAAGAGACAGAACATCTGCCCCTCACCTGGAGTCCGGGGCAGGCCTACAGCTGCTTTGACCATCAGACAGTGGAGGAAACCATGTCCTGAGACTGGTAGCCCGGTCATTGAGAAAACCTGACCACTTCCAACTCCTCCACTTGGATCCCCAAAGCTGACCATGGGAAAAGTCCAGAATAGAGAGAATGGCCCTATGGAGAGGACCCAGAGGACAAGATGTCCCATAGAGACAGAGGCTGCATGGAGTAACACCAACCATCCAGCCCCATCTGACGGCAAGTGCTTGAGAAATCTCTAAAGAGACAGTAGAGGAAACAGCCAGCTGAGCCCCAGTTAACCCAAGGAATTGTGAGCTATCATTAAATAGTTGTTGTTTAAGCCACTAAGTTTGGGGGTAGTTTTTAGACAGAAATAGCTCATCAGTTCACCTTCCAAGGCAGTTCCCCTTGACCTCCCTTTCAAATGGACCTAGTCACTATTTACTGGATTGAGTTCAAAGCCTTACTCTATGGATTTCACCGGCTTTTCTCCTTCTGTATGAGACATATTTAACAGGTAAGAACCCAAGCCTCAAATTGGTTAAGCAACTTGCCCAACGTTGCATAGCTAGTTAGAAAAAAAGTGGAACTAAATACAACTCACAAGCTGACTGTCTGTACTGTTTGCTCCTCCAGAGCCCAGCCCGGCCCAGCCCGGCCCAGCCCCGCCCAGCCCAACCCAGCCCAGCCCAGCCCCACGGCTTCCCTCCAGCCTCACTGTCTGATCTTCACATAAACTCAGTGTTGTGCTCTGCACGCTCTTCTCAGAACACACACCAAAAAACTGTCATAAATGCAGGGACAGTTTCTTCTGATCTATAGTCCTCATAGCTTCTAAAATAGCACAGAGCACACAGTGGGAACCTAATAAATGTCTGATGTTTAAAACACAGACCCATTTATCACAATAAAAATAGAGCAGACTAAAAATTACAAGAAATATGCCATGCACCAAGATTTGTCTCTTGTGAGTCTGTTCTGGTCACTCTTTTTGCAGAAGCCTGACATGGGAAGAAGTGTTTCCATGCATTTCCTAGACTAATGTAATTGATTCTCTGATGAAGTGAGTTGCTGGGAAAATTTATTCAGCTTCCAGAATCTCCTGTAAGAGGAGTGCCTGGATCCTTCCCAGGCCATCTTTGCCCTGATGCAGAGAGCCTGAGAATGGGGTGCATATCATTAGCTCTTTAATTAAATTGATGGAGTTGGTTATTTCTCCTTAATCAATACTGTGATTATGTCAGTTATAAAAGCCTGCGATCCCTCTTCAAGCCTGGCAGAGAAAGAAAAAGTACATTGTGGCCAATTCTTTTGGAAGGGCTTCTGTGACATACATCTTTGAGCAGGATAGGAGATGAAAGTTCCAATCTCCTTCTAACACGAACTTCATTTGGGATCTGGTGTAAATCAAAACTAAAGTGCACATATCTATTAAGCACCTGCTATGGGCAAAGTACCCTGCTTGCTAAGTGCTAGAGGAAATGATCATATTAAAAATGCCAAGCACGTGTTATGCTTATCAGATCAGAAAACACTTTCCATGTCAGCTCATTCAATCCCCATAATGTTCCTCGAACAGGTAGACTGATCACTGATTTGCAGAAAACTGAGGTCATAAGAGGCTATGTGATACGCCCATGCTTACTCACCCAGGACACAGCAGAGCCAAGACTTCAAAAGGAAATTGTGATTCCACATTTATTATCCTTTCCAGGATGTGAGGAATTGGCAAATGAACAAAGTATAACAGAATCAATATACGTAGATAGTTCGGAAAGGAAAAGACCATGTAGTCTGAGGGGGTCTGGTTAGGCTTCTGGGATTCAGGCTGGGTGTAGAAGGCTGCCCGTCCCCTGAGTGTGTCTGAGAGCAGTGGGTTGAAGGACTGAGTAGCAGGGACCTGTGGACCCAGAGACCTTCCTCCTGTCCAAAGAGCAGGCTGGAAAATCCGTGAGGCTTCCACATCTCCTGGGCACTGCACACTACAGATGGGCTGGGAGATGCTGTGATTACCTCCCTCACACGGAGGAGGGCCTGAAGCAGGAGAATTGGAGCAGGTCATCCATCCACAGCTAGGGCCCCTGGCCCCTACCCTGGACTGCTGCCTCCCAAGCCATGCTGCTACTTGCTGCATTTTCTTTTCAAGGGCCATAGGCACTTAGTGATGCAGCCATGTTAAAGACATATCCTCCATGTCCCTACTGAAGCTTCCCCTGAGGACACACTGCCTCTTATACCCAGGCAACATGTCTAATGGAAAGGGCAATGGTTGTACAACCAGGATTCAAATCCTGTGTGGCCACCTTAAAACACAGCCATAAATTCTCTGACACACATTCCATGGGGGGTCGGGGGGGGTCACATAAAATGGGACTGGACTGACTTGTGACTTCTTCAGTGTTTACAGTGGGGAGGAGGTAGCTGGGTGATTTGCTAGGTCAAGAGAAGACTTAGAGCTCCTGCTTTGGTCCTTAGGAATGCTTGGTCTCTGATGGTCCTCTTGGGACTCTTCTTCGAAAAGCCAGTCACCACATTGGATAAGCCCAAACTATATGAAGAGGCCACATGTAGGTGCTCTTGGCAACAGTTCCAGTGGACCCCAGCCTTCCAGATAGCCCCCACCTCCACAACCAGGTGTACCTACAGTCTCTGGAGTCCTTGATGGAGCAGAGATATCCCACAGTTCCCTTTCTGAAGTCCTGACCCACAGAATCTGTAGTGTAATAAATGGTTGCCATTTTATTCCACTAAATTTGGAGTTGGCTTGTTACCCAGCAAAAGGAAACCAGAACATCTCACTTCTAGGGACCGATTATGTGACTTTGGGCAAAACAGTTATCCTTTTTAAAGAGCCCTTTCTACAAAATAGCTATTTAAAAATAAAATACTGTTTCACATGATGTTATCAGGGCAAAATGAGACAGAGAATGTGGACCACTTGGCACAGAGCACAGCACGGGTGTGAGTTTCCGTGTGAGATGAGAAAGGGACGTCAGTTGTCCTGACCAGGGCTCTGCATCTTCCATATTGTCAGACATCCCCCCTCACATCCTCTCAGGACTTAGTCTATACAGGGTAGACCTTTCAAATCACCTCCTCTCAACCTTGTTTCAGCTTATAGCCTGGTGGGATGAGAGGAGCTATAGCAAAGTCTGGATTTTTCATGCATGGCACCCCCTTCTCTCTGGAGAGTCTGATCTTGACAACGGTAGGGAGAGGACTCCATGCAGTGGCCTTCACTGAAGCCCACCTGGCTCCCACAGTGACTCAGCACAGGGTGGACACCCATGTTCATTATAATAACCAAGTAGGAGGGGCTCTGGGGCCTCTTCAGCCAATACTTATCTTCACATTAAATTCTGCATGAGTCTCATGATCAAAGTTCAAGTATGTCTGGCACATATGCTCACAGAGTGGCTTGGAACTAAGAAAATAATTGTCTGTGTGGGTCTCTTCCCTTCTGAGGACAGCGTGAGGACAGTTCTTTCAAGACTGAGACAAGGTTCCAAGCATCCTAGGAGGTGATAATTAGCTTCCTGCCCCCACAGGTTCAGGCCTGTGAGAGCAGAGGAGGGGAAGGGCCGCTCCCACTCCCTATGTGACCAGATGGAACCTGCCACACATTCTAAGAGGAAACAGCTCACAATTCTTTAATGCAGTGCTGACACACTCCACACACAAGTCCCCTATTCTTCAAAAAAAATTTCAACTTCTCTAAATCAGACATAACTAAATCAGAGAAACTTTTCCTCCAAGACCAAAAAAACAAAAAACAAAAAAACCAAGATTAGTCAATACAGCCATCTCATAAATACACATCATCTACAGGAATGCCATAAATATCTGTGTGCAATTATTATCATTACAGAAGCTGATAGGATGAGATCTCTGAGAGACAGAGGATCGTACACTGAAAACATCAAAATTCAGAGAAAGAAAGATCCTAAGAGGTTGTCCAGTCCATTTCAAATAGTTCTTATTAGAGATGGGAAAACAGACCTTGGCCTGCAAGAGGTAACTAAACCCCCAAATATACAGGGAAATTTTTTTTTTACGATTTATTTATTTTTATTTTAGAGAGAGAGAGGAGTATCCATGTGCAGCATGGGGAGAGGGAGAGGGAGAGAGAAAATCTCAAGGAGACTCCCTGCTAAGCACAGAGCCCGACACAGGGCTTGATCCCAAGACCCAAAGATCATGACTTGAGCCAAAAACAAGAGTCAGCTGCTTAACCAACTGAGCCACCCAGGCACCCCATACAGAGATAACACTTTGAGGAGCCTCTTTCCATTGTCATACTCTTGACCATGTGGGGTTAGCTGCACCTAAATAGCCACAAACCTGAAACTTGTCAGAGAGATTCATTCCACAGTACATTCTGAGGGGCTATTGGGTTATCAGCAGGAACAGTTATGAGGAACAGTCCTCACCCAGGCAGATGAGATCCTTCTTTTGTGGATATGATGGTCTCCTAAAGAGCAACAGTCACAATCACAGCGAAGATAATTCCAGATAATCAGTTGTCTAATGACCATAGAAAAGATGACGTTGTAGAGAATACCTAGGGCAGGGTAGGGTAAGGGATGCTACAGATAGGGGTCAAGCAAGGTTTATTTGAAGAGGGAATGTTGAAGTGAACCTGAAGAATGAAACAGTTCCAACTATGTGACAAACTCTCCAGCCAGAGGGAACTGCCAGTACTAAGGGCCTGAGGCAGGGAAGAACTCATGAACTAGTGGAGGGTCATATGAAGCAAAGACACCGCTGGAGGATTTTAAGTGGTATGTCTCATTGACAGAATACTTGCTGCCCAGTGGAAAATAGACAAAAAGGAGCAAAGCCAGTAGCTGCAGAGAAATGAGTTTGGGAGACCACGCAGTAGTCCTAGATGTGGCTTGGACCAGACTTGTAGCCATGGACATGGAGAGGCCAATGTGTTCTCCTAGAAAGTGCCCACCAGCACCCCATTCCCCCAAGGGAAGTCAAAGCCTGTCTATCCAGCCACCAGTGGGAAGGAAGCAAGAGCTCTGCTTCCAGTGTCTCCAATGGGACGATCTGGATCCGCATGAAGGACACCCACTCCTGCGGAGGCTGTCCGTCTAGTGACAGCATTGGTCTTTCCATTCAGCCACATCCAAACACCAGCAATTCTCCACATTTTAAACATCTACCTCATTTATGCTCAACCCACTTAAGAGTGGCCAAGGAATAGTAACCAATATAACCCATACTGCATCAACCAGGGAGCAGAAGTGATAGTTCTTTGCTATTTCATAGAGTACCAGAGATGGGATGGTCATGGCAGCCTGATTTCTGCTCCAAAATGCTCTTCTTTCAGCTTCATGTCAATCAGGCAACTGGTCTTCCTGTCCACAGGGGCAGAGAGAATCTCCCCATCACCCTATGAGGCAGAGAATCTAGGGAACAGTGGCCAGAATGAGTTGGTGGACAGAGAGAGCATGCATTCAGGGCCAGGCCCAGGGGAAAGGTAACTGTTCTAAGGTTTCCCCAAGGGTGTAAATAGGGAGGACCTGATTTAAATGAAGTCCCACAGGACATGTAGGGACACTGCTCAGTGGGCCACACCTGTATAATAATGGTTTCTCCCCTGCCAAGTGAGCAGGAATTGAAGGCCAGCTATGGATGTCTTCCATGGCCCTCATTATCAATTTCACACACAAATGGAAAGGGAATGGAATCTGCTTTTCCTATCAGGGTAGGAAAAGCCCTGGAACCAGGAGATATAAGAATAAGATGGCCCTCCAGAGAGTAAACCATCACAAACACTATGACAGGCCATCCACAGGAAAAAAACCAAGAGACTTTGACCAAAGAATATATGAACCACCAGACTCTGCCTGAGTTGTCCCAGGTACCCCCTCAAGGAAAAATGGCTGTGACTATAGTTTAGTAAGCAGAAACTTGCCTTGCCCCTCTTTGGAAAAGTGCCATGCACAGTACAGGATAAAAACTCAGAGCACTGGTGTTAAAAAGGCAGAAAGAGAGAGTACTCAGGCAAGCCCCAGGGAGAGGCTGTCCTGACCCACAACAACAACCTCCTCAGAATGAGTTGTATCTGTGTCAACACAGAGATGGCGATTTCTGGATGACCTCCAGACACCATGACTCACTGTAGGATGATTCCAGACTTCCCCTCAAAATAATGAAGGCAGTCTCCCCACACCATATTCAAATGCACCATCTAGAAAAACAGAAACATGTGGTGTGAACAGTGGCAGAAAGAAAAAGAAGCCTGTAATCAAGAAGTGATTTAGGGTCCCACTGTTGGCCAACTCCTGTGGAGGAGAATCAGTCTTCTGTGAGGAGCTCCACTGGTACCTGCCATCTCCCAGTGTCTGGGACTCACATCAGGAGAATCCTCCACACACAGAGCTCTGTTGTTGAGCCCTGGTGTAATCTGGAGCAGTGTTAATGCAGGGATTCACCCAAAGCTCTCCCATTAATACAGGAAAGTGACTGCATTTCCAGAGCTCCGTTTGGCTAATTTATCAGACAGCATGACCTGTTGACAGCTACAGCTGTGTGGCATCTACCACAAGCCTATCCAAAGTAGAGGTTTTTAAATGTACCATTAATCATGTGGAAAATTTCTGGAAAGGGCTGTTAAGAAATGACTAGTGGAGACAAGCAAGTATTTGGAAGCCGGTGGACTAAAGGAATGAGTAGAATGACACTACATTGAGATCTGGGGAAATGTAGAAATGCAGAACAAAACAAAAAACCTTCACATCTAAAATGTGGAATAAGACTGTCATTCTTGGAGGGGAGGAGCAAGGTAGTGGAGGAGTAGGAGACATAAATTTCCTCGGGTCCCAGGAGGTCAGCTAGATAGTTATTAAATCATTCTGAACACCTACAAACTCAACAGGAGATCGAAGAGAAGAAGAGCAACAATTCTAGGAACAGAAAAATGACCACTTTCTGGAAGGTAGGATGAGCAAAGAAGTGAACCCGAGGTGATGGCAAGAGGTAGAGCAGCAAAGCACAAAATTGGAACTTTTAGAAGTCTGCTCCACAGAGGGAGGTCACTCCAGAGGCTAAGTAGGGGGTGGAGCCCTCTCGGGGACAGTGTGGTCTCAGGACCTGTGGGATCACAGAAAGACCAGGGGTGTCTGAGTGCGGCAGAACTCCCAGGTATCAAAAAGGGGAAACTGGCTGCAGAGACAGAGCTGAGCAGTGGGCTCTGATCTCAGGGTTACCTTAAACCATGATCCGAGGCATAGTCAGGCCACTGCTCCTAGAGCAGGGCAGATCCAGGGAGACTCACCTTCCTCCTCCAGGAGGAGTGGTGGTGGAGCGCACTTCAGGAATCTGCTGGGTTTGGAGACCAAATGAGGCCACGTGCCAGAGATAGAAATGCTCAGCCACTGGCTGGGTGAGCTCAGAGTGCAGCGAGAGACCAGGGAGACAGGAGGGCTTGACTGCTTTTCTCTGAGGGCTCATTCAGGAGTGGGGCCCTGAGCTCTTAGCATCTCCAGGCTGGAGATTGGGAAACTGCCATCTTCATTCCCAACCTCCAAAGCTGTACTGAAAGCATTCAGGGAGCAAAAGCTCTGAGAGCAAATCCGAGCAGATTACTTAGCCTGGCCCCCAGCGAGGGTGGTGCAATTCCGCCTCAGGCAAAGACATTTGAGAATCACTGCAAAAGGCTCCTCCCCCAGAAGATCAGCAAGAACATCCAGCCAAGACCAAGTTCACCAATCAATAAGAACTGTGGAACTCCAGGGCTAGGGGAATTCAGCACATAGAATTCATGACTTTCTTCCCATGATTCGTTAGTCGTTCAAAGTTAAATTTTTTAAATTTTATCTTTTTCTTATTCTATTTTTTTACATTTTTCCTCTTTCCTATTTTAACCTTTTTAAACTATTTTATCTTATCAATACTTATTTAAAAATCTTTCTTAATGTTCATTGTTATAGTCATATCCTATCCCTTCATTGTATTTAACCTTATTTTTTGTATACATACAAGTTTTTCTTTCTTTAACATTTTGGGATACAGTTTCTTCTAACAGATCAAAACATACCCTAAATCTAGCATAGGGCTTTGTTCTCATTTTCAGCCTAATCACATTCTCTCTCTCTTTTTTTTATTCTTTTTTTTTCTCTTTTTTCAAACCAACTTATCGATTTGCTTTTTGAATCTTTTTTAATTTTCATCTTTACAGTCATATTCCATCCTTTCATTGTGTTTACCCTTATTTTTGTATATATATAAGTTTTTCTTACTTTAAACCTTTAAGAGGCAGTTTCTCCTAACAGATCAAAATACACCCAAAATCAAGTGTGTGGCTCTGTTCTATTCACCAGTCTAATTATGCGTGCGTGTGTGTGGTTTCATTTTATTTTGTTTTTCTCCTTTCTTCTCCAGGTTTTGGGCCTCTTCTGATTTAGTGTATATTTTTCTGGGGTCATTGCTACCCTTTTAGTATTTTGTTCTCTCATTCATCTATTCTTATTTGGATAAAATGACAAGGCAGAAAAACTCACCTCAAAAAAAAGAACAAGAGGCAGTACTGATGCCTAAGGACCTAATCAATATGGACATTAGTAAGATGTCAGCACCAGACTTCAGAATGATGATTATCAAGATGCTAGCTGGGCTTGAAAAAAAGATAGAAGATACTAGAGAATCCCTTTCTGGAGAAATAAAAGCCCTTCCTGTAGAAATAAAAGAACTAAAATAGAACCAAGTTGAAATCAAAAAAGCTATTAATGAGGTGCAATAAAAAGTGAAGGCTCTTACTGCTAGGATAAATGAGGCAGAAGAGAGAATTAGTGATATAGAAGACCAAACGATGGAGAATAAAGAAGCTGAGAATAAGAGAGATAAACAAATACTGGATCACAAGGGGAGAAATTGAGAGATAAATGATACCATAAGATGAAACAATATTAGAATAATTGAGATCCCAGAAGAAGAAGAAGAAAGAGAGAGAGGGGCAGAAGGTATATTAGAGTAAATTATAGCAGAGAAGTTCCCTAATTTGATGAAGGGAACAAGAATCAAAGTCCAGGAGGCACAGAGAACCCCCCTCAAAATCAATAAAAATAGGTCAGCACCTCATGATCTAATAGTAAAACTTACAAATCTCAGTGACAAAGAGAAAATCCTGAAACCAGCTCAGGAGAAGAGGTTTGTAACATACAATGGTAAAAATATTAGATTGACAGCAGACCTATCCACAGACCTGGCAGGCCAGAAAGACTGGCATGATATATTCAGAGTGCTAAATGAGAAAAATATGCAGCCAGGAATACTATATCCAGCTAAGCTGTCATTGAAAATAGAAGGGAGAGAAAAAGCTTCCAGGACAAACAAAAACAAAAAGAATTTGCAAATACCAAACCAGCCCTACAGGAAATACTGAAAAGGGTCCTCTAAGCAAAGAGAGAGCCTAAAGTAACAGACCAGAAAGGAACAGAGACAATATACAGTAATAGTCACCCTACAGACAATACAATGTCACTAAATTTACATTTTTCAATAGTTACCCTGAATGTAAATGGACTAAATGCCCCAATCAAAAGACACAGGGTACCAGAATTGATAAACCAAACAAGACCCATTGACATCCTGGCTGTAAGAAACTCATTTTAGACCCAAAGAAACCTCCAGATTTAAAGTGAGGGGGTAGAAAATTTACCATGCTAATGGACATCAAAAGAAAACTGGGGTGGCAATTCTTATATCAGATAAATTAGATTTAAGCCAAAAACTATAGTAAGAGATGAGGAAGGACATTATATCATATTTAAAGGCTCTATCCAACAAGAAGATCTAACAATTTTAAATATCTATGCCCCTAACATGGGATCAGCCAATTATATAAAACCAATTAATAACAAAATCAAAGAAACACATCAACAATAACACAATAATAGTAGGGGACTTTAACACACACACCCCTCGCTGAAATGGACAGATCATCTAAGCAAAAGATCAACAAGGAAATAAAGCTTTAAATGAAATACTGGGCCAGATGGACATCACAAATATATTCAGAACATTCCATCCCAAAGCAACAGAAAACACATTCTTCTCTAGTGCACATGGAATGTTCTCCAGAATAGACCATATTCTGGGTCACAAATCAGGTCTCAACAGGTACCAAAAGATTGGGATCACTCCCTGTATATTTTCAGACCACAGTGCTTTGAAACTAGAACTCAACCACAAGAGGAAAGTTGAAAAGAACTCAAATACATGGAGGCTAAAGAGCATCCTACTAAAGAATGAATCAGTCAACCAGGAAATTAAAGAACTTTAAAAATTCATGGAAACAAATGAAAATAAAAACAAAACTGTTCAAAATTTTCAGGATACAGCAAAGGTGGTCCTGAGAGAAAAGTATATAGCAATACAAGCATTTTGCAAGAAACAAGAAAGGTCTCAAGTACACAACCTAACTCTACACCTAAAGGAGCTGAAGAAAGAGCAGCAAATAAAGCCTAAATCCAGCAGGAGAAGAGAAATCATAAAGATCAAAGCAGAAATCAATTAAATAGAAACCAAAAGAATAGTAGAACAAATCAGTGAAACTAGGAGTTGGTTCTTTCAAAGAATTAATAAGGTTGATAAACCCCTGGCCAGACTTATCCAAAAGAAAAGAGAAAGGACCCAAATTAATAAAGTCATGAATGAAAGAGGAGAGATCACAACCAACACCGAAGACATGTAAACAATTATAGGAATATATTATGAACAGCCATACCAGAAAATTTTACAATCTGGAAGAAATAGATGCATTTCTAGAAACATATAAACTACCAAAATTGAACCTGGAAGAAATAGAAAACCTAAACAGACCCATAACCAGTAAGGAGATTGAAGCAGTCATCAAAAATCTCCCAACAAAGAAGAGTCCAGGGTCAGATGGCTTCCCAGGGGAATTCTACCAAACATTTAAAGAAGAATTAATACCTATTCTCCTGAAACTGTTTCAAAAAATAGAAATGGAAGGAAAAGTTCCAAACTCATTTTATGAGGCCAGCATTACCTTGATCCCAAACCAGACCCCATCAAAAAGGAGATTTACAGACCAATATCCTTGATGCACACAGATGCAAAAATTCTCACCAAAATACTAGCCAATAGGATCCAACAGTACACTAGAGGATTATTCACCAGGACCAAGTGGGATTTATTCTTGGGCTGCAAGGTTGGTTCAACATCCACAAATCAATCAATGTGATACAATACATTAATAAAAGAAAGAACAAGAACCATATGATATTCTCAATAAATACTGAAAAAGCATTTGACAAAGGACAGCATCCTTTCTTGATCAAAACTCTTCACAGTGTAAGGATAGAGGGTACATACCTCAATATCATAAAAGCCTTCTATGAAAAACCCACAATGAATATCATTCTCAATGGGGAAAAACTGAGAGCTTTCCCCTAAGGTCAGGAACACAGCAGGGCTCTCCACTATCACCACTGCTATTCAACATAGTACTAGAAGTCCTACCATCAACAATCAGACAACAAAAAGAAATAAAAGGCATCCGAATCAGCAAATAAGTCAAACTCTCACTCTTTGCAGATGATATGATACTTTATGTGGAAAACCCAAAAGACTCCACTCCAAAACTGCTAGACCTCATACAGGAATTCAGTAGTGTCAGGATACAAAATCAATGCATAAAAATCAGTTGCATTTCTATACACCAACAATAAGACAGAAGAAAGAGAAATTAAAGAGTCAATCCCATTTACAATTGCACCCAAAACCATAGGATACCTAACCAAAGAGGCAAAGAATCTGTACTCAGAAAACTATAAATTACTCACGAAATAAATTGAGGAAGACACAAAGAAATGGAAAAATGTTCCATGCTCATGGATTGAAAGAACAAATATTGTGAAAATGTCTATGCTACCTAGAGCAATCTACACATTTAATGCAATCACTATCAAAATACCATCAACTTTTTTCAAAGAAATGGAACAAATAATCCTAAAATTTATATGGAACCAGAAAAGAATAACCAGAGGAATGTTAAAAAAGAAAACCAAAGTTGGTGGCATCACAATTCCAGACTTCAAGCTCTATTACAAAGCTGTCATCATCAAGACAGTATGGTACTGCACAAAAACAGATACATAGATCAATGGAACAGAATAGAGAGCCCAGAAATGAACCCTCAACTCTATGGTCAACTCATCTTCGACAAAGCAGGAAAGAATATCCAATGAACAAAGACGGTCTCTTCAATAAATGATGTTGAGAAAATTGGACAGACACATGCAGAATGAAACTGGACTGTTTCTTTACACCACACACAAAAATAGACTCAAAATGGATAAAAGACCTCAATGTGAGACAGGAATCCATCAAAATCCTTGAGGAGAACATAGGCAGCAACCTCTTCAACTTCAACCACAGCAACTTCTTCCTAGAAACATCCCCAGAGGCAAAGGAAGCAAGGGCAAAAATGAACTATTGGGACTTCATCAAGATAAAAAGCTTTTGCACAGCAATGGAAACAGTCAACAAAACCAAGAGACAACTGACAGAATGGGAGAAGATAATTGCAAATGACATATCAGATAAAGGGCTAGTATCCAAAATCTATAAAGAACTTATCAAACTCAACACCCAAAGAACAAATAATCCAAACAAGAAATGGGAAGAAGACATGAACAGACATTTCTCCAAAGAAGACATCCAAATAGCCAACAGACACATGAAAAAGTTCTCCACATCATTCGGCATCAGGGAAATACAAATCAAAACCACAGTGAGATACCACCTCACACCAGTCAGAATGGCTAAAATCAACCAGTCAGGAAACAACAGGTGTTGTTGGCGAGAATGCAGAGAAAGGGGAACCTCCTACATTGTTGGTGGGAATGCAAGCTGGTGCAGCCACTCTGAAAACAGTATGGAGGTTCCTCAAAAAGTTGAAAATAGAGCTACCCGATGACCCAGCAATTGCACTACTGGGTATTTACCCTAAAGATACAAATGTAGTGATCCAAAGGGGCACATGCACCTGAACGTTTGTAGCAGCAGTGTCCACAATAGCCAAACTATGGAAAGAGCCCAGATGTCCATCAATAGATGAATGGATAAAGAAGATGTGGTTTATATATATATATAATGGAATACTATGCAGCCGTCAAAAGAAACAAAATCTTACCATTTGCCACGACGTGGATGGAACTAGAGGTTATTATGCTAAGGGAAATAAGTCAGTCAGAGAAAGGCAATTATCATATAATCTCTCTGATATGAGGAATTTGAGAGGCAGGGTGGAGGGTCATGGGGGGAAGAGAGGGAAAAATGAAACAAGATTGGACCGGGGATGGAGACAAACCATAAGAGATTGTTAATCACAGGAAAGAAACTGAGGGTTGCTGGGGGGTGGGCGAAGGGATAGGGAGGTTGGATGATGGACTTGGGGAAGAGTATATGCTATGGTGAGTGCTGTGAATTGTGTAAGACTGATGAATCACAGACTTGTACCCCTGAAACAAATAACACATAATATGTTAATTTAAAAAAAAAAAAAGACTGTCATTCCTGAGGACACCTTCCCAGGCCGGGGACTTGCCATCGCCTTGTCCTCTTTACTCCTTCTGGCCTATCTCTATTCTAGGCTGTAAGCTCTTTGGGAGAATGTTCTGGTTTTATTCACTGTTTCCTGCTTCCAAAGCAGTGCTTGGCATACAGTCAGTGCTGAATAAACATTTATCAGATTGAAACAGATTCTGGTGATGAACCCACCCTAACTAGATCCACAGAAACACCCAGGGCTTTTCCTGATAGCCCTCCATGGTTCCAAGAGGGGAGGCAACCTCTTTGAAGGTATCCAGACTCTGCTCCTACAGTAGAGGAGAGTGTCATGATAAGAGCCCAGAAGAAGCAGTAACAAGCACTCTGATTCTGATCAGAGACCTACCACTTGCTGCCTACCTGGCTCAGCTAGATGGTTTCATGACATGTAACCTCAATGTCTCCACCTCTTAAACAAGGACATAGAAATCCCACTCCTTCCATTTAAAAAAAAAAAATCTTCCAAAGATAAGCCCTGAGCAGAAGGTAAGAAAGCATAGGTCTTGCTCCTGCCTGTATTCCTACTTGGCAAGAAAATTGGCCTCTCTCAGCTACTGATCTCTCCTAAGTAAAAGGAGGTCCCCTTACTACTCTACTCTTCTATGAACTACAGATACAGAAGTACCAAATTTAGAGTTGATGTCTTGTATATATTTTTAAAAGTTATTTTATAACCATTGTAGTAAGCCTTTCCATTTACTACCTCGGGAAAAAAAAAACGGGTTTGCAAAAAATCCTAATAAAATGTTTATGATTAGATGCACTTGTGAACACAGTACTTTTACAGTACTGAGGCAAGATGATTTCTCCACTATTTCAATAATAGTTGGAAATAATTAAGCACTTCCTATAATACTGAAAAGTATAGTTTTATATCTCAAAATGCATGTGCTTTAACAGACTAAAACAGATTGTTGCCCCTTGGAGTCCACATGTTAAATTATTATTATTTTGATTTTCACACCATGATTATAATGCGTTCCATTTAGCACTGTGGATTGCATTTGCTAGGTAGTTCTAGATAATTTATTACTTATCCACTCAGTGGTTCTTACACAGCACCTGAGCAAAAGCTGAGGACAAAATGTAAGCCTTTCATCTCAACAGACTTAATTTTCAGTACTCAAAGCCGGGCCTGAACAGAGCTGGCGTGACTTAATTCCTTTGTCACAATCTCCCTGGATAATAATTCTTTAATTGCTTTTAGATGGAAATATTAATCATGGGGCAGCCTTTAATAAGACCAAAATTATGGTGTTTCTTATCCCCAAAGGCTAATGGGGAAAAAAATTATTCTTCACCTCCTTTCTTCCCTCTCCTGACACACAGCCTGCGTGGCACCAATCAGTTTCCCTCTGAATTGCATTTAAGCTAATGTGTCATCTATTCTCAGAAATTCTGAGTTCCTTGAGGAAGGGAATCATGTCTGATTCATCTCTGGATTTGTCACAGAATATGGATCCAATAACTGAAACAGCCTGACTGCATACAAACATGACTGATTTCAGTAAACTGGGGAACTGGCTTTGACAATTGTGTCACCGTTTCTCTTTGAATGTGCGATGGTCCGTCAGTGGGCTGGTTGGTCTATGTCGATTTGGGGGAGAAGGTGGGGCTTAGGAAAGTTGCTCACTCACTAATGAATAGCAATTAAGCCTCAACCACAAGCAGCTTCTGTGCTCCGCACTAGAGATGCAGAATTAAAAGTATATATTTCCTGCCCTCCAGCAACTCATTATGTTAGGGAAAAGAGACTCACACATATAAAAAGATAAATTAGCAGAACAAATGATTAGACACTGTAATAGCGGTAAGAACAGTGTGTTTGTCCTAGAGATACTGTCCAGACTGGCTCTCTTCACGTGACACGTGTGGAGACTTATGTGGACACTCAGTGTCCCAGGATAATGGTGTAAGAAACTCCTTTGTGAGGCGCCTGGGTGGCTCAGTGGGTTAAACCCTCTGCCTTCGGCTCAGGTCATGATCTCAGGGTCCTGGGATTGAGGCCTGCTTCTTCCTCTCTCTGCCTGCCTCTCTGCCTACTTGTGATCTCTCTCTGTCAAATAAGTAAATAAATTCTTTAAAAAAAAGAAAGAAAGAAAGAAAGAAAAGAAACCTCTTTGTGACCCTATCCTGCAACTGCTTCAGATCTCTGGGGTGAGAAGTCTGTTCAGAGAAGGGGGAAGCAAATCAGTTTACATAATCGAGCAGTTCATTGGTCCCCCATCCTTGCCATGAAGATAAAAGTGGGTGCCCCACACAGAGATCTTTTAGACAGAACTACTTCCAGTGTTCTTGGTTAAATATGGAGAGCAGTCTTTGATCTGCTATTAAATTTAAGTTGGAGAAATAAATGATGTGGCCAGATTTTTGCACTGTATGTCAGTGACCCCATTGAAACACAGGAAACACAATTTGGGAAAGGCTGATTGAGAAAATTATCTCAATGAGACAATCAATGAGAAAGGCAGAGCAGGGGGCAAGTCCTATATCACAAAAGTAAGAGATGAAAATATGAAAATAGCCATCTGCTGNAAAGAAGACAAAAGAAGTCAGGAAAGAGAAAATGTGTGGCGGGGTGTTATTGGAATTTAATATTCAACAAATATAGGAAGGGAAGAACTTGCCAAAATTTGTNGAAAATAGCCATCTGCAAAGAAGACAAAAGAAGTCAGGAGAGAGAAAATGTGTGGTGGGGTGTTATTGGAATTTAATATTCAACAAATATAGGAAGGGAAGAACTTGCCAAAATTTGTGTTAGTTATGAATTTGGAAAAAAATTAACTTTGAGTTTCTCCTTAAACCATATACTAAATGAACTTTTAAATGAATTACAGAGCTACCTGTTAAGATATTAAATTCCAATTATAGAATAAATAGACTATAAACTTGAGTAGCAAGTATGTAAATTTAGAAGTACTAGAAGAAATCACAAAGAATAGATCATCAGATTTAATTGCATACAATTAAAATTTCTGCATAGTGAAAGAAAGCAAAATAAAAAGGCAGATGAGAAAAGAAATGCTTCTGTAAATATATCTTTAAAAAAACAAAGAGGTAATAATTTTATTCTGTGAGGAACAAAGAAACATCAATTTTAAAAAGAAAACAATTAAATAGTAGATGAATAAGTAAAATATTCTCAATAGAATAAAAGGTATTATTATCATCATTCTATTATTCTATTTATGATTATTAGATAGTATTTAACAATGATCACTGCCTTGAATTACGGTAAGTGTTGAATATATATGACTCTGAGCCTTTTTTGTAAAAACTACTTGATAATGGATTTGACTCCCAAGAAAAGATCAAAATGAAAAATCAGTATGAAAGGGCACCTGGGTGGCTCAGTCAGTTAAGCATCCAACTCTTTCGGTTTTTATTCCATTCAGTTAGCCACCGTATAGTACATAATTAGTTTTTGATGTAGTGTTCAGTGATTCATTAGTCAAGTATAACACCCAGTGCTCATCACAGCATATGCCCTCCTCAGTACCCATCCCCCTGTTACCCCCTCCCCCCACTCTCTTCTCCTCTGAAACTCCCAGAGTGTTTCTCAGTGTCCATGATCTCTCATGGTTCACCTCCTCTCTGATTTCTCCCCCTTTAGACTTCCCTCCTTTCCCCTATGGTCCTCCAACTCTTGATTTAGGCTCAGGTCATGATCTAAGGATTGTGGGATCGAGCCCCTCTGGGCTCCACGCTCAGCAGGGCATCTAATTGAAATTCTCTCTCTCCGTCTCTGTCTGCCCCTCCCCCTACTCATGAGCTTGCTCGCACTCTGTCTCTATCTCTAAAAAGAATAATGAAAAAAATTTTTAAAAAATCAGATATGAAAAGCCGTGCTAAGAGATGAGTGGTAATTATGGAATCTATTTAAATACTAAGACTCAATTATTATGCAATTTAAATACCAGAATGCAAATGTCATAAACCAAGGAGAAGTAATACTATAACCAACAAAAGTTGAGACATGAAGGAAATGGAGACAGGAAAAAGTGCTCATTTTTTTCTATGCCATATAGCAAAGATAAAATGTCTACGACTTAAAAGATATAATTTTAAAAGCTAACTCCCACCTATTAATATTTTATAAGCTGTTTCTGAACTCTGGAAGGATCTTTTGGGAAGGGACCGATAGTATGTAATAAAGAAACATTCATCTGAAATTCACCTCTTTCTTCAGTTTCCTTCTGCTGTCATATTCAAGGAAAATTAATTTTAATACTTCTAATTTAAAGACGGCAGTTTAAGAACAGGTCCCTGTTGCTCCCTACGCCTCAGAGTCATGGAACAGCCAGACAGGATGGGGCCCTCTCACAGGGCAGCCCCCTTCCCAAGAGGGCCTTGAAACAGGAAGACATGCAGCTTGGGGAAATTTTATATCAAAGTAAACTTTTAAGTTATTCAAGTGGCTAAAATCACCCTGGTTTTTGGAGAAAAACAGTAGGAAAGGAGGGTTACCATCTCCCTCAGAATGGAGAGAGAACATAGGGGACTATCAGACCTTCCCAATCAAAACGAGGGAACAGGAGAGTAAGAACTATATTCTGTTAAGTTGGCAGAAATAAAGATTGAGAAAAAGGAAAGAGTAAAATAAAATAAGTGGTAAGCTCTAAATAAATGACAGTGGGGCACCTGGGTGTCTCAATCGGTTGAGTACTCAACTCTTGGTTTTAGCTCAGGTCATGATCTTCGGTCATGAAATGGCCCCTCCCCACCCCACGCCACCCACCCGACCCCGGTCTCCGCGCTCAGCTCAAAATCTGCTTGAGAATTTTCCCCTCCCTCTTCCTCCCTCCCTCTCATGTGTGCGCTCTCCCTCTCCCTCTCGCTCTCAAATAAATAAATAAATAAATAAATAAATATTTTTTCTAAAAAAGTGACAGAGCTAAAATCAAAGCTATAACCCACCTATCACCTGGAATTTCCAAATCGACACACACATGATTAGGCTGTGTTAAAAACAACACCATATCCTGTGTTATTCATGAGAAACTCCTAGAGTGGCAAATGTTGAATACAAGGGAGACAGAAAGAATACTGACGAGTGAAAATATGCAAGCAAACAAAAAGCAATAGCAGTAATCTCAGCATCAAACAAATCTCAATTTCAAGTCTAAGGCATCCCACAGGGTAGATGGTGTAAGGGTAAAAGATGTAGATCAATGACAGAATTATAATAGTCATATAGGCCTTAGAGCAAGTAATGTAGCATCTGAATCAAAATCTCCTATAAATATGCTAAAACTTGAGTCCAATTCAATTTGAATTTAAAATATAAATATGCCTTTAAAATGTTACAGATTAAGTTGGCAAAAAATGACAAAGGATGAAGGTTTGGATAAGGATGTCCGTATTGATTGATTGGTTGGTTGACTCCTGTCTTACATCTAAGGACACTTTTAAAATACTCGTTCTATCTTTAGCCAAAAATAAGCTTGGTGAAATTAAAAAATCTACAAACTATAGTCTGACATTGACTCAAAACAACAATTCAAATATCATCATAAAAAATAGAGTTCTTGGGCGCCTGGGTGGCTCAGTGGGTTAAAGCCTCTGCTTTCAGCTCAGGTCATGATCTCAGGGTCCTGGGATCGAGGCCCGCATCAGGCTCCCTGCTCGGTGGGGAGCCTGCTTCCCCCTCTCTCTGCCTGCTCTCTCTGCCTCCTTGTGATCTCTCTCCCTCTGTGAAATAAATAAATAAAATCTTTAAAAAAAAATAGAGTTCTTAAAAGTTATGAAAATCTCTTGGGCTGGATTAAAAATGAAATCAAAATCAAAACTACAAATTATTTTAAAAGTAGATGCTAAGAATAGAATTAAATCCACCTGATATGGGAATATAACATCTGGAAGTCCGTATTGCTTGGGGGTGAGTCAGACTGCCTGGAGCTGTGTGATCCTGAGAAAGTTACTGAACCTCTCTGTGCTTCAGTGTTCTTGCCATGGCAAAATGCTGATAACAGCCCTCCCCATAGGGATGTGTTAAGAATTAAATAAGTAGGCACAGAAGACACCTAGGAGTCTAGCACACAAGAAGTGTTCTTGAATGATTTGTCTCCAGTTGTCTTCATTGCTCCTTCTACCTACCGTCTTTCCTCATCCCTCTCCCTCCCCACTTTCTAAATTCTTCCACAATGTGTTTCTACTACTTTTGTAATAATAAAAAAAACGACATAAAAATGTCTAATGGAACTATTTCATTGCTAATCACACTATTAATGAAATTCAAAGGAAAAAGACTTCGGCTGAATCAGACATATAATCATTCCTTAGGTCAGTATAATCTGAGAGTTGTCCTCCCTTCTGCGGGCAGATGTGTGTCAGGGTAGGGAGAGGCTGAAAATCAGCCTAAGAACGGCCTAATTTGTGGCCATTCCAACTAGGAGAAAGGGCCCTCGCTTCTGAGAAGTCTGCCTACCGGGACTTACCATAATTTATATCAGGAAATTCTTCATAGCAGGATAAGAAGTAAAACTAGCCTGTGAGCCTTCAGGAGTTTATTTCCAAAAGCTCAACTCCTAAAGCAGGGTTTTCCCAAACCTCTTGTGACCACATCCAGACTGAAAATCGAGTCTGTGGAGGATGAAGAGTGAGAAAAGGCGCATGATCTGTGGGTGCCAAGGCAGGAAGCGTTCAGGAAGCATGGGCAGCACCTGGAAAGACCCCAGAAAGAACTGACCATGGGCCAGAGTGGACAGCCCCCGAGAAGACCCCATGCAGCAAGGGGTGCACATAGATGCAAAGCAGAACACAGGACCCAGAAGGCCATGTCCAGTGAAAAGGTCAGTGACCAGGAGTACCTGACCTCTAAGGCCAAACCATGCAAGGTCCAAGTGGGCACCCACTCCCACACATTGGTCCTATGGAAGCCCTGGGATTTCGACTTAATTTTGGATTTTGGATGTTAGGCAACTGGGAACCTAGTATCACTCCTTCCTGGAGTTTCCTGACATCCAAAATTAAGCTCACCCTCCCAGGAGCTGAGGACATCTGCCCCCACCACACGCAGCCCACGCTGCTGGTCCCCTGCCAGTGACCTGCTTGTTGAATAGCACAGCTCACTTGGTACAATCACAGACAATCTCCTCCTCTCCCCCTCCTCTCCCTCTGGATTCTGTAGACCGTCCTCCATGTCCTCTGAACTCATTCTAGGACTTGACGTGTAGCATGTACTCAATCCCTACTTGTTGACAGCTGATTCCGTCCCTATGAAATCATTACATTAACATGATACCATGCTTTGATTAACAACAGCATCTACAATTTGCAACACAAAGACCACACATGTGGGGCGCCTGGGTGGCTCAGTGGGTTAAAGCCTCTGCCTTCGGCTCAGGTCATGATCTCAGGGTCCTGGGATTGAGCCCCACATTGGGCTCTCTGCTCAGTGGGGAGCCTGCTTCCTCTTCTCTCTCTTCCTGCCTCTCTGCCTACTTGTAATCTCTGTCTGTCAAATAAATAAAATCTTTAAAAAAAAAAAAAAAGACCACACATGTGTGGTCCTGGCACAGTGACCTTCTATAGATATCATCATCGCAGACGTTGTACAAGATGAGAAAACCCAGACCCAAGTTTGCACAGTTCCCAGAGTTTTGAATCCACAGTCTGTCTGAATCCAGACCAAAACCTACATAAAACAGCAATTGCTTTCCCTTAGCTAAAATTGTCTAATGCCCTTGAAATTTGCTCGGTGGAATTAGTTTTTTCATCTGCCCCTAGGATTAATTCCCAGGACTTTCCTGGTCATTTCTGGTTATTATAAAGTCCTGTAGCCATTTGAAGTCACAAAGCTCAGTCCTGATTGTGAAATCAGAAGGTCTGGCTCCGTATAATAATTAACACTTGGATCTTAATTTGAAAATAACACTTAATCCTCCTCCTTTGCTAGAGTTTCCTGTGGTTACAAAGCTTCTCTCTTCTCGCTCACCTCTTTTCCCTCATGCTACCTGCTGTTACTTTTCATTTCTTAATATTTTGAATATGGAAACGTCTAAGCATACACAAATACAGAAGAAGAATATAATAAATCCACTACTCTCCTTCAACAATTATCACCTCACCAGCTAAGAGCAAATCTTGTTCCAACCATCCCCACCCCACCACTGCTGCCAGCAGCTGGCTGCATGTCTGACTCCTGCAACCTTGGCCCAAGGAGAAGGGAGGCAACAGGAAACCTTACCTGAATGACGGTGTTGCAAGCTCTTTCCTACTCGGGCCTGGCCAGTGTTTACGGTAGACCTTTCCCTAGATGGGGAGATTTGGTGGGCTCTCTGGAGGAACCTTCTGGAAGCATCTCTCCTCTGCCGCTCCCTTGATGTGAACAGACAGCATCTCTGTTTTGGTGAATGGCTGAAACTTCCTGTAGTGCCTCAGGAATGTAGCGGTCCATCTTGAGGGTTCTTCCTGCTGAGGTCCCATCAGCCTTGGAGGAAGCCCCGTGGTGTAGGAATGAAGATGACCCAGACCAGCTCCCTCACTTGCAGGACCTTCACTGCTCCGTGAGAGATGCTCAGCCCTGCCTTAATAAATTCTGGAAGCACAGGTGAGTGTTAGTTACCTCCAGAGCACCTTCAGTTGGCCCATCTGCAATGAGCCTACCTCACACCCCTTAGATTTCTCAATAGGTTCTTCCATACACTTACACAGTAGTCCCATAGGAGCATGGTTAACAAGGAGTAGTCCCAAGGAGCATGGCTTAAAGTCAGGGGCAGGCATTCCAACACCTTTCCAAAAAAGTTATTTCTCCTTTCCAACCTTTTTATATCCTCAGAAAAGTTTCAGTGCCCTAAATCAGCACTACTTACAATGTGGTCCTGGAAATCTGGAGAACCTTGTTATTAGTAACAATACTTTTGGAAAGTCAGCTGAACTAACAATGTGCTTAGGGCTATAGTTGATTTACTTCCAGGTCCAAGTGCCTTACATCATTGTAGACGAGGAACATACAGCTTACAGGCCAGCTTAAACAATTCTTGACCATTTACTTTGGAATTTATCTATGGAAGCTTTGAAATACAGCATTTGTTGTGTCTAATAAAATTTGGTTCCTCAACCAAAACCGAGATGGAAAGAATCCTATCAGTACCTACTTGGACCGTCACAGAGAAATTACAAAGATCCAGGTTCTAGAAAGTTTCAAGAGACATGTTCCCCGGTCGCGAGATCCTATTCCTCAGAGATGGTCTTTGCAAATCCTATAAGGCCTGTCCTTCCACTTTACCGTTGACCCAGACCATGCAGCTTCACACCCATACCCCCTCCCCGACCCGGTCCTTTCCATGTCAGAGCAAGCAGGCGTGATGTCCAGCCTCCAGAGCTGCCTGTCCTCACCTGTGGGCTTTCTCTCACTGGAGTCTCCTTCGTCCTTCCACCCCATCAACAAATGACTGATAGAAATACCCTATCTCCCTCACTCTTAGGGGGATCCCTTGGAGACAAAGGTCCGACGTTGGATCTCAGAGTTTCCCAGGCAGGCACAAGCCAAAACTCACCTCCACAGCCCAAGAGCTCTCCAACGGGAAGATCCTTCCAGGCAAGCTGCTGCTTCTGGAGAGAAACATGCCATGAAGCCTGCGGGGTCGCTGCTGCCTGGCGGTCAGGAGTCCGCAAGGACAAGGGGCTGCACTTGCTGCCCGCCCCGTATGTAGCTCACCCACATTTATGAAGGGCACACTCCAAGCAAAGGGCCATTGGAAACCAGATGAGGAGACACCTATCCCTGGGGTCAGCACCGTAACCTGTCAAGAGGGACTCAGGTGGACAGTCAGAAACTGCTCACCCAACTCTTCCTGGAGTATGCATTTGGGCATTCTATTAACTGATCTAGATCATTCACTGCTGACCCCCACTTGCAAAGAAGGCCTTGAAATCTGGCTCTCAGCCCTGCCCCCACAGCTAGGACAAGGAGGCACGCCATGGGGCGGATGCTGCGCGGGCCGGGCCCATCCTCTGCTGGGTGCGGCCCCTCCCTCGCTCTGGTCTCACCCTCAGTGAGCCGGCACAGGGGCCCAGGGCGCCCAAGCACCTGCTCAGGGGGGCGGCCAGGACGTCAGCCCGATGCACAAGTCTGGTCATCGGGGAGTAGTGCGCTCAGAACACTCAGGACCTAGCGGGGAGACTGGCAAGAAAACAGTGACAGGCAAATACGTTTCAAGGTTTCATGTGAGCACCCTGACTCTACTGTATGAGGACCCCTGAAAATACAAAGTAAAATAAAACATGGTGAGTTACCATTTCTTCTTTCCGGGCTTCCATCTTCTCACCTTGAAATCGCAAACTCGAATCTTCTTCGTGGGGTTTGGAGGACACAGCAAGCACGTTGGTGAAAACAGTGTGTAAAATGTAAAGTGTGATCAAGTGAAAGAATGGGAAATATTCCCATTTGGAATGGGAATTTGGAAATATTTCCAATTTCCCATTGGATAAATTACATGTTCATATTATACGTTAATGGCTATACTAATCATATAACATTATCCTTCTACCATTATGTATAAAATTCATCACACACCATATCTGATCTCTCAGATCATCCGGCCGGCGGGGACTTTGGAACACAGCCAGAATGCTCCCGCCTCTCTCCACACGTGCCCTGTCTACCCTGGTCCCTTGGTCCATGGCCTCCTCACTCCCTGCTCCTGCTGCCCAACAGCAGCCTTTTGCCAGCAGGAGATTTTTTTTTTTACTTGTAGTAAAATAATAGATGATCCACACACATTCTGCTGTGGGAACCCGACGGATGCCCCACGAGTCTCCAGAAGGGTCTCTCGGGCTCTATCACCCGGTCCCTGCCCCTCTCTGACCACACGTCCCACTTCTCTGTTCCATTCCAGCAAGCCCAGGCCCCCCAGCATGTGACCTTGAATCGGCTGCCTGGAATGCTCTCCTCCAAATATTCGATAGCTCACTCCTTCACCTCATTCAGGATTCGGCTTGCATGCCCCCGTCTGCGAGGCATTCATTCCCCAAGCCCTAGTACAAAAGGCAGATCGCCACCAGCACCCAACTCCTCCTATATCCCCCGCTCTTCTCCATTTCTGCAGAGCACTTACACCATCGCACAGATCAGATAACCGTTTGGGCACTTACAGCCTGCCTTCCTCAACAAGACAGTAATCTCCTTGAGGGGATAAATGTTGCTTTGTTCATCTAAAGAGTGAGGGGGGCACAGCAGTTACCTAAAGCATATCTGCAGGCACGAGTGAGCGAATGAATGACAGATTAATCAGTTGGCCAACTCGTTATAGTCCACATAACTCACAGAGCGTTGCAAGAGTCCAGGGGGAGAGTGGATATGATGTACTTCGTGATCTGCAAAGCGATGCTGAGTCCGGTTTTTAATGCATTAGCACTGGGATGAACTAGGGACTCTCTGTACACAGTTTGACAAGGGGTCAGAAATAACTTCATCCTCACCAGAACCTTCATTCTTTGCATGGATGCATAGAGATTGGCCCGCGTCATTTTTTTCAAGCATCCTGAATAGACCGACCCCACCGCCCACTGGTCCCACAAGAACTCCGCAACGGCAGAAACCCAGCCCCGCCTCCAGGCTCTATTTATACTCCTTGATGCCTCTTTATGAAACTTAAAGTGGTCAGAAGCTGAGAGAGGCACAATTGTGTGCATCGCACTATTGATTTCTCCTCCCTCCCTTGGACCCAGCTGCCAGATTGCATGCCTAACCAAACAGGCTAAATGGCCGGGCAGGGGTTGCCCCCTTAGTGGCTCTTCCCTGATCCCCACCTCCTTCCACTGCGACTGGAAAGAACACCCGTTTCTCTCTCCCCTGCTGTTCGCCTTCTGGACACGGAAGCCACCGCAGCCGCGGCCACTGGCCCTGCCGTCCGCGGCTGCCCTTCTTATTGTGAGGCCTGAGGCTGTTCCCGAAGAGGACATAAAAGCAAATAAAATTCGGGCTGCTGCTATTGATCTCAGTCATTTCTGAACGTTGCTACAGCAACCGGCAAGGGCCTGACAGTCAATATCTTTCCTTCCTCCCTGCTGCCTCCTCCTCCGCATCGTGGGGCCGAGGCCGGGGCCGTCCACACAGCATCAGCCCTGGGTCTGGTCATGCAGCTTCTGTCCAAGGTTTTGGAGGATGGAGCTACCCAGGGACCAGAGCCAGGCAGTCGGGGCACTGCCCAAGTGGCCCGTTAGCCAACAGAGCAGCCCCCCAGCCCGACTTGGCCCCATGAGAAGGGAGGCTGAGCAAGGACCCGGTTGCTATCATACCCTCTTAAAAACACAGGGAGAAAAAAAGAAAGTAACATAGGACATTTTCTAAAAGAAAGTTTTATAACGTGGGTTTTCGCAGCTTCCTTCTGGGGTGCTGGGAGAGCCCTCAGCAGCCCTTGCAGAGAAGTCAGAGAGCTTTGAGTGGGGTGGCCCTGCCCTCTCCCCACTCAAGCTCCTCGAGGACCAGGTGTGCCCCCACCTCCACCCCATCCCCCCAGAGACCTGGCTTCCTGCTCCTCCCGGTGCTATCCTTTTCCTTCACTGTTAAGGATTTCAGAAAGAATCAGGTCAAAACATGCATGCGGAGTTATGGGGCACAGAGCATAACATGCAGACTTGGGGGGAGGAGAGCTTTTTCTTTTTAAGATTTTATTTATTTGATAGAGAGATATTACAAGTAGGCAGAGAGGCAGGCAGAGAGAGAGGAGGAAGCAGGCTCCCTGCTGAGCAGAGAGCCCGATGTGGGGCTCGATCCCAGGACCCTGAAGTCATGACCTGAGCCGAAGACAGAGGTTTTAACCCACTGAGCCACCCAGGCGCCCCATGGGAGGAGAGCTTTAAGCTCGGCTCAAGTCGTCTCTGGGGACTGCAGGGACCACAGCGCCTCACGCAGCCTGCAGGGAAGAGAACGGTGCGCGCAGACTCCAGCACACNGGGAGGAGAGCTTTAAGGTTGGCTCAAGTCGTCTCTGGGAACTGCAGGGACCACAGCGCCTCACGCAGCCTGCAGGGAAGAGAACGGTGCGCACAGACTCCAGCACATCAGGTACGAGCCCCGGGAGCTCATCAAGGCACCGTCAAAACCCACTGGTATGTGAGCACGAGGTGGTTAAACAACAAACCCTGGGCTACAGCTGGAGAACATGGTTGATGGTGCAACAAAGGGCAATACTTTATGGGAAATGACTTCCAGGTAATAGGTAGCAAGTTCAGAGCTGTTCTATTTCCACCTGGAGCAGGGCAGTCCATAAAACCCTTCACAGGCCAGCAGTGCAGGGAGGAGGCCGTGTTTGTTACCAGGGACTGTTGGGGCCCTTCATTGCTGAGTGCATTCTGATAGAAAGGCCCAAGCAGCGGCCCGGATCTCAGCCACACAAAATAGCCACAGAAGTAGCTGCACCTGCAGAAACACGATTCGTGGGAAGGCACAGCAGTGGGGTCCCAAAGGCAGCCTGGTGCTGGCCCACAACCAAGCTCTAACCAGCCCTTCTGCTTCCCTCCTCGGATCCCTTTCATCTCAGGGTAAATGCTTCTTCCTGAATGTTCGCCTCCGCTTCTGGTCTCCCCTCCCCTTAGAGGCTAAGACCTTGGGAAATAAAACCATGATGACTTCCGTTTCTGCTTTCAGTCCTCTCTTACCCTTAGAGATGAGAGCCCAAGCATCAGCATAGAGGGAAAAAAGGGAGAAAAGAAACTGGGTTACAGTATCAAAGAATTATACCCACAGGAGACCTGCACGAGTCAGGAGCACTGCGTCTTCCCCCACGTTAGCCACTCATTCTCATGGCCTGGGTCAACCCCCTCCCTCTCTGGTCCCAGCTTCACCAGCTCATTCCCAGGGGCAGAGGACAGACACAGACCTGTATGTGTCCCTAAGGCCAGAAACTAGGGAGTTTGGAATATGATGGAAACTGTGAGTTTGGGATCGAAATATTATAAATAATTATAAGTGTTCCAAATGCATTATATGCTTTACTCAGTTAATCCTTACAGCATCTCATGAGGGGGGGCACTATTACTGTTCTCATTTTAGAAAGGAGGAAGTCGAGATACAGAGAGGGCAAGTAATTGCCCAAAGGCACACAGCTTGGAATTGGTGGAATCATCAGGCACTCAGCCAGAGAGCAGGATCCCTGGCTCTTCACCACCGGGTTTCACCTCCCGGCTGCTATGCTCTCCAAGATAAACTCCATACACCACGGGAATGAGACAGTACGCAGAGGTCAGGCCATGCCTGCCTTCCCAGACTCACCCAGCTGCCTGCCGTCTCCTCAGCACCCTCAGTGGGACAAGGAGAATCAGAGGGCTACAGGGTTGGAGAAGGGGTGGGCCAGGGCTGGGGTCCAGCCAGGTCACACAAACACAGACGGGCTGGTTTCTTAAGTTTTGGGAACACTTCCAAGCTGACAAAAAGTCACTGCCCGGCCCCCTCCCTGAGAAGGGCTTCTCCCGCCCCCACCCAGGATCGTGCAATTAAGGGGTAACTCCTGGACCTGTGTGGGGTCCCCAGAAGGTGCTTACTGATCTGGCCGGTGGGGCCCAGGTGGGGTGCTACAGTTCATTCTACCAGCCCTACACTGTCCTGCTGCTCTTCCCAAGTCAGGAGTCGGGAGTGACAAAGGAGGCTAGAGGCCTCAGCGGCCTCCAGAGAGAACAGCTTTGAGCCTCTTTTCCTGTCCCTGCTATGCGTGGCCTGATTCCTCGCTAGCTTTGGTTTGCGGTTCCTGGTTTCCCAGGAGAGGCTGGTTGGTCGTGCTCCTGGTCGGCATGCTCCTAGAGCAGGGCTCTGTTCCTGGCGTGGATCCAGATAAGGGCCCCCGGCTGCCACTGGGACGCCACTACAGGCAGCTGCACTCAGCCCTCCCCCCACCCTTCGCCTCTTCAGAGTTACTGAATCTTGAGTCTTGGTGTCCTGAATAACAGGTTCCTCTTGGAAAGGGGGTGGGGCACCCCTGTGGCCCATCAGTATGGGCTGACCCACTCCCCATTTCCTGCCAGAAGCACTTTTCCCCCTATTTGGATCTAATTCTGCATTATTGGGAACTTACCGCATGCCAAGAGTTAGCGTTACATGACCTAATTGGGAAAATTGTCCTGCGCTCAGTTAATGGTAGTAACAGCTGCTTAGATATGCTGCCTCAGACACTGTCCCTAAGTACTTTACATTTATTAATCCTCAGAGTGAACTCATGAAATATGAATTGCTACCACCTCCATTTTATAGAAGAGGACTCTGAGGCACAGAGAGGTTAAGAAATTTGCCCAGGTCACACAGCAAGTTTTCAAAGTGTCTGGATTCCATCCAGCATCTGTACCTACAACCCAAAGGGAGGAGGGCCAGCACGGGAGAGCCCTAACTTCTCCCCAGACTTTAGACATGGGAATTCAATCCAGATGGGCATACTCAGGAAACTGCTTATAATTGATTGGTTTAGCCCAAGACTTCCCACACCTCAAGGACAGCTTCAGAGAAAATGGAATTGGCCAGAGGCTGGGAGACGGGCCAAGGTTTTCAGGGAGAATGTTTCTTTATTGGTTACTGGGGAGTCTTTTACTTTGTTCCAAAGACAGCTCCACGCTCAGGGTGGGGAGAAAGCAGAGCACTCTTGTCGGCCCTGGAGCCTGGCCTGGGGGCCTCCCCTGCCAGCAAGCCCAGACTCCACACAGAAGCTTTCCCTCTGTCTAGCAAACCCACGCATACAGGTCTGATTTTCAGGTGAGGACAAATAGCCTCTTTCTCACTCCTCAGGAGAGAAGGTTCCAGGCCGCACCCTCAGGAGGCTGCGGCAATTCCTTCGGACCTGCAGTCTGGGAAGACCCCAGGCAGACATTTTCCCAGCCAGAGCCAGAGCTGTTCCGATAATCGACTGGATGGTGCCACCTGCTGGAGAACTGGAAAGCCTTCTCTCTGGCCGCAGCTCCAGAGAACCCTACTTCCTGGGGGCCACCTCACCCTGGTGCCCCCTATCTCCTCCACCCTGACCCTGACTCTGGCCAGAGAGAAGCCTTCAACAGAAAGCTCGTGCAGTGGGCATCTGGGTCTTCCGCGGGTTCACTCAGCAGGATCGTTCATTTATTTATCTGCACTGTTTTCTTGTTTCCGCTTCTCAGGGCTCAAAGGCCAACCTCATCATCGCCCCCTGGTTGAGGACACTAAATGCTTAAACTCTTTGAACCTCAGTTTCCCCATCTATTAAAATGCAGTTGTTGTGAACAGGATAATGCACCTGTCTCAGGAACGTAGCGAGGTGGGAAAGGAGCCTAGTGATGGTTGCACACTCACCCCAGGGAAGCCATGTGCTTGCTGGATGTGTCGTGGCTGGCCCATGACAAGTGGGAAACACGTGTCTGTAGGTTCTCAAATATTACTGGAAGATACCATTCCTCAGTAAAATGTGTGTAGAAGAACAAAACCCTTTTGAGATAAGGGTTCATTAACCTAATCACATATGGGACTTAGAGGGTGTAAGACTCAAATCAAAGCTTTAGTAAAACAATAAATTACTACATAACATTGACTCTCAGAGTTTTATTGGAACCATGAGGTTATACCTAAGATGCCAAGCTCTGCTCTATTTCACTTAATAAACATTATTTTTCTTCCTTTTCTCTTTGGTTCTGTGCTCCCTAATGAGCCCATTCCTTCCCATCTGTTATGGGCTGAATTCTGTCTCCCCTCCCAAAATTCACATGTCAAAGCCCTAACTCCCAGTATATCAGAAGATGACTGTATCTGGAGAGAGGGCCTTTACGGAGTTCATTAAGTTAAAATGAGGCCATTAGTATGGGACCTAATCCAACCCGACTCCTCTCCTGTGGGAAAATTTTAAAACACAAAGGTAAACCACAAGCTGAAAGCAAAACTTTTCAAAAAAAAGTTTGCACTCAAATATGTAAAGAATTCTCACACCTTGGGCGCCTGGGTGGCTCAGTGGGTTAAAGCCTCTGCTTTCAGCTCAGGTCATGATCTCAGTGTCCTGGGATCGAGGCCCGCATAGGGCTCTCTGCTCAGCGGGGAGCCTGCTTTCTCCTCTCTCTCTGCCTGCCTCTCTGCCTACTTGTAATCTATCTCTCTGTGTCAAATAAATAAATAAAATCTTTAAAAAAAAAAAAAGAATTCTCACACCTTAATTTTAAAAAGACCCAAAAAATCTAATAAAAAATGGATGAAAGGTTAGAATAGACATTACCCAAAAGAAATAAACAAGTGCTATGGGGCTCCTGGGTGGCTCAGTCGTTTAAACATCTGCCTTGGGCTCAGGTCCTGATTCCAGCGTCCTGGGATCAAGTCCCCGTGTCGGGCTCCGTGCTCAGCAGGAGTCCTGCTTCTCCCTCTCCCATTCCCCCTTCTTGTGTCCCCTCTCTCACTGTCTCCTCCTCTGTCAAATAAATAACTAAAATCTTTATTAAGGGCGCCTGGGTGGCTCAGTGGGTTAAAGCCGCTGCCTTTGGCTCAGGTCATGATCNGCTCTCCCATTCCCCCTTCTTGTGTCCCCTCTCTCACTGTCTCCCCCTCTGTCAAATAAATAACTAAAATCTTTATTAAGGGCTCCTGGGTGGCTCAGTGGGTTAAAGCCGCTGCCTTTGGCTCAGGTCATGATCCCAGGGTCCTGGGATCGAGGCCCACATCAGGCTCTCTGCTCAGCGGGGAGCCTGCTTCCTCCTCTCTCCTCTCTCTCTGCCTGCCTCTCTGCCCACTTGTAATCTCTCTCTCTGTGTCAAATGAATAAATAAAAAATCTTTAAAAAAAATAAATAAAATAAAATCTTTATTAAAAAAAGAAAGAAAGAAAGAAAGAAATATACAAGTGGCTAACAAGCATATGTTCAACATCGCTAGTCCTCGGAGAAATGTTAATCAAAACCACAATGAGATAATTACTACACATGCATTAGAAGGACTAACGTTAAAAAGATTGCCAATACCAAGTGTTGGTAAGGCTGGTGAGGACCCAGAGCCACTGGAACTCTCTCCTACATTGCTGTCATTGTTACAGCCATTTTGCAAAATATGACATTGCCTTGTGATGGTAAACATTCATTTACCATACCGTCAAGCAATTCCATTCCTAGGTATTTATCCTAGAGAAATACAACCATATGTCCCCATGAAACATGGAGGCAAATCTTTATTTTTTACAGTAACTTTATTTTTTTTTTAAGTTTTTATTTATTTATTTATTTGAAAAAGAGTGAGTGAGAGAGAGAGCATGAGCTGGGGGGGAGGGGCAAAGGGAGGTGGAGACTGTCTCCTAAGCAAGGAGTCGGATGCAGGGCTCAATCCCAGGACCCCGGGGATCACGACCTGAGCTGAAGGCAGATGTTCACCCGACAGAAACACCCAGGTGTCCCAGATGCAAATATGTATAATAGCATGATTCATCAGGGACAAAAACTGGAAACAGACAATATACATACCATGGAATACTATGGAGCCATAAAAAAGAACAAATATTAATCTGTACAACAACATGAATGAATGAATGAGTGAATGAATGAATGAATGAATCTCAGAAACATTATTCTAAATCAAAGAAGTCAAGGAGAAAAGGCTATGTACAGAATGATTTTGTTTACATGAAATTCTAGAAAAGGCAACACTGTAGTAACAGAAAGCAGATCAATGACCATCTGGGACAGGGGGTAGAGGAATGGGACCCACGGGAGTGAAGAAGCCCGAGGAATCTTGTTACCTTAAGGGGTAACAACATGCTCTTAATATCGGGGGGATGGTGATGACATGATTACATATACTTAGCAAAATTCATGGACTTATGCTTTGAAATGGATTATTATTATTATATATTATATATTATCTCTATATATACTATACATTATAATTATATATACACATATATAGTTATTACATAGAACTATTGCCATAAAAAATAAAAAGTAGACCCCCCCCAAAAAAAAGGAAAGTTGGTCGCAGAAAGAAACAGCAGGGCTGCATGCAGAAGAAAAACACAGCCACCTGTCCCCCAGGAGAGAGGCCTCAGGAGAAACCGGACCTCCGGACACCTTGATCTTGAACTAAAACCTCCAGAACTGTGAGCAAATCAATTTCTGTGGACGAAGCCCCCCAGGCTGGGCTATTTTGTTACGGCAGCACTGGAGGACTATCTTAGTACAACAACGACAGCTGCTGCTCGATGAGACAGGACTTCCGTCCACAGGGAGGTCAGACGGGAAGCATGACTTGCCCCGGGCATGGACCCGCACTGACAGCCGGCCAGGGCCCGGCAGGGGCCCCCACATCTGCCTTCTTGCCGCCGTTCCAGGCCCAGTGTGGGGCGCTGCGCTGAACGGGCACACCGGGCCATCCCACAGGACCTGCCCAAGGCCCTGGCGGATGGCTGCCTGAATTTCTGCTTCTCTGCATCCCCACTAGAGAGTCACCAGGTCCCCCTGCAGAGGAGACGCCTCCCATAAAACACAGGGCCCAGATGCAGGGGTCACGCAAGGGCAGGGTCGCCCCTCCACGGGCCTCTAAAGAGAGGCTGAAGTTTATGGCTGTGTGAGATGTTTACAACAGAAACATTTCATTTGTTTCTCAAACTGCTCTTGGGTTGCTAAAGTGAATTTCCTCTAAAGCTGAAAAGTGCCCATCTGTCTGCTTGATGGTACCTTCCCCAGAGGCACGGGAAGCAGAGGCGTACAAGCTGGCAGGAGGTCAGGTGGGAAGGAGGTGACAAATCACACCGCTACTGCGGTGGGCGCCGCGGGGGTCCCTCTACAGGCGAAGGGGCTGTGTTTTTGAACCAAATACAGTATAATAATAATAATAATAATAATAATAATAATAATAATTGACTCTGACTTGTGAATTTATGCAAAAAGTTTTACAAAGATTTACAAAATCAATCATAGTTCCTTACACATTCCAAACATTTGATATTGAAAATAATAAAATTTCATTCCAACATACCCAAATCATTCCAGAACTTACAGGATTGAAATCAAGAGTGCCAGGTCACAGCTGGAGCGGAAGCCGGATCCTGCTCTGCTCCAAAGAGACTGGGGAGCAGGGGAGGGACTTGGGCAGGGCGGGCTTGATCCAGGGACAGAGGTAGTCCCTCCGGGGACCTGGGAGCAATGATCACGCAGACAGGGCAGAATATGCCCTCAGGCCAGTCCCGGAAACTAGCAGGTTCCCAAAGAGTGCAAAAATCCAATTGGGTAACAGCCTTTCCCTTAAAAGGCTGCCGCTGAAGACCCGGGCGTGGCCAGCACCTGCTTGGGTCCTGAGGCAGGTTAGACCAAAGCATTAATGGGTTTGTTTTCTGTGCACTTCCCGCCCTTCCCCTGGTTCCCCCGGGGGCATCCCAGCTGAAACAAAGACTCCGGGAGACATGCAGGAGCTGATCTTGGGGAAAGAGAGCAACTCTCCACCAGGCTTTCATCAAAGCGGGAGATTTTATTTTGCTCCGTGAATGTATTTGAGACTGAGGCTGGAGGCAAGGAAGAGTGGCTGACAGGGACAGTGGAGAGACGGGCGAGGGAAGCAAAGTCCTTGCAGAGGGAAGGAGAAGAAGACCCAGCAAGTCAGAGGACAGGAGGTGATCAGGACCCAGGCTCAAGCACTCCTCTAAGGAACCCCCTCACTTACCCCCGTCCTGCAGACAGCAGCCCGAGACCCACGCAAATCCCTGTGAACTGAAGGCTGGGCACTTGGCCACTGTTGGTGGGGATGGGAGTAAAGCAGAACCCTGTCCCTGACTGCCATGGAGTGGCCCTACAATCCAGGGCCCTGGTGGTCCAGCCCCAATGTTACAGTGGCCTGGTAGCCAGAAGGAGAAGGATGTGCCATCCCGTCTTGGCACAACTACTGCAGCGCTGGCTCGAGCCACAAGGCCTTCAGAACACTAAGCATGGTATCTGGCAGAAGGCTACAGCTCCCAGCAGGAGATGCTGGTTCATGGGGAGGCCTGGAGCCGGCAGAGAAGCAAGAAGTCCTGGCAAAGCAGTCACACTGCAGAAAATGGCCAGGAGCACAGCCACTGGGGAGCACTCTGGAGCTCGAGAAGGGCCTGGAAAAAGGCAGGAAGGCCCACACCCTGGGTGAGCAGGTACGTCAGGGACCCCAGAGTGCAGAGGGTCCTGTTAGCATAACCCCGTGTGTGCCCCCAGCCACACAGGGGAGGAACCAGGCACCCCAGGAACTGGGCTGATCCAGCCATGGGTGAAAGTGTACTTGCCTCTTTGGGAAAAGCCATCTATTAAGGTTGCAGCCAACATCATGGGTGTAAAAGCAATGACAGCACATCCCAAACCAGGTGAATGAAAAAGTGGCGTATGGTTCTTAATTCCAGGAAAATGAGAAGTTGTACAAGGAAGAAAGTGTAATCATAGGACCAACTTGACCTGCGATGAACAATATTTTTCATTAAATTCAGAGGATTTGGGTAGCTGAGGAAACAAAAAAAAGGGTGGGGACAGGCAGGTGGGGACAAGAGCTGATTCCAGTCTGTAGAGAATTACAAAACCCGGGAAATCGAGAAACAGTGGATTAACCTCGTAATTCAAGGACATAAAGCTAATACTGGAAGGAAATGCTAAAGAATTGAGAAAGGTTGTATCTAGGGAGTGGCCCTGGGTGGGAAGGGGGAGGGGGAGGTGGGGGCCTGCTGGGTCCTGCGTTCTTCTGTGCATGAATCTAGAACCTGTGAACTGCCCACTCTGGCTCTCAGTTTCCCCATCTGCCCCACAATAGTGCCATCCAAGTGATCTTTAGTGGCTTTCCAGCTCTCTGGGATGGAGTTCTGTGGATGGATCATACTCGGGGTGATCATGGTAGCCTGCATGTCCCACACAACCGGGCCACGGCTGCCCCCACACACATCTCAGAATGGCGCTCAAACTCCAACAGGCATGTGGTCCACCCAGGGCAACCTTGGCCTTTCCCTAAATCAGCCAAAGGAAACCCTGCCCACCTGCTCCAGGCTGACGGCCTGGCCACAGAAGGCACCTCTGAACAGGCATCATGGCTACTACTGCAGGCATTCCACCACACGTGGCAATAGTGGCCATTTATTAAAGATGCTGGCCAACACCCCGCAGGAGGCATCTTTTATGTCTGCAACCTCCTCCCTGCATTCTGAGCTCCCTCTTTGACCTCCTCCATCCTGTATCCCACATTCCACCCCCAAAAAGCAGACCACACCTTCTTATGTGAATAGAATGTGCATATCTATGTCGAATGAATGAATGCATGCGAGTAAGAAAGGAAGGAAGGAAGGAAGGAAGGAAGGGAGGGAGGGAGGGAGAGAGAGAGAGAGAGAGAGA
>LNAC01000780.1:441877-573537 GCA_002007465.1 Ailurus styani
GAAGGAAGGAAGGAAGGAAGGAAGGAAGGAAGGAAGGAAGAAAGAAAGAAAGAAAGAAAGAAAGAAAGAAAGAAAGAAAGAAAGAAAGAAAGAAAGAAAGAAAGAAATCATATACCAATTTGTTCTCTAGGCTAGGCAGTGAATGCCTTTCCTGGGCTCCAGAGTTGAAGGAATTAAGGCAATGAAGACGTACAAAGCAGGTGGAAACTCACAGGCACACTTAACTCAGAAAGAACAAGAAAGTAACACTGAGAAAACACAAACTTCTTTATACGGGCTTCCTCTGGAGACAAAACATTTGTGGGGAAAATGAGGGAAGTGGTCCCTATAGAAAGGGGACCACTAACTTTCTAACAAACCTTCCAGGGACTCTTCCAAGCCCGGCACCCAGCATGGCCACATGTAGCCCTTTCTTTCCCTCACGAAGCTGGTTGGGATGGGAAATGTTGGCACATGTTGGCACTCCTAGAGGTACTGGTTATCTTTGACACTGAAACTCTGAGGACAGGTCCAGAGCCTGTGTTTAGCAGCTCTGTACTATATGTCACCAACTTTTTATATATCTTCCAATTTAATCCTGAGAATGACCTTGTGACATAGGGATCATTACCCTAACTTGCAAATGAGACTACTAGAAACCCTCAAAGCTGATCTGTCTTCCCTCGGCTCCCGTAGCCAGCAAGTGTCAAAGCTGGGGTCAACTCAAAAGCCAGGTCACAGCGAAATGCAGTCTTCCTCCTCATCTACCGATTTGCACAAGACTTGCTTCACACAGTTCTTGGCCTGGCTGGGGAGGGACATGGGGCCAGAGTCCAAAACAGAATGCATTTGGTGCCTTATTTCCTATATTCGGTTCCTATTTCCTAAGCTGGGGAGTGGATGGAAGACCACAGTAGTTTGTCAGTCAGAGGGGGCCCTTGTTGAGAGGGGAGCCTGAGAGGGGGCTCAGCCCAGCGATATTCCTTCCCAACGGGGACTCCATCACTCTGGTTAACTCTGTATCCTTACAAATGGGGCTCCGTTTTTTCTGTTTCCGAATATTTTAAGTGTACTTAAACGAAGGGATTTCTGTGGGTTTTCTGGTATTTGTTTTGAGGATTTTTTTTTTCCTTTTTAATTTTGTTTTCGTTTGACAGTGTTGAATCATCAAACTATTGTAAAGCACTTTTCCGGCTCACTAATTGATACACTCCTGCCTAATTGCCTGCTGTTTCATTTCTTCTTTGTTAAAATGACACAAGGTTTTCAGTTTTGTTGCTTCCCCAAAAAACAAACGGTATTGCTTCGCTACCCCTCCATCTGCGCCTCCACCAGGATGACAGCGTGCAGCACACCCTGCACAGGTCACTGGTCCTGGGCAGGAGCTGGGGAGCAGGAGCCGGGAAGGAGGAGGGCAGGGGACAGTGGCCTGCCAACAAAGCTCCTGCCCCAGCACCCTGCCTGACCTTACCTAGCAGATCTCCCGACATCAGAAGTCTTGGGCTGGTCTTAGTGGTCTATGCACTGAATTACCAAAGAATTTTTAAGACTCCTAGGAGGCTCCAACCAGAAACTACCAGAAACCAGCCGGCCTCAAGCATTCCATAGAACAGTGCTGCACAAGCGCCCAGCCCAGATGAGAGCCCCGCCTGATGCTAGCAGACTTGTGGACCCTTCCCAGCATCCTACCTTTCTGACGTCTGGCTTTGACCTCCCCTCTGGTTCCATGAGCTCAGCTTGAATCACAGGACTCGTTGTTCCTCTAGCCCTACACGGGGTAGAGTGTACGTGCTGGCCACCGACTTTGCCCTGGGGTGCCCCAGGCCAATCTTGTCAGGCTCTGACCATGGGCCTGTCCACGAGGCCCTGTGTCTTCCAGCTTTACCCGGGTCCCGGGGTAGGAGAGCAAACCCCGGTAGCACTTGGCAACATTAGAACTTCAAAGGGGTATGTTTTCCTGAGCAGACTCCTGCCTTTTCCACAGAACCTGGCCAAAATCAGAGGTTTGTTGGGAGCCAGTATTATGATCCTGACCTCCGGAACCTCGGTATTTTCTGAGACCTAGAGAGAGGAAAGTAGTGTCCAAGGCCACCGTGTGAGTCAGTGACAGAGCTGGGACCGGCCAGGAGCCAGACTTCTAACCTGGTGCTATGCTAATTCCAGACCTGACTTCTCTCCACCTCTCCCAGAACATCCGTACTGTTCTCTCTGTGTGTGGACCACATTACTGCATTCTCCAGAGTCAGGCTCATGACTTGAGAATTTACTCTGTGGTTTTCACAAGTTTTCTTGAGCTTAAGAATTGTCTGGAGTGTTCATCAAAGAAATAGATTGCTGGAGCCTAACCTAGACAGGCTGGTTTAGAATTTCTGGGGGAAAGTCCTGATATTCCCGTAATTCTTGTCATCAAGAAAGTTTAAAAAAAAAAAACTGTAGAGGTAATGGGGAGTCATCGAAGGATTTAGAGCAGGGTCATAACATAAATAGTCATGCTTCTGAAAGATTAATTAGGTGGCCCTGTGGAAGCCAGACTGTCAGCATCGAGCTGTAAAGAGCTCTGATAAGTGGTTCCTGGGAAGGTATTTCCAAGACCTGAGTGGAGGGATGAGAAGTACTGGCCTTACAGTCATGTCTTCCTCTCACGAAGCCACCTTCCTGGCCCTATGGAGAGGAGCAGCGTGCACACATGACACAGGTGGGGACAGTTGGGTTATCCCTCACAGGGATTCAGAACTGGTGTTTGAATGACTCTCTGCCCCATCTCCCTAGTCTAACCCATATCAAAGCCCACACTTATGCTGCTGTCCTGAGCCAGATGGCATCTCATCTTCCTTCGAGTACTCGTGTCACCTGTGCTTGTCCTCCCTTCCCACCCTAATTACTTCCTTCCATTCTAATCAGGGAGGTACTTCATCATTGGACTAGAAATTGAGACTCCAGCTTACTCTTCTTTATTTCTATCCAAGATTCCTTGGACACAGATTACAACATATCTGCCTGGGCTTCCAAAAGTGTTTCTCTGACTGCAACTCCACTTATTCCATGAAAATTCTGACTCCTCTAAACTTCCTTCCGCCCAATTCTCTAACTGGCCAAGAGGTTTCCTATATGAGCTTTGAAAATGAGAACTCTTAACTACCTTGAGACATGTGCAATTTACTTCTGGTACTCTGAGAGCTGTTACAATATCTCTTTCCATTACCTACTCAAAGAGTGGGGCCATGGCCCAGGGCCCAGTGTGGCCCGGTTGCTGCTTATTAGACAGTGAAGCTCAATGCCAAGTGCACGGGCAGTCAATGTTGCTGCCATCTCCAATTCCAAATCTATCTATGCCTTATCTTTTCTATGTCCTACAGAGACACAGTCAACACAGTTATTCACTCAATATAGATTGCTATGGGTCTGCTTGGTACCAGGGCCATTAAGATACAATGCATTCACACCCAATTCCTTTAAGGCTCAGACATCTGTTGAAAGTATCTGGAGTGAAGGACTGTCTTCCTTGGAATCCCACCTCACCCCCCAGAAAGGACCCCCTTGGCCTGAAGCCATGCATATGCACCGTGAGGCTGTCATCCCCTCTCAAAAGTTCATGTCAAGAGAGACCCAGTGCCTTCCTCTGAACCAATGCTAGGGTCAAATCTCACCTCCATTCAGGCTAACTCCTAGAGCAGACGTAGCTTAAGCTCACACTAACAAATATCTCTTGAATATTGAACGAGTGTCTTTCCCACACAAATCCTATTAAGACCAAGACATTCCCTTCAGTCTCCTTCTTGACTCTTCATACACATCCTCCTACAGCACGACAACTAAGAAGGCTTCATGGCTCTTAAAGGACATTGAACAATACAGTTGAGGGCCTCAGAGCATCAGGGAGAAGTAATTAGAGTACTAGTATATGAATCCTCTTTTACAGATGAGGCAAGGGGGGCTCAGAGAAGTTCAGAGCTTCTCAGAGCTGAAGGGATCAGATGTGGTATTTGAATCCAGGTCCTTTGCTCCCGGTTGCTGTGCTTCCCCAGTCCAGCCTCTCTTGGAGGGAGGGAAAGGCACCTGATCAAGTGCAAGCTCTGTTCCACCTGCCTTACCTGCCTTACCTCATCAAATCCTTGCAGGGGCCCCGTGACACAGAAGTCATCACCCCCATTTTGTAAACGAGGGGACTGAGATACAGGGAGGTCAAGTCACTTGCCAAGATCACCCTACAAATAGGTAATGAGGACAAGGTTCCAGTTTAGGTCACCGGGATCTGATCATGACTTTGCCCTTCACCACATTGCTTTGCCATGTAGAAAACTCGATATCCTAGGATTGTCTCATTAGAAAACCAGTCTTCACGCTACTGCAATCCTCATAAATAAATTACCCCCCCCAATCAATTAAGTAATGAGCAGCACAGGGTGCTTTAACTCCCAGACTTCCAGCCGGGCGAGGAGCGCACTTGGCGTAGCTGCTCTGTGCTGTCCCTGTGTAATGTCACACAAATTCCCAGCTGAATAACCACAAAATTTTTAAAAATTACCGAGTGGCTTAGCCCAAACAAAGACATCTTGAGACAGGACTGAATGCCCTTCCACATCATAGAAGTACCTGAAATCACCAAACCTGTAGGAGTTTGACTGGAAATTGAAAGGGTCATTTTGAAATCGTATTTGGAGAAACTTTATTAAGACCCAAATTAGGCCCACTACAAAAATTATGCCTGCTACAAACTCAGATTTTTTTAGCTCATTTTCCAGATGGAAAATGGCTCAGACTTTCTTAGATCTTCCCTCCTACAGTCTTACTTTCCACTGAGAAGAGAAACAGGGGAAAGGAAGTGGCAGGTGAGGCCAACTTGAGATCAGGATGGGTGAGAAGAATCTGGACCACGGGGCAGAATGTGCCAGGACCTCATCCCAGGTGGTCCCTAACAGACACTGCCTTCTCTTTCTCCTCGTATTTCTACCTCTCACTCTTCACACCCCTGCCCTTGTCCTGTGGGCCAAATGGGGTAGGGAGGGGACATTGAGGACACCAGCCCAGGCGGCTGCTGGCAGGAGAGAGGAGTCCTCCTACTCCCAGGGCCGGCCTCCTCCAGGCGTGGGGCATAGGCCACTGTTCTCCCACCATTTCCCAAACCCCTCATGCGTGGGTTCGTCCACGCTTCCTCCCTCATCTCTTCCGACTTGCTTTCCATCATTCAGAGCCTCTTCAGGTTTTGTCTCCTGAGGGTTCACTTACTTTCCCTGTAAGGAACTCCCTGAGGATTTGAGCACAGACTCACAGTGCGCTGAGTCTGCCTTCTCAAACTCCTACACCGTTTCTCCAGCTTTCTCCTGCTGTCCCAAGTACTTTCCCTCAAACACGGCACACTTGAAACTGGGCTGCTGTTTTGTGCCAACAACAGAGGCGGGTAAATGACAGCTGACTTCAAGAAGCACCCTATAAAAGTCGCACAGGACTTGAGTGAAAAGTTGAGGTAAAGGACTTGAGGTAAAGTTTTCTGAAAAGGAAGCACCATCTTATTATGCCCCAAACTGAGCTCGTTGTCTCCCTCTGCCGCCTTCTCCTTGCAGGTGCTCTGTCCCAGTTCATGGACCCAGCAGTCAGTCAATCACTCAGTCCAGAAAGGGGGGCACAGGCCTGAACTCCTACATCCAATCAGCAGCCAAGTGCTGTCAATCCTGTCCCCTTGCTATACCTCAAACATGCCCCCTTCCTTTTCTCCCTAGATGACATTACCTGGCTTCACCCCTTCTCACCCCCCACGAGGATGATGGCACTGGCTTCCTCGCAGGGCTGCCCCCTGAAAAACCCAATACTCCTCCAACTCTGCTGCCTCAGGGGTCCCCAGGAAATGCAGACTCATTAACCTCATTAACCTCAGTAGCTTTCTGTCCATCCAGCCCAGGAGCGGCACAGACTCAAAGCATTTCCCACCCATACTTAGCAAGATAGAGCCACTCCCAGGCACACAGGCAGCCATGCCAGTTTGCACCCATATTCTTCAGTGGGGTCTGTTCTCTTCATCTAAGTCCCCCAGTCCGGGTGTCCCTAAAACATTGCCAGTCACCTGCAGGGAAATCCCTACTCCTCTTCAAAGTCCATTTCAGGTAGAGTCTGATGTAAGAACACTTACCTGCCACCTCCAATCTCCCCTTAGCACCAATTAGTCCTTCCTCTACAGGCTTTATGTCCTTAAGCAAATGTGCTTACCTCCTATCTGTCTCCCTGAACCATTCAAGAGCAGAGGGCTTGCTTTCTTTGTCACACATCTGGAGGGCATGACCCACTGAATGACCAGAACTCAATTCAATCCACCAACCACAGCAGAAAACTTGAAGTTCATCATTTCGTGTAAAGGGTCTAAGTATGTGCTTCTCTATCGTCCCTGAAAATGATATTTAAAGGTAATAGATGGGGACATATTTTAAGTTAAGGTAAAATAACTCACTCCCCTCCTAGGCGCTGGCAAATGGCACAAGGTACCCCGAGACGAATAGGGGAAAGCTATTGAGTGGATCAGCGATCATGGAAACAAGTCATCTGATGCCAAAATATAACAATTTTCATGGGAATTATTTTGGAATATTATTCTGTGGAACGGGATATGATTCCCCAACATGGGGAGTAAAGAGGACAATGACCAAAAAGATTGCATCAGGTGGCTATTATAAGACAAACATTTTGTTAAAAATTTTATAAACATTGAATCCCTCCACAGTAATGCAAGATGGATGTCATTAACTATTTGAAAATAAAGAAATCAGGTTAAATACAGAAAATAGTCCTAGTTTTAGGCTAACAAACCACAAAACAAGAATATAAATTCAAATCTGATTAGTTCGAAGACCAACTTCCCAGATCAAGTGTCAAATCAAAATAAAGAACATAAAAGTCATGATATGAAGTGATGGCCAATAAAAAAAATGAACATCCAAAAATCCTAACTATAGCAGTTAGGATTAAATTTAGCTTCAGTTAATAGTGACACAAAGTGGCAGTGACTTAAAGCAGGTAGATGTTTATGTTTGTCTTATTTCCAAGTTTGAAGATAGGCAGGCCAGGGCTGGGTTAGTGTCTGCAGAACCATTGGTCACTCCCATTCCTAGGGGACAACCTTCCTGTTCATGCCCCACCATGAAGCTTCAGCCATCCCACCCATATTCCAAAAAACAAGGAAGGAAGGAGAGGAAGAAGAGGCAAAGCCCTCCAAAAGCTACTATAAAACAATGCCATTTAACCCTATTGCCTGGAACCTAATTACATGACCTCACCTGACCGCAAAGGAAGACGGGAAATGGAGTCTTCATTCAGTGCAGCCATGAGCCCGGGTAAAAATCAAAGTTTCTGTGAAACGGAAAATGGGCATTAGGGTAAACACATGCTGCCTCTGCCACAAGCACTTAATATTAAAGGTATTAGAAATACTGCTATTGTATGAATACACCACTGTTCCTGCAAGAAAAAAAAAAAGCGTACATTTTTATATTAATGTGTGCTCATTCAGAAGGACCCTAACCTTTCTTAACAAGCCTGGCAAGTAAGAAAGTATGAAAGTGAATGAGGGTGAAACTCATGCCTTGTGGATAAGCCAGGAGGGGGGAGGTCAGGTTTACGATTAATTATGATAATGGAGAAGATGTGGTTATTCAAAGCACATATCACGTGTAATGCAGAATTGCTGAAGGCATTGGTTCTACAGTTGGAAACAAGGCAAGGACACCCATTTTTACGACTCTTTTTTTTTTTTTTTAAAGATTTTATTTATTTATTTCACAGAGGGAGAGAGATCACAAGGAGGCAGAGAGGCAGGCAGAGAGAGAGAGGGGGAAGCAGGTTTCCTGCTGAGCAGGGAGCCCGATGCGGGCCTCGATCCTAGGACCCTGAGATCATGACCTGAGCTGAAGGCAGAGGCTTTAACCCACTGAGCCACCCGGGCGCCCGACGACTCTTAACACCGTGAGACACNTGAGATCATGACCTGAGCCGAAAGCAGAGGCTTTAACCCACTGAGCCACCCGGGCGCCCGACGACTCTTAACACCGTGAGACACGATAGTCAATCGATCAGACCATTAGACAAGAGCAGGAAATTGCAATAAGAGCAAAACAGAATGTATGGTTTTTACATCAACAGAGAAAGACTCAACCTACCCAGTGAAAAACAGAAAAGAGGAGAAACACACAAAACAAATGGAAAATAGGACATAAGATGGCAGAGATACGTTCTAATCAAATAATAACAAAAAAATCCAAATGCGATAAACTTAACAATTTAAAATGAGACTCCCACGTTGGATTAAAGAAAACAATATCCACCACCACATTCTCTGAGATGCATTTCAAGCCAAGAAATAGGGAGAAGCTAAAAAAAATGTTAAATGGGGAGAGATACACCAGGCAAATATGAAGCCAAAGAAAATTGGAAAAGCAGTCCCAATAGCTGACAAAATGGAATTCAAAGCCCAAAGAATAATGTTACCTTTTGATCAAAAGAAATAGTAAAAAACATATATAATTATGAATATTTATGTACCTTATGATATAATTGTAATAAGAATTCAAAATATATAAACCAATAACTGATGTGGGAAGAAATATGTGAATAAACAACTACAGTTGAGAATTTAATATCCCCTTCTCAGTGACAAATCCATAACAATTGAGCAAAAATAGAGACTATCTGAATAATGCAATTATTGAAGACAGAGGACTTCACACCAGATAAATAAAGAGTATGCATTCTTCCTAATTACATATTTAAGCTACACCAAGAAATGACCATCTATAAGACCATGGAACTGTCAACAAATTCTAAGAGGTGTGTCCTATTATCACAGAGCTATGTATGTATGTTCTCTACTCATACTCCAGTAACATTAGCAATTACCAAGAAAAAATTAAATTCAAAATTCTATGTACCAACAGATAGGTTACATACAATTAATAACTTTTTTTTTTTTTAAAGATTTTATTTATTTATTTCACAGTGGGAGAGAGATCACAGGTAGGCAGAGAGGCAGGCAGAGAGAGAGAGGGGGAAGCAGGCTCCCTGCNGATGTGGGCCTCGATCCCAGGACCCTGAGATCATGACCTGGGCCGAAAGCAGAGGCTTTAACCCACTGAGCCACCCAGGCGCCCTTAATAACTTTTTTTAATAATATATTTCATTTTATTTATTTATTTTTATTTTTTTTATTCTTTGCCCCAAGGGTTCAGGTCTGTGAATCATCAGGCTTACATCTTTCACAGCATTCACCAAAGCACAAATCCTCCCCAATGTCCATAACCCATCCACCCTATCCCTACCCTCCCACCCCCCAGTAACCCTCAGTTTGTTTTGTGAGATTAGGAGTCTCTTATGGTTTCAATTAATAACTTTTGAGTTAACAAATCATAATCGAAATTAATAAATGCTCTAAAACTCAGGAATAGTTATGACCCTCCACATTAAAATTTGTGGGAATAGCTGAAGCAGAACTTTTTGGATACTCATAAATTCATCAAAAAATTAAAAACAGAAATTGAAAATATTCAATTCAAGAAACTGCAAAAAATATAACACAGCAAATAAGATAAATAAAAACCAAAAAAAAGGCCCATAAAGACAAAAATAAGTGAAATTGATAATTAAAAAATAGACATTTTACAAAACAAAAAGGTAGTTCTTTAAAGAAATTGACAACACAGAACTTTGGTAACACTGCTCGGGACAAAAGGAGAAAAATTAAAATAAATCAAAGACAGAATGAAATAGGAAACACCTACAGGCACAATATAAATAAAATGATATTAAACAAAACAACTAGACATCAATAAATCTCAAAAACTGAGATAAAAGGAATAGGTTTCTTGACAATGCTTCCGGCAGCAGCAGAACGTGGGACTGATCCAGTGAGCAGCATAGCCCACCTCCCCAGACCCCTACCCCACAGCCTAAGGCTCTGAGCCCAGACGCCAGAAGTCCCCTGTCATCCTTTATACCCCAAGGCTCATCTCTGAAGGGACACCCAACTTTCATCACTCTAGTCCCAGAATTTTCCAAAGCTCAAATCTGACCAGATAGCACCCTTGTTTAAAACCCTTCGGTGGTTCAGAGAAACTCACAGCCAGGGGGAGACTAAGGAGACATGACAACCAAATGTAACATGATATCTCTGAAGAAATAAATCCTGACGCAGAAAAGGGATCTTAGGTAAAAACTCGGGAAGTCTGAATAAACTATGGGTTTTAGTTATTAATAATATATCAATATTGGTTCATTCATTGTGATCAATATACATATTAATATAAGATGTTAATGATAGGGAAAACTGAGGATGGGGTCTATGGGAATACTCTGTGCTATTTTGGCAATTTTTCTGTAAATCTAGAAACTACTGTAAAACAAAAAGTTATTAAATTAAAAAGAACCTAGTGGAAGCAGGGAACCCTTCAGTGATTCCCCAACACGTCTAAATTCAAGTCCCTTATCTTGGGAAGGCAGCCCTTCTTCGTGCACTGGCCTTCCTAGGGGGTAGAGAGCAGCAGCCAGGGCACCAAGGGTACAGAGAGATGGGAAGACTGCTTCTCATCACTCATCCACACTACAGAACGGAATCTGGGTGGGGACACTTTAAGACAGGGCTCCGGAAGGAAAGAAAAGAAAAGGAATGGCTTTGGCTTGGGAAGGGCCCTCATTTTGATCAGCAAAACATTCCCCGAAAGGAGCCTTGGCATTCCTTGGGATCATGCAGTCACAGCTGTGGGGACATCTGCTGCTCAGCACCCTAAGCTTGAGGCCTACAGAATTGCAGCAGCCCAGGCTGGAACGCCAACACTGACCCAACAGGTGGTCCCTCCACCGTCCAAAGCTTCGAGATACGGTCATTCACTGTTTAGTTGTCTTTAAAGAGCCAGCCTCCCCATGGCTGCAGCCCCAGATCACTTTCAGATCACCCTCAACCTTTGCGCCGGCCATCCCAAACATCGACAATAGCCATGGGTCTTCACCCAAGCTTGCCCCTTTCAGGTCAAATTCCCACGGCTCAGTCTAAACTAACTCAAAGATTGCCACAATTGTAAAAGAGAGCGCTAGAACAGAATAGATGACTTCTACAAACCCTTACAGCTCTAAAAAGTTCTCTGAATTTTGGGGCATCTAGGTTACTACGTCAAATTAAGGGTCTGCCTTCGGCTCAGGTCATGATCCCAGGACCGTGGGATCCAGCCCCATATCGGGCTCCCTGCTCATCGGGGAGCCTGCTTCTCCCTCTCCCTCTGCCTGTTGCTCTGCCTACTTGTACTCTCATGCTCTCTCTCTCTCTCTCTCTATCAAATACATAAATAAAATCTTTTTTTTTTAATTCTCTGAACTTCTCCACCAATTCTACAAAGCTGGACTCAAATCTCCTTCTCCTTCTTGTTTCAGACACATTTTCAATTCCTCTGCAGTTCTGCTGGAAATGAATGAAACCCCCTAAGATCCTCCAGCTTTCTTTCTATCCAGACCCCACAAAAAGAGAATTCTATGCCTGAAAAGCCAGTGTGGGCTACAGGAGAAATGCCAGGCTGCCACACATAGAAGCTACTTTGCAAGTTACATTTCATCCACATTCCCCTCATTCATCTTTTGGCAAAGAGCAGAGAGAGGATTAAGAATGAGGAGGATTCCATCAAGTCAGGCAAAATTAATTAGCTGCAATTTCACTGCTGAGCTGCCAGGTAAATTTCACAGTGTAATCACTCCAAGCTCCAGCATTAACATGACAATAACACCTTATAAGCATTCAATATCCCATTTCCCTCCATGCATGGTCAAACCTAAGAATTAGGTACTAGCCCAGCTGCCATGCTTGGTTGGGATCAGCGAAGAATCAAATTTTGTAGAATGTTTCTCGTAAAGAAACACAATAGCTGCTATCTCTACTTTTCCTACTACTCCCCACTCACCTCTCCACTCTGGAAGGAGATTGGACTCCGGTCTCTGGGCCGGTGGGCAAGCCTGGCTGACAGCATGATAGAAAGGAAAGCAAGTGGGAATCGCCATGAACCCACTATGTAACTTGGGGCATTTCGCTCTGACTCTCCAGGTCTTAGTTTCCTCACCTGTAAAATGGGAACAATAACACAGTCTTGTGTGCCTCCAGGCTTGATAGGAGAATCAGTTGGGATTCCAGAATATTGTTTACACTTTCCTAACTGAACCGGGCTCCAGTCACAAAGCATCGCAGCAAAAAACAACATCATTAGAAGACTTGGTTATTTAGACAGGAGTGCTCACACACCCACCCCTGCACATTCACCTCCCAGCGTGAGATCTGGCTGAGTGTCAGGGTCAGCATGAATACTGGGGCTGCAGATGTGGGCAGGCTGTCTATTCCCCAGTGCCCAGAGCTGATGTTCAAGGAAAACCCACGTTTGTCCTCAGCTAATATTCCTTAGCTATTATTCTTCAGAACAAGCTGACAAGGGGCGCCTGGGTGGCTCAGTGGGCTAAAGCCTCTGCCTTGGGCTCAGGTCATGATCTCAGGGTCCTGGGATCAAGCCCCACATCGGGCTCTCTGCTTAGCAGGGAGCCTGCTTCCTCCTCTCTCTTTGCCTGCCTCTCTGCCTACTTGGAATCTCTCTCTCTCTGTCAAATGAATAAATAAACCTTTAAAAAAAAGAAAGAAAGAAAGAGCTGACGTATCTGCTATAAGATCTTCACCAAAACATTGATAGCTAGTCGTTTTTCTCTAATGGCTTAAGGGAAGAAACACAGCAATCCCACAGTGAACCAATGAAGCTGACCAGACAGCTTGCACAGGAGTCTGGACAACCACAAGGAACTAACTCCAGCATCCAGGCAGTTACATACAGTTACATGGATAAGCTTTGGGGCCAGGCCAGCTGGAGTTTGAATCCAGGCTCTGCAATCTCTGTGGTCTCCTCACCCTTATATGAGAATGATAATACCCATTATCATTATAATTATCATTAATTATCAATCATTATCAATCATATAATTATCAATAATTATTGAATTATTGAGATGCACCTAACACAGCACCCAGCACATAATTAGTGCTCAGTGTAGCCTCACACAGCAACAACTACGTGGCGTCCACCCGGTGGCAGGTTATTGATGAGCTGATTTCCATTTAAGAAAACTGAAGATGTAGGAAGAAAAGCTCAAGGGGGTTGGGGGCGTGTAGTATTTGGATTACACTTAATGGCCCAGAAAGCATAGAGGGAAATAAAGCTTGGGCCCCAGTAGTAGCCTCGCACATCTGCGAAGAAGCGAAATAAAGTGGAAGGAGGACATCCATCCACCCTGACTGTGGCTCATCAGCCTGAACAGGGGGCTGACTCAGAGAACACTAGCTCCTGGGAAGTCTTCCCTGTGTCAAAGGGAATCCTCTTGGTAGACCAGGGTGGGCCCTGGGTCTGCCCTCTGCTGCCACACAGAGCAGCTCTACATCTGCTTCCAAACGGCGACTCTATAGAAAGCACCTCCTGTCTCTGCTAAGGACGCCCCTTTCTTTTCTCAGTGCCTAGTGACCAGACAGAAACTGCGTGATCCAGTACTTAACTGCATGGGCTCTGAAGTCAGATGGATGTGGAGTGAATCCAGTTTGGCCCTGGTCCAGTGTGTTTACCTTCCTAAGACTTAGTTCCTCTACTGTAATACTGAGAATTTAATAGAGAAGACCCCACTGAGCAGGGAGCCCAATGTGAGGCTCGATCCCAAGACCCTGGGATCATGACCTGAGCCGAAGGCAGGTGCTTAACTGAGTGAGCCACCCAGGTGCTTTCTAACTTCACAGTGAGCAACCTCTTGTGGCTTTTAAGTAGCATATTTAACCTAGTGTATCCAACACAGGAATCATGATCTGTCCTTCCAAAAAAATAAACTAATGATATTTTTTTTTAAATAATCAAAACGGGGCTCCTTTTTTAAAAAAAGATTTTATTTATTTATTTTGACAGAGAGAGAGAGAGATTACAAGTAGGCAAACGGGCAGGCAGAGAGAGAGGAGGAAGCAGGCTCCCCGCTGAGCAGAGAGCCTGATTCGGGGCTCGATCCCAGGACCCTGAGATCATGACCGGAGCCGAAGGCAGAGGGTTTAACCCACTGAGCCACCCAGGCGCCCCAAAACAGGGCTCCTAATACCTTGCTCATCTCCATCAAACCAGCAGATGGAAATGGGACATGGAGGATAGGCATGGGGGTTTTGCAGGACAGGAAATGTCATATCGCCCACACTCACATGCCATGGGCTGAAACTTAATCAGATAGTCACACCCAACAACAAGGGTGGCTACGAAATATGCAAGACTCTGGTGCCCGGAAGAAGAAAGAGCTCAGTTAACCATCCCTGCCATAGTTCCCATCAATGGAGGACTAGCACTCAGTTCCTTATTTCTGTTCTTCAAACACTCTAGGTTTATTCCTGCCTCAGGCTGCCACTGCTGTTCTCTTTGCCTGGCTCTCTGCATGGCTGGCTCCTTGTCATCCAGAACTCAGCTCAGATGTCACCTCCTCGAAGAGGGCTTTTCTGGCCATTCAGTCTAAAGTGGCCTCCACTCAGCAGCTACTTTCTAACATACCCCACGGTTTCAATTATGTCATGCACTTATATCGGCATCAGAATCCACCTTGTTATTTTTGCACCTGTTTATTACCAGTCTCTACATTAGATTAAGAAATCCATGAGTGTCTGACACTGGCAGATGCTCATGAATATTTCCAAATAAGTGAATGAATGAGTGAACAAATGAATGAATGAATGCTTTTCTTCTATTCTTCTCTCCAGTGAGTTTCGTTATGATCATTACTTTGAACTCTTTGTCAAGCATGTTGCTTATCTCTGTTTCATTTGTTTCTTTTTCTGAGTGTTTTAACTTGTTTCTTTTATTTGGAGCATAGTCCTTTGTTTCTTCATTTTCCTTGGCTTTCTGGATCTGTTTCTAGGAGTTAGGCAGAACAGCGACTTCTAGACTGGAAAGAATGGTCTTGTGTGTGGTCTGTGGGTGCCTGGTGACTTTGGCTGGCTGGCTGAAGCTGTGGCTGACATGAGCTGCGGTTCCATGCACTTTAGGCTGGGGTTGCCCAGGAAGGACGGCATGGGGGTAAAGTGGGAGTGGGCCGGGGTGTCCCAGGGCTCTCTAAGTACAGGGCACCCAACCAGTTAGCTGGATCCCAGATGTGTCAGGGGCTAGGGGGTCCCAAAAATGCTCTGTGCAGGGAGCACCCTGGCCAAGTGGCCGGAACCTAAGCAGGCGTGAGCCAGGAAGTTCCACAGTGCTCTGTGCCAGGGATGCCTGGCAAGCCATCTGGAGCTGAAGTGGTATGGGCCTGAAGTATTCTGGAGCCCTCTGAACCTGTGTCACCTTGGCACGATGCCTGGCTATAAGGAGTGCTGACCAGGGATATGTCCTACTGTACGCTGCACAGAGGTCACCTTGGTGGGATGGCTGGATCTGGTGGGCCTAAGGTCCCAGAGCTCACTTGGGGGGGGATTTTAACCGTGGCGCTTGTCAGCCCCTCCACCCCAGAGAGAGATCCAGCAGTTCCTCCATCACCTGGCAGGGTTCTGGAGCTGGATCTTTAATATGCTAGTTGCTCTTTTAAACCATAGCTTTCTTCCCGTGCCTCAGAGCAGACGAATGTGCTCCCTCCCTCAGTGCTTCTCCACTGCGGTGCCCAGTGTCAGAGGTGGGCTGTCCCTTCTCTTTTTCTTTTTTCTTTTTTAAATTTTATTTATTTATATGACAGAGGGAGAGAGATCACAAGTAGGCAGAGAAGCAGGCAGAGGGAGAGGGGGGAAGCAGGCTCCCCACCAAGCAGAGAGCCCAATGCGGGGCTCAATCCCAGGACCCCAGGATCATGACCTGAGCCAAAGGCAGAGGCTTTAACCCACTGAGCCATCCAGGCACCCCTGTCCCTTCTCTCTTGCCATTCTATCTTTTATTGTGCAGAAGCTGTTCAATCAGCCCTCAGATCTTCTTCAGGAAGAATCACTTTATTATTTTTTTTAAGATTTTATTTATTTATTTGGGAGAGAGAGCACAAGCAGAGGGGCAGAGGAAGAGGGAGAAGCAGACTCCCTGCTGAGCAAGGAGCTGGGTGTGGGTCTTGATCCCAGGACCCCAGGATCATGACCTGAGCCGAAGGCAGCCACTTAACTGACAAAGCCCCCGGGGGTCCTGAAGAATCACTTAATAAAGAGTAATAGATTTGGTGAATGAATGCTGTGATTGACCGAACACCACAGGATGAGATCTCCATAGAAAAACACCCACCTTTTCTCTGATTCAGCTGTATTTCTTCTAGCAGAGCCCATGATCTGAGGAGTACGGAGATTAAAACCCTTCAGCCTTTTTCAGGGAGAACCTAAACTCTGCCTCTTCTGACTGACTTGTACCCTGTCTAGCTGATGTTAAGGTCCAAATAGTGAACTAGGGAGCTATTCATGCTAAAACTCATTTTATTTTATCTAAATGATACAGTTTGTCTCTGAGGGTCTGTTCAATGATCCGTTGGTTTGGTTCTCCCAACCAAACTGGGTCAGTACATGAACTGATGCTCCCCACAGACAGAGAAAGGAAACTAGTGCTCTTTCAGCCCATCTATCAACCTTGCCCCAAACGGCAGGCAAACCCTGTCCTTGTGCAATTAATCCCAGACAAAATTAAATAGGCCCTTGGGCCCACCTGCTCTTGGCGTTCACTGTGAGTCTCAGATTCTCAGGGCTCTGTTCACCCTGACACTGTCTGGCAAGGCCAGGCTCTGCCTCTGTGCCCCTCCCCACACCTTCCCTACATGTGCCTTGTGGAGCCTCAGGAATTTCTGCAGAGACCTCAGATGTCCACCACTGGGCTTGACATCAAACAGGCCAATATTTTAAACATAACTCCTTCACCTTCTAGTTGTATAGCCTTGGGCCTCTTCTGTAAGGTGGGGACAATCCTGCTCATTTTCAGGGCTGTTTTAAGGATCAAAGAAGACAAAATGTGTAAAGTACAGAGCCTGGCACAGAGCAAGACCCCAACAGGAATGTTCACATCCTCCAAATACTACCTGCTTCGTGGGTTCACCGAGTCCTTTACTGTGCTAGCCTCCGGGACCGTCTGGGTTGAGGGAGGACAGCTGACTGTCCCTTCATAGAGAAGTTCAGTGTTGCCCGAGCTCACTATCATCTCATGCATTCGCTCCCTCAGACAGGGGCAGAGCACTGACTCCTCTCCAGGGATGGGCTTTCAGTTCATCCAGGGATCGGTGGGCTCAGTCCCTGCTGAGGCAAGGGTCAGGGGTCAGAGATGATCGCTGGTCAGAGTGTAGGACACACCTGCTGACCCAGGGGTTCTCACTGAATAGTTCACCCCTCTGTCCATAGACCTGACCAACATCAGGTTCTGAAACTTCCATAGGGCAAGCAAGCGAACCTCCCAGCCACCCAAGACGTGGTCCTCCGGACAGGCCTGGGGTCTCGGATCCCTAGCAGAAGGCAGACTGTACCACAGGGACATGGGCTGCTTTCTCTTCACTGAGACCGGTGAGCAGTCGGCAGGGCTGCACGCTGCTTAGACGTGGCTGGGATGAAGCCAGGTGAGCACGGGAGCTGACGAGAGCCACTTCACCCCTGCCCGTCTCCCCCTCCCCCCTGCCAGCCCAGAGGGGTCTCTGCCTTGGGGGCTCCCCTCTGCACAGGCTAAAGAGAGAAGGCCTTCATAATGATGAAACAAAAGGCGCCTCAAAGATCTTTCCTTCAGAAGTAAAGGTAGCTGGAAAAGAATGAAAGAGAGAAATCTTAGTCCTTTCATTGTAGCATCTTTTTCCTTCTCTGATAAATCGTACCTGAAAGGTCACTCTTTGAGACTGATGGCTTTCTTAGGAATGTGCTTTCTCCCCCCTCCTCAGTCATGGGGTCTGCATATCCCAAGACACAGTGGGATAAAAACTTAGACTACATAAATAGCTAAAATAAAACTTTCCAGGACTCTGAGGTTCTGGCCTCTTTAAGAATTGAATGTATAGGTTGCTCTGCTTTCAGATGTCTCTCCCATTCTGGGTTTTGGAAAGAACCATAAGCCCTGAATGCGGGGCTGGATCTCCGGAGCCTCTCAGGGGATAGTAATTCCGGTTCTTCTGGCCGTATACTCCTCATGTCCCCACTCACCCAGCCGTCCATCCACGGAGGCGTGCCTCTGTTCTGGCAACAAGGGCTGAGCGCCAGATTCTGTCCCATGGAGGAAGGACAGAGCAGCAAACTCCCAGCCTCCTCGGGGGGTGCTGCTCGAGGCAAGTGCGGACGAGCAAACTGGTGTAGCAGCGCGCTTTGTCAGAAATACACCATAACCTGGTCTAGAAAGAACTGTGTCTCACTCCCCCAAAGAGATGTCCAGGCCTCTCCTGAAGCCTTGGGCTTCCTTTACCCACCAGATGAGTGCATGAGTAAGCTTTCGTGTCCAAAAACCTGGGCAGGTGAGCTCACACTGGTCCCTGAGAGGGGGACCTGTAGCCACTGTCCCCAGCCTGCACAAAACTCTAAAAACCCCGGATCCGGGCGGGTGGGAGACTGGGTGTCCTGTGTTAACGTTAAGCACTCCCTCCCTGCCGCTGGGTGTGTGAACCTTCTCTCTGCTCAGTGAAGAGGAATTGGGCTGGCAGCAGCTCTCCATCGTGACTACAGGTTAGAATCACCCGGAACTCTTACATCGCTATGCCCAGACTACATCTAAGCCAATTAAATCAGGAAATCTGGAGGTAAGAGCCGGTCATCAGTCGTGTTTCAAGTTCCGCAGGTGAATCCAGGTGAGAACAGCTAGTCTAAGGTGAGGTACTGGCTCCTCCGCTGAACATAAGGGATTCAAGAGCAGATACATGAAGGGAAAGGGTTTGGGTTTCTGCTCCTGCTGGGAACTAGAACATCGCCACAGCTGACTGCCCAGGGAAGCAGCAATGTCATTGGCAGATGAAGCAAAAAAGCAGGGGCGCCTGGGTGGCTCAGTCGGTGAAGCATCTGCCTTGACCTCAGGTCGTGATCCTGGGGTCCTGCGATCGAGCCCCGCATCAGGCTCCTTGCTCAGCAGGGAGCCTGCTTCTCCGTCTCCTCCCCACTTGTGCTGTCACTATCTCCCTCTCTCTCTCTCCCTCTCAAATAATATCTTAAAAAAAGAAAGGGAAACAGGCAGCCACCGTGGAGATGAAAGCTTCAGGGTACTTGTCTATGGAAAGCCCAGAAATGACTGGACTCGTTTCCTTATGAGCTGAATCTCAGAGCTGGATTTTGTGTTAGTTGGAGAAATTAGGAAATGTGTCGCTTTCTTGTGCCTCCAGTATCATCTAAGTAACTCCTCTCTTTCACGCACTCAGTGGTCATGCAGGACAGCAAGCGCTAAGCGGGAGGGAGACCCCTGCCGCAGGAGCCGGGGACGGTCCCCAAGCTGGCTAGCACTCCCCTCCCTTTTCTGGCACCCTTCGGCCATCCTTGGCGTCCCGCCCAGCTCCCAGCCAGGCCCCACCAGGTCACATCCACTTGGCAGGGCTGGCAGTGGTACAGAGGGCTATCAGGGCCCCCGGGAAGAGGGACACTTTACCCCGAAGTAGAAGGGAGTGGAAGGTAAGAACCTGGAGCTCCAGGCAGCCCAGTGCCCTCGGATGATCAGAGCTCTTCCTATGACCCCAGATCGCAGGGTGGAGGCACTCCCTCAGCTCCCCTGGCTCCTGCCCTCTCGCCCACTGTCCTCCCCACCCCACGCTCCAGCCTCCCTCCCAGAACAAGGAACTTTAAAACATCTGAAATGATTGTTCGGCCCCTTTTTCTTCTGCAAAGACACTTCCATCCCATTCTTCAGAATCTCTCCTCTTGGCAGCGAAGCCCAGGCCCCAATCTTCTCCTGAAGCATATGGCTTTAAGAACCTTCCCTTGTTTACTGTTGGGACTATTGACTGTATTTTATAGGAATAAAAAACCCTAAGCTTGTTCTCTCTGTTGGCACAGCCAACAAGGAGCAGCTGGCAGCTTTGTAAACGACTCCATTAAATCCCCGCTCTGTCGTGGGGCAAAGATTCCCACAGCCCAGCGCGTCTCAGCCTCAGCTGCAAGCGGAACCACCTGGATGGGCTTTTAAACATAAGACGCCTGGGTCCCCAACCCCCAGAGATTTTGCTGTAATTAGTCTGCAAGAGGTGAGGTGTGCCATGCATGAGGATTGTCTTTGAGGACCCCCTCCATGGGATCCTGACAGGCGACCAGGGTTGAAAACCACTGCTGCGGAGCAAATCAGCGTCTTCTCTGCCAGGAGTCTTGCCTCTTCTCTGAGGAGCGCGTCTCTGAAGTGCCACTATCGGGAGGACACGACACGACAGGATAAAAGAAAGCCACGTCGTTATCCTCCGGGGTATCTGCAGGTCCCACCTGCTGTTTTCATTGCCTCCACTTCCCCCTTCCGTTGGTTACAAGCACCCCCATCTCTATGCAAATGCTTTTTTTTTTTTTTTTGTCTTTGTTTGGTGTGCTCCTCAGTCGGCAAACCTTTTCTAAACATGCACGCCAGGAGCGGTGCCTCAGACCCAGCCCCCAGTTAGAGAGGGGCAGGGCACTAAGGGCTGACCTGTGTGTCAGTGTCCATGAACTCAGTGGCAACACAACGGGCTTTCAGGGGAGGGGCCGATGGTGGAGGCACCTCCCTGGAGGAGACCGGCCGAAGGTGGGATGGGATGGAATGTAGAGAAGGGTAAAGCCAAAGAAAAGGCTTCCAAGAGGTAACAGAGTAAGCAAAGGCTGAGGGCAGGAAACAGTATAACCTTCAAGGGGAGGAGATGCTGGGTGAAAAGGAAAGAGAAGACAGCCCTGTGGGTCATCCCCTCCCACTAACCCCGTGGCCACCCCATTGCCGGGGCCGTCTTGCTCTCCTCTCTGGATCTGTGCACCTGCCTCCGCCCTCCCTGTAGATCCCCGGCTTTGAGGGGATGGGGGGAGTAGGAGGTGACCAATTGCTGACCCATCATTTACACTATCAGCACATCTAGCCTGATTAGCAAAACTTGCTTAGCATCAGCTGATCTCTAGACCACGTCCAAGTGTCCCTTCCACGTGTCTCACAAATACCCTTTTCGTAGGCGATTAGTTCAGCTCCAGATCCAAATAGTGTCCACGCTTTGCATTCGGTTGATCGGTCTCTTAGGTTTCTTCTCCTCTAAAGCTTACGTCCCAACCCCAATTTTTTTATGCTGTTTCTTTTTCGAAGAAGTCAGGTCATTTTTAGAATGACCTATAGAATTCCCCTCATTCTGAATTCAGCTTACTACGTCCTTATAAGAGTTTTAATTTAAAAAAAAAAATAGGCAAAAAGTCACCAGCACAGGTGAGAAGCAGGAAGACCTAACTGGGAAATGCTCTCAAGAGAAACAGAATAACCAAAACGTTGGCTTCCTTCTATATTGATTCTTCAAGTTGTGGTTTGAAGAGAGAGGAAAAGCAGGATGCAACTATTTCCATCCCAAGCCCACCCACGGTTCTAGACTTTGGGCATGTGGTGAGAAAAAGAGTTAGTGGGAAGAAAGGACACATCTTATAGAAGGGGAATGACACTGAGGTCTGAACCTGCTCGAGGGAGGTGAACAATGAAAGCCACACAAAGAAGCTTTTCCAGTGGCCCCATCCTCCACTGAAACCTTCCCCGGGGAAGATCAAAGCCTTGTTCAAACACAGCCAGTAGCCTTCACTGGCCCCTCCATGGACTTTCTTCAGCAGTGATGATGGAACCTCAGCCCGGATTTTACCCAGAGCCTTGGAGAAAGCAAGAGAACAGTCTACCAGACTAGGCTTCCAGAATAGCCTACATGCTGACTCGGGTGACGTCTTCTCATGAAGGTGGCAGGCCACCTGTTCCATCAGCCTGTGAACATGTCCAGCTGCAGGTGGCAGCGCTATCAATGGAGAAGGGAGGAGGAAAAAGTCCGAAGGTGCTGAGCTGGAAGTCGACCTGTGAGAAAGTTCTCGAGCCATCACATACATACCAGTGGCGCTGGGAGAAGCCAGAATGTTCACTGACATTTCTTGGAGTTATAAATGCACCATGTATTTTCTCTGCGTCGATGGGAATTGGGTGAAATAACAATATCTCCCCCTTTCCTGTTTGAAAAGCGCAACCCTGTAGCAATACTACAAACAATGAGTATGTGAGGTCCCATGGTTGGCAGAAAGCACGTCTCAAGAATACACCTTAACTTTTGATCAACTCTGTTGGCAGAAACAATAGATTATCCTCTTAATTCTTCGTATGAGAAATGACAATTCTATGGAGAGATGATCAAAGAATATGAAGCCAAAAAAAGTAGGAAGATGTGAAGTACTGTAAAGGTGTCTTAGGTAATTATTTAGTGAACATTATGCCATCTTGCTAGATTTGAAGGTGTTTGTGGTATTTGGCCACTTATTCAAATTTGTGTTTTGTTGTGATTTCTTTTCATATTTTATTTTTGGGGGGGGGAAGTCATTTATTTAAAATATAATATATTTTAAAATATAATCTATGGGCACCTGGGTGGCTCAGTGAGTTAAAGCCGCTGCCTTCGGCTCAGGTCATGATCCCAGGGTCCTGGGATCGAGGCCCACATCGGGCTCTCTGCTCAGCAGGGAGCCTGCTTCCTCCTCTCTCCTCTCTCTGCCTGCCTCTCTGCCTACTTGTAATCTCTCTCTCTCTCTGTGTCAAATGAATAAATAAAATCTTTAAAATATAATCTATATGTAAACGCATATAATCTAACATGCATACAAAAATCTCATCTAATATAAATTAGAAGCATTAGTTATTCGCCAACAATGTCACCTCACACTATATAATGAAATACATTTTTTATTAACATATACTGTATTACTTGCCCCAGGGGTACAGGTCTGTGAATCATCAGGCTTACAGATTTCACAGCACTCACCGTAGCACAAACCCTCCCCAATGTCCATCACCCAGCCACCCACTCCCTCCCCCTCCACCCTTCCAGCAACCCTCAGTTTGCTTCTTTTCATATTTTAAATAGTCACTTTTGTACCTAGAAAAAAAACTTAGGCCAAACCAAAAAAAAAAGTGAAAACTATAAAATAGATGAATTAAGGATAATTAGCTTTGCACAGTTTCATTTAACAAAACAAAACAAAAAAAATTCCTTGAAATAGAGAGTGTGTTCTCCTGGGGCTTTTTAATGATGGCTTCATAGAACGTTACAGCTTGAAAAGACCGTCGGGTGGGTCCTCAGAGAGCTGGGGGAACCACGGTGGAGAGAGGAACCAGGAAACAAAACCACACCGCGAGTTTACGGCAGAGGGAGAGTTAGAACCCAGGCCCCTTCCCCGCGTCGTGCGGGTGTACAGCCTGCCAAGGAGAGCGGGGGCTCCTCCGGGGGTTAATCCCTTGTTTCCTCGGAACTACGCACACCGACAAAAGCCCCCCTCCGCCTCTGCACCACACAGCTACAGAGCCAGGTCCCCCAGGCCAAGAAAGCAGAGAACAAGGTTTTTCCACCTGGGCCCGATCTACTCCACACCTGACACTCCATGTTGCCAGGCTCTGAGCTTCCCCTCTGTCTTCCCTGCAGCTCGAAAAGCTGGCAGATGTGGCAAGCGCCCCCTGCTGGCCAAGCCGAATAAAACAGGCCTGGGGGCCATCCCCATTACTGATTTGGCCTCCAACCCCCTTGGTTTAAAACCAATGTATAAGGGACTCTTGGGTGGCTCAGTCTGTTAGGCCCCTGTTTTTAGCTTGGGTCATGATCCCAGAGTCCTGGGACCCAGCCCTGCATTGGGCTTCTTGCTCAGTGGGGAGCCTGCTTCTCCTCTGCCTGCCAGTGCCCCGGCTTGTGACAAATAAGTTAAAAAAAAAAAAAAAAAAAGTAGTGTAGCCCAGAGGAGTGCCTTGAAATTTAATGTGAACAGACCTGTTCACCTGGGGATCTTGTTGAAATGCAAATTCTGATTAGCTGGATCTAGGGTGGAGCCTGGGACCTTGCATTACTAACAAGTTCCCAGGTAGTACTATTGCTGGCTCAAGGACCACACTTCAAGTAGCAAGATTGTGGATGAAAGTGCATAAACTTTGGAGTCAGATGGAATGGTCTGAACCCCAGTTTTCCCACTTACCAGTCGCATGGCCTCAGACAAAGGACTTAACCACCTTGAACCTTGCATTCCATATTTGTAAAATGGGCATGTCCCCACCTACCTCACTGCATTTTGTATGGATTATATGGACACCATATATATAAGTACCCAGGATTGTGTCTGGCATGGAATGGGCAGGTGTTCAGCAAATGGTGACTATTACCAGTACTAGTGTGTGAATTTCCTCCCAACACGTTCATGTCCTCAGCAGCTCACTGCTCATGGATACTAATAAAAGGCTTTGGTTTACACAAACACAGAAATCATAACATCTCACACTTATGGATGATGTCATTGTCATTTATTAGCCCCCTTGCTGCCGAGATTAGAGCCACCTATAACGGCGAGCGCTGAGGCTTTGGGTCAGTTAGAGCTGGATCCTCAAACATCCCTGATGAATGTACACCTTCTCTCACATCCAAACTGGAAAGACACAGAAGAAATAAGATTGATACCTCATCACCACACTGGAGGTGAGCCGTATTTCACATGTGCACCAGGCAGACACTGGAACGTGATCTGCAGACAAAATCTTCAGCAAGCCCATGGGGAAGTGTCAGTGCTGTGGAGCTAGAAGGTCTGGGTTCCCAGAGCAGCATTCATGTCCTGTCATTGGGCCACCTCAGAAACACCTTTAAGTCATCTGAGCCCCATTTCCTCGTCTGTAAAATGAGATGATGGACATAATGCATCCACATTAGACATAAAATGGGAACTGCTTTGAAAATGATCATTCCCAAATAAATTTTTTTAAAAAGGAAGAAGGAGGAGGAGGAGGAGGAGTGGGAGGGGGAGGAGGAGCAGAGGAGGAGGGGGAGGAGGAGGAAGGGAAGGGAAGAAGGGAAGGGAAGGGAAGGGAAGGAAAGAAAAGCATGGACTCCATTCCATTGCCTTGGCTCCTCTCATGTCAGAGGGGTTGGAATCCAAGATAAATCAGGGCCTTTTCTCCACAGTTAGTTCTGGACCCAAGGATCCAAGAAGTTAGGGGCAGTAGATATAACAGAATGTTTGTTCGAAAATAAAATATATTACGATTTATTTTATGGCTAAAGAGTTTGGGTCACTGAGCATTGAAGGCCCATCTCCCCTTCTGAGTTATATTTGGAAGAAAAAGCAACCGAAACATAAGACCCATCGCCATGGCAGAGCCCATGAGATCCTTCTGCACTGGCCTCTGCAGCTCATCCCTGACTCCATCCCCAATAAACATCAAACTTCGTAGCTCCCGGTGCCCTTTCCAGCTCCATGGCTCCTCACATGTCCCCCCCGTCCTTGCCCTCCCTCCTCCCCAAACTTTTGACCCAAGGACCAGTCAGGACTCTAGGCTGCAACAGAATCTGCCTCCAGTGACTTGGGCAGTAAAACAGCCTATCAGAGGGTGTCGGGGAGCTCCCGGCTTCACCGAGAAACCTGGGCAGCTGGTTGGGAAAGAAGGAAAGCACAGTCAGAACCATGGCCAAGACTGCAGTGCCAAACAGCGCAGGGGGACCACTCGGGCACCAACACCAGGCACCAGAAGCCGTCAGGGTGTGCCCCGCCAGTGCCACCCCCCCCCCACAGGCTGAATCTGCCCCCACACTGTCACCATCACCAGTCCAAGAAATGTGACTCCTCGGCTGCAGTGCAGATCAGATAGATCAGACAGATCTGTCCAACTGGGCAAGTCTGGGGGACTTAAACTGGGCTTTCCAACTTCCATGGTGGGACATGCAGCTGAATTCTAGCCAGACCCACACAGGTCAAGGGCTCAGATGCTGGGCAGCCAGAAGACAAGAGACACCGCAACTCTTCCCAAACATCATGGAAGCACCAAAGCTTCCCCGACGTGCTTTTCTCCCTGGGGTGGGTCAGACACACACATTCACACAGAGTCCCTCCTCTGTGCTCCCAGCACCCCTCAAACTTAATCATCAGGTTTTGGTTTTGTCTTTTCCTGACCAGTTTTCTGTGACTGCCTTAGGACAAGCTCCCCAGAAGAAGACCTGAAGAAGAGGAATCGGGTATCAGTGATTTACAAAGGCAATTCTCCTGGGAAGATCTGTGTGGGGAGAAGGGAGGAGCAGAACAGGAAGAGGAGGAGGCTGAGCGAGGAGATTTCAGGCACAGGTGAAGCAGAGGGTGGCTTCAGGCTGACCCTCAGGGGAACTCAGGACAGGAATCTAAGCCTCAGAATTGTCCCAACCCAAGACAAGGGACTGGGCTCCCACACTCCATGCCCCACAGGCATCGACTAGTGGCAGCCATGGTGGGACAAGGAAAGTGAGAATATAAACTCCAAGGTGCAGACTTGCAAAGTGAGTCCAGTTACCTAGAAGAGTCCTTCAAGAAGAGCAGCAGGGGGCACCGGGGTGGCTCAGTCGGTTAAATGTCTGTCTTTGGCTCAGGTCATGGGGGGATCGAGCCTCCCCACCCCACCCGGTCAAGTTCAGCTTTCAGTAAGAAATCAATCAGCTTTCTCTCTCTCCCTCTGCCCCTCCTTCCAGCTCATGCACTCTCTCTCGCTCTCTCAAATAAATAAAAGCTTAAGAAAAAAAAAAAGCAGCAGGTATAAGCTTTAAAGGCAGGCCATTGAGAGCAGTGATGGTAAAATGGGGTCCAAGGAGGTAGAAGAGAGCTCTGACACTGTCTACTCCAATGACCCCAGTAGACAGAGAACGCTGCCTGTGATTGATTTGTCCCTCTGTTCCCAGTACCCCACATAGCACAGGAGCTTAGCAGGCATCCAACAAATGTCCAAAAAGTGGATGAAGTCAGGCTAGAATGGGCATATTTGCTTTTGGGAGGCAAAATGAAGCAATAGGAATGAGCACAGACGCGGACAGGGGGCAAGCGAGCACAGGTCAGTGATTCCAATTAGAACTGACGTTTCCTTTATTATCTTGCAAGTCCTGGCCACACGGTCTCTGTCCAAGGAAAAATTTTTGGCGTTTCCAAGGTCAAAGAACCCCTGTCATTAGAAAGGATCCAGGGTGGAGTGAACACACTGGGAGGTGTGTTCACTCTAAAAGGTGAGCAAGCATATGGAGTTCTCAGACACAGCTAGCCTACAACTACCCACCCTCTTAGGAGGAGGATAGAAGCTGGAGCTAATGCAGATGGCTTCCAGAAGTCACATAAAATACCCAAAGGACACAGGCAATTCGCTACAGCAGCTCACTTCTCTTTACCTACTAGCGAGTGGGAAACAGCACTGGACAGGCTCTTAAGCCCCTGACAGATGTGCTTTCATGGGGGAACCCCTGAGGAATTCATCCAGGCTGACTCTGGAAAGAGGGCTATTTTTAATCCTATGCCTTTGAATTGGCAACCAAAGAGCAGAGCCCTGGGGCAATCTCTCTCACCCGTTTTAGGATGAAGAAGCAGGGTAGGGTGATTTAGCAAAGGCACGGTTCCACATGCTAGAAAGATCTGGGTCCTTCCAGTCTGAGGCATGGATGTGGCAGACCACCAAGAAAGCGAACCACAAAGGCCCTCCTTAGGGTCACCATGGCCCACGTCATGTTATCAGCAAGTCAATGCTTTTAACACCGCCATTGGTTTCTGGAGTTCAGGGCCACTGTGATGGTTATTTTTATATGTCAACAGATGGGGCCACAGTGCCAGATATGTGGTCGAACATTATTCTGGATCTTTCCGTGAGGGTGTTTTCGATGGGATTAACACCTAAATCAGTGCCTTTGAATAAAGCAGATTGCTTTTCATAATGAGGGTGGGCCTCAACCAGTCAGTTGAAGGTGTGGATAGAACAAAAGACTGACTTCCCCTGAGAAAGAGGGAATTCTACAGCAGGCAGTCTTTCAACTGAACTGCAACTTCAGGTTCCTTCCAGGTCCTCCAGCCCAATGGCCAACCCTGCAGATTTATATATAGAGAGAGAGGCCACATGAATGTACCTAGAAGGATGGACCCAGGAGGTTGCACAGAGTCTCCACGCATCTGGATATAGAGAGTTCAGAAAGCAGACAAATTTTTTCTTGGGTGACTTTGAGAGAGGGTGGCCCTGCTGGGACTTTGAGGCCAGAACAAGACTATCAGTAGAGGCCGTGTGAATCTCACGGCTGGGAGCAAGATGGGAACTTCCACCCAGTCCAGCAGGAAAGCAGGACAGACCCCACCATCAGATAGGGCTACAGCTGGTGGATGTTGACTGGGAAAGAACATCACCACCCAGCCCCAGCCCACACCAGGAGTAGTCACCAACCCCCTGACGCTGTAAATCCACTCAACAAAGAAGACCAGATTGTGAATTGACTGATTTTAACCTGAAATAACCAAGTTTAATTCTGCAGAATGGGAACTTGACATAACTAGTTTCAATACAGAAAATGAAGGTTTCATTGTTTGCTCAGATACCTGAAGTCATGAAAACTTTAAATGGCATCATCCCCACGAAGACAGCATGTCCACACTATCCTGTGCCCCAACAGAAGGGACACTTAACCTCTGACACAGAGTCCCCGTTTCCTTAAAATACGCTGATACAGAGACCCCAGCCCAGACCAAGAGTATCAGCATCTCTAGAGCAGGAACATTGCTTGTTTGTTTGTTTGTTTGTTTGTTTGTTTAAGACCCCTGGAATATTGTCATGCGAGTACCATTGGAAACTACCTTAGACCTTCCTTTTCATGCCTGGCATGTAATCCTGCATATAGACAATTCACTGGCTGGACAGATATAAGGAGATAGTTGAGGCTCTTCTATGGTGGCCAAATTTCACACACAGTTGTATCAGGTTCAGTCAGAAGTCCAAACTATAGTTAAATTTCACTTCTTTCTAATTTTCCAGAAGTCATGCCAGTGATTCATTTCTTGCTCAGATGAACCGATGAAGACATGACAACAGCCATTTTGCGTGGCCATCCCCTCATCTTGCCTAAACTGTAAAGCAACTGCACCAAGAAGGTGGACGGAGCTGCCCGGTGGGTGCGCCTCAGTCTTCATGTTCCCCCAGCAGCAGGGTCTGGAGGGACCTGTGTGGGAACCCTCATCCACAGGGTCAGCTGAAGAGCTTCTGGAGATGCTCACAGTGTCCTCTCCAGGTGTGTACTTCTGACGAGCCTCACAAGTCTCCCATTGTTACCTTGTGCTTGGAGACCCCAAAAGGGGTCAAATGGCCACAGCCAAGACAGAAACGTACCAAGAATGGGTTCACTGCTACACGAAATTCACTGGAAAATCCATCAAAGTGGGCGTGTCAGACTATAGAGGATGAAGCGGCCCGCCATCCCGGGGTCCAATGACCTCTGCCACGCTGCCTATCTCCTCAGGTCTGGAGGGAAAGTTGAGGGTCGCCTGCACCAAAACACTACAGCCAAGTTTAAAAGCAGGAAGTTAAGTAATGAGATAATGGCGTAGGCCTTCAAAGCAAGATGAAGCTGCCCATTAACAGACTCTGCAAGAGGAACTGCAAAGGTGACAGTGAGGAAAGAACAGAAGAGCGGGCAGAGATATGATGTCTGAGTATGTGAGAGGACCTAAGGTTGGTAAGGAAAGCTGGGACAATGTTGGACTAAGGTTGCCCCCCAGGTGGACCTTTGGCCCCCTCTACCTTGGGAGGCCCACCTGGGTAGATTTCACCAAGAATTTCAGACCCTCTGGCATGAGGCAGTTCAGCCACTGGGCAGGCTGCAGAAACCAGGAAGAGGAAGGAGGGTGAAGTCAGGGTATTTATTTATGGCCCTGGTGGCCTATCCACAAGGTCACCTGAGGCTGGCTCTGTCCCTGGACACAGTTCTGACTCTCAGAATGGCCAATTGCACGTGTACCTCCCTCCTCACAGTGCAACTGCTTCCTCCCCTATCACTGAGGGGCCGGGGAGGGGGAGACAACTGGGAAGCTACTAAGCCATGGGTCACTGCACTTTCCAGTACAGCTCCCTGCACCCCCACCTTTGCAAAGGAACCTCATCAAATGACCCTGTGTTGGGGCTCCCTCCTCTTCCCTATTAGGGCTCTGAGTAATAGAGACACCAACGTCCCCTAGATCTTTTCCTGTCCACTCTCAGGGTCTCCGGACGGAGACAGATGACATGTTCAGTGACATGGAAAAATGATTCCATCTGAAGAAGTAACAAACAGAGACAGGAGAAAAAGCCCATGAAATGTGTCTCTAACTTTTTCTCCTTTTTTGAGCCCCCAACATACTTTGAGTACAATTGGCTAAAAAAATTTGTGTTCGGGGCTTTTTAAATTGCTGGGACAAATGGTCCCTCCCTTAAACCAATAATTGAATTGCTTAATTGAGAACATAAATCTCTATTGTGAATACTGACAGTTCCTCTTTAAGGACTCTGTGTGCTACATCTTCCAGCCCGGGTTCCATTGTTTTATAGATGTGTCAGGTAAGTGCTTTTAAAGCAAAGTATTCCTCCCCTGGTATGCACAAAGTAATAAAAGTTAAGTTGTTCCTAAAATGATTTTGCGTTTCTGTTTCGGCTATGAGTTAGCGTCTGCTTTTTAAGGTTAAGAATGTGTCTAATGCAGAGTGTCATTAATTAGTTTCCCGATGGCCCATTTGTTCAGGGATTCCATGCCTCTTGAACAAATTGCTAAGCTGTTAATGGAAAACGGTATTTTGTTAGGCAGACTTGGGAAGGTGTCGGATTTGCTCCTAAAACAGTATGCTGGAGTCAGACTCTGGGCGACTAGCTCACAGATGGTTTTTTTGGACTTAGTTATTTATTAGAATACTCATTTTTGTATTTCCTTGCAATATTTTGGCCATTCTGTTTGTTTTGCTGGCTTAGAAGTATCTTACTTTTCATAAATCTGTAGAAACTGGAAATGAGGGGAGAGGCTTGATTACCCCCAACGAACTTTCTGTAGTTGTGTTCAACAACCAGCAGCCAGCAGAAGTACGAGGCTGTGAAGGGTACCTACACCGCATACAAGGGGGGGGGTCCCTCCTCTCATCAAATTGACCAGCAGCTGCCCCAGGGGAACAAGAACCATCACAAAGGACAGTCAACTCAGCCAATCAGAAGTCCAGTGGAAAAACCCACCAACACTCCATGAAGACGTGAGAAAAAATGAGAATTTACGCAGAGACATGCTAGCAGAGGACATGGAAGGTAGTCAACAATACACAATATTGATGAAAAGATTCAGGAAGAGAGATATAAAGAAGGTCTACGCTGAATTTTTGGTCAACACCCAAGTTACAGGCACAAACTGCTATTGCCCCATAGGCTCGCAGAAGTGTCCAGGGTGCTTGGCTGGTGGCTGAGAATCTGGGCAGAATGTGTCCCTCGTGATGAATTTGGTTGTGCAGATGTTCAGTTTGTAGGATAAAGGATGGGGGGAGGAGAGTATGCCGAAGAACACCTATCAAGCCTTCACACTCACACACACACACACACACGCACACACACACACGCACCATGTTTGCGTGTGAACAGCCCCTGTGGATCATATTTAAGGCTTTTAGCCTCACACACGCACATGCGCACTTACGCACCTTCGTGCCTCTCTGCCTTAGCTACTGCGGCTTGTTTCCTCTTTGTGGCAGCCTCGTCTGTTCTTCTTCTGCCATTGATAACCCCAAAGACTCACTCTTCCCACTAAACTCTGCTGCTGTCTCCCCCTGCCTGCAGCCCAGGGGAGGGGGGCGGGTAGGAGAGGTGTCCAGGGAGGAGAGAAGCTCCTTAGTAAACGGGTTAAGGGTCCACCAGAGACGAGTTCTGCTGGTCTCCCCATTCTATGGGGCATGGGGGCTCCTGAGGCCTCCTCTCCTCTGGCTTGCCTGGTGGGGGGGGTCACCCCTTTGGTTGCTGGGCCTCTGGCATTGCTGCCCCTGCAGCAAGAAATTTCCCTTCAGAAGAGCAGCTGGCACACCATTTCTAAGTCGGCCTCTGACCCTGCAGGCTCACCATCCCCCTCTTTACCCCGTCTCCTAGGGGGTGAGCTCAGAGCTCGGGCAGACGTGAGCTCATTCTCTGAGATGAGGCCGTAAATGCACATTGTACTGCACACGAGAGGGCCTTGCGCAGCTGCTCTCAGTGTGGTCAAGGGGGAGAAGGCATTCAGCTCTTATTACATGCTTATCATAGATCCCATGCTTTCCAGAGATCATCCTTTGAAAGGCCACCCGCTAAAGGCCACCCAGAACACACACGTAATCAAAGTTAGGTTCATTCCCCTGTTGCAGAGGGAGAGCACATACCAGAGGAAGCATGCGACATCTCCTAAGGTGATGCAAGATTACTTATTGAGATCAGGAATGGCTTTGGCAGGACTGGTCAGAATCTGTAAACTAGGGCCCTGTAGAGCACGTGGATCATACAGATATAGGCTCATGCTCATAGCAGGATTATGCACAATAGCCGAAAGGCAGAGGCAGCCCCAATGTCCGCTGATGGACACATAGATAAAGAAAATGTGGTGCACACATACAAGGGGCTATTATTCAGCCTTAAAAAGAAAGACAATTCTTACACATGCTACAACTTGGGGGAACCTTGAAGAAACACGCTAAGTGACAAAAAGCCGAATATGGAATGATTCCACTTAAATAAGCAACGTGGAGTTATCAAATTAATACAGACAGGAAGTTGAGCGCTGATTTCCAGGGGCCAGCAGGACGGGAGAATGGGGAGCTATCGTTCAATGGATACCGAGGGTCCGTTCTGCAAGATGAAGTGGTCCGTGGACGGGTGGTTGCATTAAAGTGGTCTGTTTTATATTACACATATTTTACCACAATAAAAACCAGCCCTGAGGAGTTACTGCCAGACCAGCTCGTCTGATGTCCTCCGAGAACCCACGGGTCTGTGCAAACTGGCGAGCAGCGTTCGAGCTGTTTCTCTTGCCTGCTATGGCTTCGCTCAGTGTCTGTTTTGCGAGTCATAGAACAGCTTTGCCAAGAACTGATTTCTGCTTCGATTCTCAGTGCGCCTCAGGCTTGCGATCTCAGGCTTGCTGGTGGCAGAGCAAACTCTGGCGTCTTCAGTCTCGTTGGCTTGTTCGTTGGTTGGTTTGTTCTGCTTAACCACTGGAAGGGGTGGATTTGAGATTCCAACCCAAAGCAGCCATGATGCTCAGCCTGGGCTTTTTGGCTCCGGGGCTCCTGTAAAGGGTAAAGCAGGTCTTTGAAACCTGCAAAGTCCATTTGTCCCTAATCTCTTAACAAACACAATTCAACAATATCCACTGCTTCACGAGTGATAAAACACACCAGTAAATACAGCATTGTCGGACCTCCCTCCAGGACCTCATAGATTGAAGGGCGAAACAGATTAATACACAGTTAAGTATAGGAAGCATAATAAATTCCAGAAAGCAAATGACTCTATGCCCATATAAAGTATCTATATAACTGTGATAGGACCAGCTTACACTGGGTTAAAATTCTCTGACCAAAAAAAAAAAAAAAAGTCCCTTTTTGGTTACTTGAAAGGGGGTGAGATGTATCATATTTAAAATGGGAACACTACCGGAAACACATTCACTTCAGCTTCTGAAATATAAATATGGTGTTAGAATCTCTCCTAAGAGTAGATTTAGATCAAGCAGAGCAATACGGCAAAATAATTCCTAACATATGCACATAATTTAAAAACCAGGGTCAGCAAGCTTTTTCAGTAAAGGGCCAGATAGTAAATATTTTAGGCTTTTGCAGGCCCTACACAGACAATGACTCGGTGTCAACAAATGAGCGTGGCTATAGTCCAATAAAACTTTCTTTATGACTGCTGAAATTTGAATGTAATATAATTTTCACAGGTCATAAAATATTATTCTTCTTTTTAATTTTTTCCAACCAGTTTAAAATGGAAAAACCACTCTTGGCTCTCGGGCTGTAGAAAGACAGGACAGCAGGCCGAATTTGGCCAGTGGCTAGAGTTTGCCTCGCCCTGTTTTCAAAGCTTGCTTCTCAAAGTGTGGCAGACAGGCCAGTGGCATCTGCAGCACCTGGGAGCTTGTAGAAATACAGAACCTCTGGGGCGCCTGGGTGGCTCAGATGGTTAAGGTCTGCCTGGGCTCAGGTCATGATCCCAGGGTCCTGGGGTCGAGTCCTCCTCCCAGGGTTCCCTGCTCAGCGGGGAGCCTGCTTCTCCCTCTCCCTCTGCTGCTCCCCCTGCTTGTGTTCTCTCTCTCTCTGTCAAATAAATAAATAAAATCTTAAAAAGAAAGAAAAGAAATACAGAACCTCCAGCCCCACCCCAGATCCACAAAAGGAGAACCTGCATTTTAAGACCACCTCCTCTGTGTCTGATTTACACAGCCCAGTTTGAGAAGCACTGGTTCAAGGTCTACACGAACTCTAAAGCCAAACTGGCAAATCCCAGTTCTATCACATGACTTCCCTGAGAGCTGATCCTGGGGAAGTTCTAAACACCCTTGTGCCTCAGTTTCCCCATTGAACGAGGTGGAGAGGATAGTCTTGTCTTCCTGGGCATGATTGAGAGAATGACATACACACACCCACATACACACAGCTTCAACAGTATTTGTCACTAATATTACAAAATCTCACATTATGAGACAGTTGACCCTTGAACAACGTGGGTTGGAAATGCACGGGTCCACTTAGACATGGATTTTTTTCCAATAAATATGGTACAGTACTGTAGATGTGTTTTCTCTTCAGTATGATTTTTCTTAATAACATTTTCTTTTCTCTAACTTACTTTATTGCAAGAACACAGTGTGTAGTACACATAACATACAAAGTAGGTATTAATTGACTGTTGATGTTATCAGTAAGGCTTCTGTCCACCGTAGGTTGTCAGTAAAGTTTTGGGGGGAGTCAAGACTTATATGTGGATTTTTGAGCATACCCCTATATGGTTCCACTTCTCAGCCACTGTCTGAGACAGGCATGGTTTACCCCATTTCATAGGAAAAAACGTGGCCCGAGAATTGAAAACACTTGCCTAGGGTCGCAAAATAAAGGTCCTTCTGGCTCCAAATTTAGTCCTGAGGCTCATGAAGGGTTCAGGGCTACAGAAGGGGGCCACACTCCCCAGGAGCCCGGGTCTTCCTGTCCAGGGCTCCACTCTCACCCCAAAGAGCCGCTCTACAGCCTGTGCCCCTTAGACCCCGGCACCCCAGGAGTCCAGGTCTCCAGCTCAGCCACTCAGGGCTCGCCCTGCCCGGGACCCCAAGTTACCCTTCCGTTCAGTGACATTTATCTTCCATGAACTTGCATAGTGTTTTTTACAACTTCTCTTTCTAGTTCTAGACGGTAAATTTTCTCTCTGCTGAGTCTCGTAGCTGACTATTTTTCATTATATTTGTAGGACTCAGGGAAAAAAAAAAAGGCAATCCCTTTATTTGAGAATCCTGACATTTATTAGCATAATAAAACTCTCAAGATGAAATTGCAGTTTTCCAGACAGTAATTTCATTTGCAGGACAACTTAAAAGGAATTTATTTTAAGGCCAGGTAAAACCTAAAATATATGAGACATGCAGAAAGTGCAGGCCCCAAATAAAATGAAATAAATGTGTTAGGCATAGAAAACTCATCTGTTGTCTCTCACATATTAATTAGGGGTGACAGGAACAACAGCTCAGGGGTTCAGGTTCTCAGCCCGGCTTGCTCGACTCTCCGAGCTGCTGCTGGTGCTTGGAATAAGAAGTTTCTTCCAACACCTTGAAAATCATCACACCATGTTCCCCTGCCACGTCACTGCTAAGCCCGAAATAATTGCTGCTGCTTCTGGGGTTGTTATAGCTTTCACACTGCTCATTTAACTGACCCACCAAAATAAAAAACCTAGTGGCAGCCACACAGAAAATCCTCTTCTCGGGGAGACTGAGCCTTCATGAGGTCAAACGTCTTGAACAGAGTCACATAGTTTGTAAGTAGCACAGCTAAAACTAAAATTCGGTTCTTCGGAGGCTACTAGAATAGAAGTCTATTAGAAGAAAATCTGGGCGCCTGGGTGGCTCAGTAGGTTAAAGCCTCTGCCTTCGGCTCAGGTCATGATCACAGCGTCCTGGGATCCAGGCCCACATCGGGCTCCCTGCGCGGCAGGGAGCCTGCTTCCTCCTCTCTCTCTCTGCCTACTTGTGATCTGATCTCTCTCTCTCTGTGTCAAATAAATAAATAAAATCTTTAAAAAAAAAAAAAGAAGAAGAAGAAGAAAATCTAACCGTAATTGGATATGGTTTTAAAGTACTTTAGCATTCAAGAAGCAGGCTTCGAGAGAAGCCCCTTCTCTTCATTTTATTCATTTGGGGGTCCTGGCAGAGAGCAAGACAGAAGCCAGGTTGTGAGGCTGACATTATTGAACACATTTGAATGATGGATTCTTACCTTGGCTTCCCTCAAAGGCAGAGCCTGCAGCAAATGCCTATATGCTACCACTTAATTCAGGGGTGGCCAACCCAGAGCAGGAGAGGGGGCAGAGGGGAGGGGGTGGATCTCATCTGGTCACTCCTTGGTTTCATCATGATGAGTCGCTCTGTCTTGCAGGACAGTCTTCCCAGAGGTCGTCGGAAGAACTGCCTATCCAAACAGCCCCCCAGCAGGAGGAAGGGGGAAGAAGTAATCTACCAGCTGCTGTCTGCCATTGATCCAAGGTTCACCATATGCAGAGTTAGTGGCCGTGCTCTTGATGGTGTCTGTGGCATCTGTGGCAATAGATGAGGGGCCCAAAGCACCCCACGGGGCAAGGTGGCCTTGGCTCAGCTCACACAAAGCTGACACACCCCATAAGGGAGAACAGAGTCCATGCAGAACAACTTGCAGTGGTAGTGACCAGGGTGAAGCAAGTGGCCAAGGATGTGAAGAGTAGGGGAGGCAGGAGGTGAAGGAGAGCACAGGAGATGTGGGACATGACTCTCAAGGAAGGTACGCCTGTCCACTGACAAGACACAGAGCCCATCCGTCCTTTCACTCCCACCAAATATGGTGCTGCCAACATTAAAATACTAGTCAGTGCAGGGTGGGGAGTTGAACACAAGTCTTCTTGATTCCACTATAATATTCCCACCATAACATGCTGTCTCTGTATGTGTCTACACATGTGAGAACCTGAATATGCATGAAGACACGTCCCTGAAAGTGACTGACGAGTCACTGGAAGAAGAATCTCATTGATGTGAAAACCACACCCAGATGAAGTGAACACGAGGATCAGACTCAACAGGACCACGAAGGCAGAAGTAATCATAGGGGTAACCTGCGTCAAGAGGGCCAAATCCTAGACAGCAAAGACCTTCTTGGATTTCTAATTCATCCCAGGTTTCAGGCACATCTAAGGGAATACGCGAAACCACTGCCTCAATATTGCGAAACCAGGGTCAAGATATGCTTCCAAGACCAAGGATGGGTGGCAAATAAAGAAGGCAGGGCAGTATCAGCCACCTATTCTGGAAGCTGGGTCTCAGAATCCTTAGGTAATATTCCAATGATAAAATCAATGAGGGTAATAATGTACATCACTAAAGACGCAGCATCTGTATTTTCCATTTAAATCCTCTGCAATATTTCTTCTATACGCTCCATGACTTTATAGACAGAACAGGTAGGAAATAACTTACTAGAAAACACTGCTGATTAGTGTTGGAAGACTTTCAGAAGAACTGCATTCATTTGACAAACATTTATTGAATGTCTACCATAAGTTAAATTCAGAGTTCAGCACTGGAATTATTTTGGATTATTAAAACATGACCCATGTGCTCTAGGGGCTCAGCTTAGGGCGGACATGGCAAACAGGCTTCATTCTCTGATGTCATAACTAAACTAACTCTTCATGAAAAAGTTGCATCAGCTAATAGCAATTTCTGTCTTGGGCATTGGGATGGGGACCAACAGCACATATATTTCATATCCCTTGAGACATACTAATCTACTTCATCCTCTGGATGGGGTGGATCTTCCAGGAGGCCGTAAGGATTTGAGCCGGGAAGTTCTTCAGTTGAGTTAAAAAAAATGGATGCCAGAATAAGTGCAATTGATAAGGGGGGAAAAATCATTCAAACAAGAGATGGTAGTCTGGTGGGCTGTCCCTCTGTCCACAGGGCTCCTGAAGCAGCTCTCCCCCTGAAACAGTGATAATTTCCTCCTAAAAGGAAAAAACAAAAAGGAAGAATTACTTATAACCAAGCAAGGGAAATAAACATCCACCAGAGAGAGGCCAGTTCAAGATAGAAAGTCTATGAATATGTATCTGCCTCCTCCTCACTCAAATTTATAGAAATGACAGAAAAAAAAAACCCTGCTTTTAAAAAAGAAATAGAGCCATATTGGGAAAATGGAAAGAAATCCCATATGGGAAAATAAGAAGGAAGGCCATCAACAAAGCTAAATGTTAAAGAATACTTGAAAACGAAAAGACCAGGATGAGATTGTCAGAGGAGCGAAGGTGAGGCGGGGTCTGGAGCAAGTATCAGAGGGACAGGCCAGGGAGCCCCAGACGGGAGAGGCCTTTGCCTGGAGCAGACAGGAAGTGAGGAGAGGCACCGCCCTTTGTTGGGAGGCCAGAGTCCACAAAAGCTCAGACATTCCATGCGCAAAAGATAAGCTACTCCCTGTCAACTGCAGCCCTTACAGCACGGAGAGAATGGATTCGGGAAACAGGGACTATATCCATTGATGGATAAGGAGGAAATTCAAAGTTCACACACCACCTCATAACTCAAAATGTGTACGTACTTACGGAAAATCACACCCATAAAAGATGCCAAATTCAATAATAGACCTGACCCTCCCAGAAAATACCAAGTTTATAAAACAAACTGAAAGAGCCTTTGAGGGATGGGTATTCATCTCCTCAGTGGAATAAGAAGATAAATCATCCATGAAATAAGAATGGGCTATTATTTATGGGGCACCTGGGTGGGGCAGCCCATTAAGTGTCGAACTCTTGGTTTCAGCTCAGGTCATGATCTCAGGGTTGTGAGATCGAGCTCCACGTCAGACTCCACACTCAGTGCCCCCTGCCCCTCTGGCCCTCCAGTCATTCTTTTCTCTCTCACTCTCTCCCTCAAAATAAATAAATAAATCTTTTTTTAAAAATGGGCTATTACTTTTTTAAAGAACCCATAAATGAAAAGCGCCCATTTAAATAAAAATAAAAATTTCAATAGAAGACCTGAGAAGCAGAATAGACATAACTAAAGCTCAATTTAGATGCTGAAAGAATTGACAGGTCAGTAAGAAAGGAGACATCTAAGCAGAAATTGGACAAAGGATAGGAATGGACAATCCACAGAAGAAATCCAAGTGACCATTAAACATATGAAAAGATCCTCTGTGTCGGGAGTAATTGGAGAAATGCAAGCTAAACAACGGTGAGATAGAGCATCTGCCCATGTGATGGGAAAAAATTAAAATGACTGATAATCCCTGGGGTTGGCAGCAGTGTGGGGAAACAGCCTCATCTAGTTTTGGCAGAAGCATGAGTTGGCGCTCCATTTTTGGAGGGCAATCTGGCAGATCTTTTCAGATTAAAATGTGCATCATCCTCTGTCCAGCAATTCCAGTACGACGGATCCATCCTAGAGAAATACTTGAGCTTGTGCCCAAAGGGACAGAGACAAGCAAAGCTCTGCGGTCCCATTTGTGATGATGGAAACCTGAAAGCTATGTACGTGGCCATCATGTAAAACCACAGGGCCCGTGTATGGATGTGTACTCAGTACATGCATTTCCTAACAGCCGACATCCTGGTAACTTACAAATGTCCGCTGTACTGCTGCAGCACTTTACACAGTGATAGCTCAATGAAACCTCCCAGGGAACCTAAGGAGGTGAGTGCTGTTTTGAAAGCCATCTTACAGAGAAGAAAACTAAGGTGCAAAAATTTTAGTAGTTGCCCAAAGTCACACACAGCAACGAAGTTGGAATTTAAAATTTAGCAGTCTGCTTCCAGCGATCATGCTTTGAAAAAACACACCATAGGGGTGCCTGGGTGGCTCAGTGGGTTAAGCCTCTGCCTTCGGCTCAGGTCATGATCTCAGGGTCCTGGGATCGAGCCCCGCATCAGGCTCCCTGCTTAGTGGGGAGCCTGCTTCCTCCTCTCTCTCTGCCTGCCTCCCTGCCTACTTGTGATCTCTCTCTCTCTGTCAAATAAATAAAATCTTTAAAAAAAATACACCATAGGATATATTGATCCTGCTAAAAAACCAAATTGCTGAATTACTGGTAAAGAACTGTCCAGTTTACTGTCACCCCACTATCCTTATTTTCTAGAATTCCCCTGGCTAAACTAGTACATTTCAGTTTTTTCTAGAAAATTCTATCATTTTTTCTTAATCTCCATTGTATGGGTATATTTGTTGGATGGAGAATTGCATTAAATTTATAGTTTAATTAGAAAAAAATGAATTGTCCAGTTTATGTGGAAAAAAACAAAACTATGTATTTCCTTATGTAAATTTCTGTGTTAATGCCAGGAAATACTTGGATAATTACATGAAAAACTAACACTTCAAGGTGGAGGATGGAAATGGAGATTTGAAATGGACAAGGCATTCACCTTGTATTGTCCTTGATTATTCTTAGAATGTAATCATAAATTAATTGTGTAATTAAAGCTTTAATTTATACACGCTGACCACCAGATCTCCACATGGGTATAGATGCACCCCCTCTTTAGTGTAAGAAACTACATCAGACGTCTCCAACCCTCGATTTGGAAGAGAATAAAGACATTCATAGACATCCATTCTAACCTTCCGATGCAGGAACCATAGCGTAGCATCTCTGAGAGATGGAGCTTTTCCCTGTGCTTGAATACTTCCAGGGACAAAAGGCTCATCACTGCTCAAAGCAGCTTACAGTGGGCAGAGGAAACCAAACATCATGGTACAGAGGAAAAGGCACAATCTTTTTTTTAATATTTTATTCATTTATTTGACAGAGAGAGACACAGCGAGAGAGGGAACACAAGCAAGGGGAGTGAGAGGGGGAGAAGCAGACTCCCTGCTGAGCAAGGAACCTAATGCTGGGCTCGATCCCAGGACCATAGGATCATGATACCTGAGCCAAAGGCAGACACTTAACAACTGAGCCACCCAGGTGCCCCAGAAAAGGGACAATCTTTAGAGGCAGATGGCCTGAGAATTAACTCTTGGGCCTCATGGTGCCAGCCATGAAAACTTAGGGCAGCTACTCAAACTCCGTGGCTTTGGTTTCCTGATCTGTGAAATGGGACTAGTCTGCCTCCCTCACGGAGCTATCATGAAGAGGAAGCGAGAACATGGATGGAGAGCTCCAGGCATAATCCCAGATACAGAGAAGGTGCCAATATCCACACATACCCTCCCTTTCTCTTTCCTAGAGCTGTTAGAAAGTTCTTCCCAACACGGGTAGAAATCTGCCCTAAACCTGGTTAGTCCAGTTTTCCAGGAGTCCTGTCTACCCAATGTCTAGATATTTGTAAGTGGGTAATTTTCTATGTGCTTTACTTAGAAGGTCAAGTCAAGAGCTGTTCCTAGAGCCCTAGGGACATCCACGAAGGAGAATCAAAACCAACACAAGAGTCCCTATTACAGCAAAAACCCAGTGAGACGGTCCAGGAATTCTGTGAACCTTGCTACAGCTGCAAAGCTCGGGAAGACGGGGAGTGACCATGACTCTGTCTCTTGGCATCCCTCGCCCGCCCTTGTGGCCCACTGAGTTCCACCTTTGGCTTTCTCCCAGTTACCACTGTGCTGACAGCCACGCTAACACACAAGTTGCTTCTGTCTACATACACTGTTTGGAAGACAACTTCTTTCCTCATGAGATGTCTACAGTAGGGGACAAATAACAAAGGGGGTTCTGGAAAAAGAGGACTTCCACACTACTTGACAGTTACACATGGTCATGGGATCTGAACTATTATTTACATCCATTTGCCTCGTTAGGATGGTAAAGTTCAGTGAGACTAAGGAACCTGCCCAAAGTCACACACGTGCCACACACATATGTATCCTAGTAATTGGAACAAGAGGTGTGGTAACTTTACTAGAAAAGCTTCTTGAGCCACAGGGTTGAGAGCTAGCCTTCAGCCAACTCTACAAAGCCGCCAGAGGCCGGGCGAGAATGTCCTCGAGCAGGACACCCTGGGGATGAGCTGCACGTGGGCTGCGGGCTTGGGCAGGAGGTGAGTCAGCTAGTCCCTAAGTGTTGGCAGTAGGGAGCACTCAGAGACTTGAGGTGAGGAGAAGCTTAGGGACCAGGGTTGGAGGTGCCTGCCTGAGTCAGAGGGTCAGCCAGACAGACGAGCAGCAGGCCCCAGAGCCTGTCTAGACAACCTCTGCTCTCTTCCACCTCAATATTCCATATCCCTGTGATCCTATGGCCCTCCTGGGGCTGCCTGCTCCCTCTCCACCCCATCGCTTAGAGTATCTGCAGCCTGGCGCTCCTTCGCCTCAAGTTCCTACCAGTCCTAGCTCCTGACCAGCACCCCTCTGAAGGATACCTTGTGGAAATCAATGAGGTCGGTGAGCGTTGCGTGGCGATTGGGGTCCACTCCCAGGAAGCTGTAAAAATCCCCAGAGGCATCCACAAGAAAGTGCTTGAACCCCTTCTGCAGGCGATAGGAGAGGGTGTAACCCCAGATCTTCTCACTGACCCGGACCAAAAACGCTCCCTCCGTCATGTTCTCGAGGAGATCCTCTGCATCTTCTCGGCTAATAATGCCTGGTTTAAAAAGGAAAAAAAAAGTCATGAGGTTCTGCAAACTTGTCCCCTCCCACTCTCCCGGACTCACGCCTGCCCCTCATCCTGCTTCTACGGTAGGACAGAGGAGGCCTCAGGAGCTGTCCAGCACTGGCCTCACTCCCCCGAGGACTCATCTTGGCCCAGAGCAACCAGCTGTGAGCCTGCGGACAGAGTTCCTATGAGGACCTGAGTTTAGCACGCTTTCCTCCAAATTAAGCCACACTAATTTGGACTAATTAGGTAAGCAAAGAATTTTAGCAATGAGTCAGAATTAGAGCATCGATTGATTACAAATACAAGTCAACGAGCACTGCCCTATGCAGAGCCTTGAGTCCTGCTTTAATGACAACAACGGAGTGACCCACAATTACAACCCCCGGTATCTTGCCGGGACCCATGGATGAGCACCTGGAAACAGTAGGTCCTCTTAAGAAGTAAAAAGACTTCCTCCACCCACCTGTGGGCATTCGGAAAACAGCTCAAAGGACAAGATTTTCTCAGGTTCTGCAGTCCTTCATGATGATGCGGTTTCACCACAGTATGGAAGTCGGGTCCAGCCCTGGAGTTGATTATTTGTCAGTGGCAATCCCCAGAAAGGCTTTTAGGGGATGCTGTTATCTGGGTAGAGCACAGGAAGCCGTGGGAGGGGGGGGGGGACCAGCCTCGCAGGCAGGGCAGCGGGAAGAAGGCAGGAGCCAGAAAGCCTAGATGACCTGCTCGCCCTCACTTCATCTGGGCGACACGAGGCTCAGCCGACTCCTCGGCTTCTCCAATGTCCTCTGGCGTTTAAGTGACTCATCATCTTAATCCATCTACGTCAAGGGCACATTACGACTTTCAAGTCAGAGAAAGAATTTGAAAGCATTTCATAAGCTGAGAAACACTGTGGAAGTCCTGGCTGCTGTTATCGTATTTGGGGGGAGAGGAGAAACACGTGGTCCTTTTCACACACCCACTTGGCTACCCTCTGCACACGCTCAGTGGGGTCATTTACTGACGGTCACATAGTAAAGGGGTGCAAGGCAGCTGGGCTGTTGGGCCCTGGGACCGTGAGAGGGACTTGTGACCGTGAAGGGAACCTGTGACACTTGTGATTCCTCCCCCCGCCCCGCACCCCCTGCAACCTCTCAAGCTTTCCTGTGGGTACTCCCTGCTCCCCTGCCATTGCTCTCCTGTTTACGGGAGGCATGGCAGGACTTTCCCTGTGCCCAAAGCAGAGGACATAGAGGCCACCACACTGTCACATGTCCCCCTTTTAAAGACAGCCAACACAGTTGGGGGTCACCTCCGTCCTCCTTGCCCAGAACTTATCAAGAGACAATCGAGGGAGTCACCCTTTCCCCAGCCAGGCTCTGTAAGTAGGAAACTAGGGCGAGGGGAGGGGGAAGGAAGTGGGGAGCCCTTCTACCACAGGACACCTGAAGAATCACCACAATGCCCCCACAGGCAGGAGGATGCACTCTGAGGATGCCCCCGGGACGATGTCCGTGCCTTCAGCCAGGGAAGCAGTGACAGCCAAAAGAGATCCCAAAGGGCCACCTGGAATCTGTCGGGAGACTCAGCACCGTCCCTCAGCCACCTCCCTTCCCCAGTGCCAGAAGACCCAGACCCTGAAGGTGGCTGGGGCGGGGAGAAAAGTAAGAGGAGACAGAGTAGAGCCAAGGACGGGAGGAAGCACCAGAAAATGTCACCCCCATCGCCATTCTGCCCACCTCAAGCTATAGCCCAGACCAGATTGGAAATTGGGGAGGAGAGAATTGTTGCACTGGGCAGGAGACTAAACAGTCAAACTAGGATAGGACTCGACATTTTAATATCTGAAAGCGACCAATAACACCAAAAGGACAATATCATATATCTGCCATCTAAAACCTTTGAATGGCCTCCCTGGTCTCTGGCAGAGTCCAAGCTTGGGAACGAGAGACACTAGGCTCTGGGACCCCCCACCCCACCACCCACCTCTCCGGGCCCATTCCCTCACCCACCTCGTGCCCCACTGCTGGCTGCTTACCACAAGCCCCCCTCGTGCAACAGATTCCCGCCGACCCCAGCCCCCTTTGTCTCAGCGGACCCTGACTCCTCCTCTTCTCTCCTGGGAAGCCCAGCTGCCGGTCACCTACACTCTACCTTTGTGCAAGTGAGAAACAGTCCCTCTGAGTGGTGGAATTCGAAAAGGGTGTCTCTCTGGGCCAAAATGGCCAAGCTCACATTTCCGTATTTCAGCCCCTCCTCCCTGCAACCAGCCCCCCTGGCAGGGTCCCTGTATTCAGTGTGCAACCTGCTCCGCCCTGTCAGGAAACCGTCACTATCTCGGGAGGCTGCACGGGATATCCACATTTGAGCTTTCATAACACCTGCCCAGAGGCTCCAGTGTTTTAGTAAACAGGTGGTGAAGGGCTTGAGGATAAAGCCTGCGCCAGCTGAGGGAGCGGTTGCTCAGGCTCCCTAGAGAGAGGCTCGGCTGCAAGGAACAGTGTCTGGGGCCGACAGCCCCCCAGCTGCTGCTCAGGATCCACCGCTGAAGCGTGCTCTGCCCCGGCTGCCTCTGGCACGAGGGGACACAGGACCCAGTGCCCTTGACTCACAGCACAGAGCGTTCTATGACTGAGCACAAGGCTCCCGAAGCTGCCGGTCCTAACCAGTGAGGGACTCCTCCGGGGAGCAGTTGCTGCTCTAGGGCTCCCCATCAGCCGGAGCAAGACTGCCCCTGAGCCGGGCTCCAGTAGCAGGCTCCTCCTCCCCACGACCCTTCCTCCCCACCCTCCCTTCATGTGTGTCAGACCTGCACCTCCTCTGAAGACTCTCCCCGCCTTCTCCTGCTCCCGCTCCTCTTTGTCCTTCGTGGGCACATCTTCCAGGAAATCGCTTGCACTTCTGCTTCCTGGAAGACCCAGACCGACACTGAATGTTGACCCTTGTGCCCCAAGCACCTGGAATGCGGGGGGGATTGTTTGGAGCAGTAATCAAGAGCATGGGCTAAAATCACAGCTCAGGTGAGGCGCCTGGGTGGCTCAGTTGATTAAATGTCTGCCTTCGGCTCAGGTCATGATCCCAGGGTCCTGGGATCAAGTCCTGCCACAGGCTCCCTGCTCAGCGGGGAGGCTGCTTCTCCCTCTCCCTCTGCCTCTCCCCCTGCTCATGCTCTCTCTTGCATACTCTCTCTGTAATAAATAAAATCTTTTAAAAAACAAAAATAAAATCACGGCTCAGGGACCTGTTCAACAGGTGCCCTTGGGCAGGTTACTCAACCTCTCTGAAACCCAGGGCAGTGTCCTCATCTATTAAGTGGTACCATTAATCCCTCCTATAGCATAAGGTTGTTTGAGCCTATGTTAAATTAATGTGTGAGTGTGCTTGCCGCAGTGCTGAGAACACAACGCCGACCTAAGAAGCATAACTAGTTTGCCTCGGCTAACCCAAGGGTACCACTCTCGTGCCACAGTGGGATGTCACTTCGTCCTGGGAGCAGCTGTGGCCATAACACTGCCAGGCTGTGCTGCCCACACACCCAGTTCCTCCGGAGGCCGTAGAAGGTGACTTCTGATGGCCACTGCTTGGGTCCCTGGGCCCCAGCTGCACCATCCCTAGCAGACTCCCCAGGAGTCTGGGATAATAAATGTCTGTGAACTCTGCCCCTACTCTTTGATACTTCCCTAGAAATCAAAATTATAATTTGGCCCAAGACCAAAAGTAACGCAGCCTCATAGTTCAGGATGGCATAGACCATTCCACAGAAAACCTGAGCCCCAGGAGAATCAGTTAGGGGCTGGGAGGCCTGTAGGACACTCACAAAGAGAAGCTGTTACACTTTGCTGCCCCCTCACACTCTGCCCTCCTCATCTCCTTCTCTCTCCCTGGATCGCCTCAAAGCCGAGTGCACTGGGAACTAAGCACGAATCACACCCCGTCCCATCACCTTGGCCCCTTCTAAGCACTCCATGGCCTCTTGGCTAAGGAAAGAAGGGAGGGCCTCACCTCACCCCTTCTGATGGGGGAGCAAGCACACTGCCCCCCAGGGATCATGGGAACTTTCTGCCTCTGCCAAAGACCGGGCCTGGTGGCCTCCCCACACATCGTTCCGCGGTAGCTGTTCTGGAATGATGACTGGAGAATGCACCGGTAGGTCCCCTCTGAGCCAATTCGCACCTGCCGACGATGGGAAATGTAGTTTTTCCTATAATTTCCCTCCTTCCTCCCTTCAGGAGCTATGCATGAAGCACTCTCTAGGAGCCAGGCCCCACGCTGGGCGGCTGGGAATCAGCACTGAATGAAAAACTGCTCCTGCCTTCCAGAAGCTTTGACTCTGGACAGAAACAAAGATCGACAGATTTTTTTTGTTGCGTTGTGTTGTGTTGTGTTAAAGAAAAGGCTCACTGTAACCAGTGGTGCTCAAGGCCCCAGGTGCTAGGGGAGCTCCTGGAGGAGGCACCCCACCCAGCTCTGGTGCCAAGGATGGGAGGGACAGCTAGACTGAGACCAAAAAGGTGAAAACGGAGGTGCGAGGCAAGGATTTGTTTGCAGAGGAGGTTAGCACGTGGTTCCCTGGGGCCAGAGGGAGGGCCAAAGTAGGAGCCACACAGCAGCAGTGGAGAGACACGTGGAGGTTGGCAGGGGCCAAGCCCCCAAGAGCTCTCCATACCGTTAGAAGGATTCTGGACTTAATTCCAAGGGCAGTGAGAAATGACTGATGATCCCTAAACGGAAGAAGAATGTGAGAATGTTCAAGGACGGAAAGATGGCTGCCGGGGGTACGAACTGGAGGCACACAAGCCAGGAACCTCAATCCCTTCATGCAGGGACCGCTTCATAGCCACATTTCCACAGTCATAGGGCTGGGCTCCCGGACCATGAGTCTGACAGAGGTGGCTCCTATGTTGAGGGAGGGGGGCAAAAGGACACATAAAGGATTACTTAAGAAGCTCCCCATCACAGCCAGCCCTGGGCACCATCCGGGAACGCTGTGCCCCTCATCCCCCTCGGTCCTCCTAACATCCTGATCACCATCAGTTCATAACTGAGGACACCGAGGGTCAGCAAGAAACGTGGCTTACCCCAAGTCACAGAGCTAGTAAGTGGTGGAGCCAGAATTTGAACTCAGGTCCTCGGACTCCAAATCCAGTGCTCTTTGCTCTACACCATGTTATCTCATGCACAGGACAGTAAGTGCTGCCGTGAAAGACACAGAAAGAGGAGATTAACGTGACCTGGAGAAGTCAGGGCAGGCCTAAGAGCTTCAGTGAAGGGAGATGTGAAGCGGGGTCCCTGGGGCTGGGTAGATTCTGGATGCAAACAATAAGCAGAGCTGATGACGTCAGGAGAGAAGGAGGGACTCAACAAGTGAAGAGTCACAGCCAAGACTAAGAAGGACGCCCCCAGGGCACATTTATACAAGTGGAACAGAAGAGAAGGTTAATCTAAGTCTCAGGACAGGAAGAGACACAGAGGATGGGCTGAAAGGTCTAGCACGTGTGTGATCCAGACCCCAGAGAATACGGGCGAGAGAGAGGAGGCCATATTTAAAGGCTGAATGATTGGGGATTCATTAAAGACACATCGCAGTGAACTCGCACAAAGCCACTTAATGTCTCATTCTGTCAGCCAGAGAGAAAAGGCAGATTATCTCCAAAGAATGAACCATCAGACTGACGGTTAACTTCTCAGTTGCAACAGTAGAAACCAGACGACAACGGGATAATATTTTCCAGGTGCTGAGAAAAAAAAATAAATGTGTTTCATGAAACTATCTTTCAAGAAAAAGGACAAAATAAGACATCTTCAGAAAAAAAATTGAGAAAATCAACTATCAAAGATAATCTAAAGGACATATTTCAGGTATAAGAAATTTGATCCTGGACAGAGAATCTGAGGGGTTAGAGGGAATGATGAGCATAGATCCTGCAGGTGAATTTAAAAAGATATGTTGATTTACAAAACAATACTTATAATGGTTAATTTGAGGATTTAAAACACCAGACAACATCTGCTCAGTTGAGAGTAGAATCACAGGACTTTAAAAATTCTGTGTGTTGGGTACCTGAGTGGCTCAGTGGGTTAAAGCCTCTGCCTTCGGCTCAGGTCATGATCTCAGGGTCCTGGGATTGAGCCCCATATCAAGCTCTCTGCTCAGCAGGGAGCCTGCTTCCTCCTCTCTCTGCCTGCCTCTCTGCCTACTTGTGATCTCTCTCTCTGTCAAATAAATAAATAAAATCTTTCAAGATTCTGTGTATTGAGGGGGAGCCTGGCTGCTCCATTGGAAAAATATATGTGTTTTGCTCTCAGGGTCGTGAGTGGGAGCCCCAAGATGGGTGGAGAGATTACTTAAATATATAAAACAGAAATTATTAAAAAATAAAAATAAAATATTTGTGTGCTTCAGAAGAGGGTAAAGATATATATCAACTTGAGAATATGTGAAATATGCATGTTACACCCTCTCAATTAACCATGGAAAGACAGGCATTGGGAAGGGTATAAGCTCCAAACAGCAGAGGCCAAAAAATATGACAAGGAAAGGTTTTTTTTCAATGAAGCATGAAACAAGCTAATAACTAAAAAATAATGACACTATAGTTCCATTGGTATTAACGTGGAAAACTCACAAAGCTAAAGGAAACAGTGTCTGGAGATAAATATATAGACAATAAATGAAGCAAAGATCTGATAGAGCAGATATTCGGAAGAGGGATCGCGTCTGGTGGAAGGACCAGGGCGACCAAGGTCAGGAGCACACAGGTGTTTCCAGGATGGGCCATGTCTCCACTTCTGAACCTCCCTTCCTGTCCTTCACATCTGTATGTGCACACACTGTATATATTCGATGTTTAATATTTTAAGGATTTAAATATCATGGCTCTGCACCTCCCCACACGCCATGCTATGACATTCATTCTAAGTCGGTCAATGTCCTTTGAGGGTTGGGGAGGTTATCACCCAGAAAAAAAAAAAAATCACTAATGAGCTTTAAATGTCAGTGTTGGCTGTTTGGAGTCCCTAGAGCCTGGTTCTCAGGCCTGGCCCACAAGACAGAGTCTTATTTAATTCATTTTGGGTACAACAAGCATCAGTAATGTTTATAATCTTCTCAGGTAATTCCAATATGCAGCCAGGTTTGAGACTCACTGAGCTAGAATGTAAACAGTCTCGCAAGCCAGGGCTGGCAAAGATGTAAAAGGTGTTTTTTTACATTCTACAAACTCCCTCTGCACTTCGAGGAGTACTGGACTGAACGCAGTTTTATAGAGGGGACATGGGTAGGTCCTGTGAGAAGTCCCTGCCAGACAGGAAAGAGCTTTTCCTGGACTGGGGTGGGACAGAGGGGAGGAGGGACTAAAGGGAGGGTCCCCACTCATGTTCCTGTACCCCACAGAGAAACTGCAAGAGTCCCGTATCCCAATTTCGTGGAGAATTTAGCAGGCGCCCTGCATCCGCATAAGGCAGCCGCAATTAGGCAGAATGATGTATTTGGAGACAGAATAACCTGAAGATGGTGGCTGCCAGCCTCCCCAAGTTCCTGTGAGTCCTGGAAGGGAGCCAGGACTTCCACCACGTTCTGGTGTGGGATTTGGAATGCGGAGGGAGAGCGACCGTCATGGACGGCTGCTGGGAATCAGGCCTGGATCAGCCTTCCGGAGAGCCACGGGCACCCTTGATAAGATTAACTGCACATTTACCCTCTGGTCCAACAATTCCATTCCTGAGATGTATTTTAAAGAAATCCTCACACAGGTCCATAAGGGTCCAGGGCAAGAAACGTAATTGGCTCTCAGATTAACTTGTGGCGCTGATCAGTTGAGGGCGATGTGGGTGTCCAGGACTCGAGGTGAGGATGAGCCAATTTAGGTAGATGCACCCAGTGAAATACTGCGCAATTAGAAATAATAAGCCAGAGGTAGAAACAGCACGGTTCTTGGAACCTAGGCTCCATGCAATAAAGTGAGAAACACAAATGATATTTAAAGCACTTCACCTTTCGTGTCAATGTATTTAAGTGCAGAGTAGCATTTGCACTTTCCAATCTCTCCAAGTTCTCAAAGAGAAACAAGCAGAACAAGTCAAGAACAAAACCCAAAGTCCATGGACTACATTTCTAATAAAACTAGGTGGCAAGGTAGTCCCATGAACCCCAGATACAAATGGAGATGGGAACAATCAACCCAAGACCTTCGTGATACACAGGGTTTCCGCAGGAAGAAGAAGAAAGAAGCAAGGGTGACCAATGGACCCGAGAGCAGTCAACAGAATTCACTGGAAAGCAGGAGGCCGACTTACGAACAGCAGCTGAAACTTGGGGAGGATGTGCCTCCCCCCATCCTGGGGAAGGGCAAGAGGCCCGAGTGACACCCTCCGGGGTCACCTTTGATCACTGGGAGTAGCATCAAAATTGAGCAAGTGAAGAGAAAAGAAAGGGAAGAAGGAAAAGTTCTGGACCCACGTGGGAGAGGGGAACAGAGCCTGGTTACCCCAAGAAGCAAGCTGCCCTCTTTGTGGACACGTCACAAAAACAGCAGATGTGGGGCACCTGGGTGGTTCAGTTGGTTAAACATCTGCCTTTGGCTCGGGTCATGATCCCGGGGTCCTGGGATGGAGCCCCACAATAGGATCCCTGTTCATCAGGAAGTCTACTTTTCCTTCTCCCTCTGTCCCTCCCCACTCATTCTCTCTCTCTCTTTCTCAAATAAATATTTTAAAAAGAAAATAGCCACAAGGGACGTCCGGGTGGCTCATTCAGTTAACCGTCTGCCTTTGGCTCAGGTCATGATCTCAGGGTCCTGGGATCAAGTCCCACATCGGGCTTCCTGCTCTGCGGGAAGTCTGCTTCTCTGTCTCTGCCCCCTAGCGTGTGCTCTTGCTCTCTCTCTATCTCAAAATAAATAAAATCTTAAAAAAAAAACAACATAGAAAAGCATCAAGGTCAAATCACATGTAACATTGCCATAAGAAAAAAAGAAAATAAGGAGCAGAATAATTTCCCTTGGGTGATATATATACAATATATATACAAAAACCCTTTGAGCAGATACTCATTATTATCAGGATGGCTCCTTATTGAGGAGGAAGGGGATGTCGGTGGAGCATAAAGGAGAGTAAGAAAATAAATAAGGGACAGCCTGGCTTCTTTCCATAATGATAAAAAAACATGAGGACAGGGGAGGGAAGAGGTGGCCAGTGAACTGAACCTTTAGGACTTAAGGGGTTTTTAGAAAATAAACATCATTAAGAGCATAGTCTAGAAAAGAGGCAAGGTGACCCCAGAACATAGGCTTTGGGGTGGGTGGTCTTCTCTAACAGTTAATTGATGGCAGTTGTTGAAACTCAGAAGGCCCGGTAAGAGCCAGAGTAGGGCCAACCAACTACAGCGCCCTCTGCTGGTCATCTACATAAAAAGCTATGGCCAAGGTCAGGGGACAGAAGCCTTCCAGGGCATCTGCCCCCTTTCCCCACCCCATCCCCGACTGCACAGCGAGAGCGTAAGAAGCAGGGAATGCAGAAGTGGAGATGGCCAGCATAGCCAAGAAGTCCAGGCTTGCTCTTCCTGTTCCAATACCCGCACATTAATACCGCAGGCAGGCGTTTGCAACCAGCACCCCTGCGAGACGCGGCAGCAGCTCCTGACTCCCTTCTTACTGTATGGAGCACAAATCCCCGTGCCACCTTTGCTAAGCCTCACCTAATCATCTCCCTGCATCCCATGTAGATGCTCTCAAACACCAACAACTTCAAGTTGCTATCAAAATACTGATTCCATTGGCGCTAACTGGCGGCAGCGCCCGGAAAGGAAAAGCATTTTGAGCACACCTCCAAAAGATGCTTGGCTAAAAGGGACCCATCAATCCATATGTTACCAAATCCTGGATTCGGTTCCCAGCCTCCCCCACCGCCGTACCAGGCCCTGAAATCACTGGCTCCGAATTCAACCTGAGTAACCAGACGAGCTCCTTTTATTTCTCTGTTAGGGTTTCTGTCTGAAAAGAACCAAATGCAGGCAAGCCAGACACGACGCTTTACTTTTTATGGGTCTCAATTTATCTGATGGGCATATTTCTTACAGCTTTCACTGTAGCTATGCCCCACCGGCCGGCAACTCCCCCATCAACCGGTTAGCTATTTCTCATTCATTTTTGTGACTTTCCTTTCTTATTGCCATACTTTCCAGATGATATCATTAAAGAGCCTAGAATTATTAAGCTCTTCATTCCCAACGGTTTCTTAAAGCATCCTAAAGCCACAGAGATTGTGATGAATGAGTCCACATGCCTTCATTTTTTATAACTCCAAATGAAATTTAACCACGGTTAACTGTTGAGACAAGGGCTTCACTGGACAAGCTTCTTGGTTCCAGATCTAGCCATGCACAAGAGGCAATATCCAATGCCCACGACCACCTGCTCCAAGTTGTCATGCCAAGTTCAAATCACTAATGCCACTGTTGGGACAGAGGATTGCAACCATGCAGCAGAATGACTTCTGAAACCGGCTACCCGAGGATCCTGTGTAGCACTAGCTTCAACTGAAAGTATAAATTGATTATTTGTTTCATGCCAATCTTGCTGACCGGACTGACAGTTTCACTGGGACAAAGGACGGGTGTCCTTTCTATGGTAGACATCGCTTGGTCTTGTCCACTCAGGACCAGTTGCCCTCCTTCTGGCAAGGGAATGCGGACCTTCTTTTCTGAAGCCACGCCTCTCACGTCTATGACGTCGCAATGGGATGGATTCTATTCCTCGCTAGGGATGGTCATGTGACTCACAGCTAGCCAATCTGAGAGGTCTTGTGCTTCTGGCCATAGTGACTGAACCATAGTGACTGGTTCAAGAGTGAGCACGAGACCAAACCAGGCCCAACGATGCGGAGCCTAGTAAGATTACGAGTGTTGAGGAAAAAAGCATGTCCTCTTGTCTGCTGGACTTCAACCTAAGCGAAAGGGGACATGGCAACCATAAGGCGATGCATTGCTGAGGCATGGAATCAATGTGTGAAGCAAGAGGGCTGAGAGATGGAGAAAAGCCAGATGCTGAAACCTTAAGTTCCCTGGATCAAACAAAGCCTGAAGCCAGCCCTACTTCTGGATTTTTCAGTCACATGATAAAATAAATTCTCCTCTTGATTATAGCAGGGTTGTTTTTTTTTTGTTACTTGCAAATGAATATAAGTTCCATGAGGGCAGGGAAGCTATCAGTTGAATTCACCACCAAATGCCCTATACTTAGCCCAGTGTGTAACACAAGAGAAGCTTAATATTAATCATCAATAAGTTAATTACAGAAATACCTTACACAGGGAGCCTGCCTCCTCATGCCCCTGCCCAAGTAATTTGACAATTCCCAACACCAACAATTCCCTGTTTTACTCCATTTATTGCATGAGGACTTTGCAGACTGTAGGATGCTTGAAGGTCACCCTTCAGGCATTCTGTGGGAGGGTGGTGCTGGCCTAGAAAGGAGCAGACACTTGCCTCAGCCAAGAATAAGGCACGGTAGCTGAAACAGCTGACCCCATGACCCACAGATACTGGGTCGCTCCTAAAGGAACAGCCATCTCTTCCTCCTCAAGATGTTCTGGATTGGAAAGGAACTGGCTCCGCTGAGTCCCGCGTGCCCCCAGGGCAGTTACATAGCATAGTCCCTCACCTCTCACCTGTGAGATGGCGACGAGGCTGCTCTGCGTCTCCGTTAGGGGCATGCACTCTAGAGCCAGACCACCAGGGTTTGAGCCCCACGGCCCCCACTTACTAACACTGACCCTCCAGAAAGTGGCCTCAATTCTCTGTCTCAGCTTTCTTGTCTGTGAAATGGGGCTATTGCTAACAGGAAGCACACAGCAAAGATACAAGGATTAAATAAGTCAGTGAATGTGAGCAAGTGTCTGGCCTACTACAAACACTGTGTACCTCCCTAACTGCCCGTGTTCCTACCTCTTCCAGAGAGTAGTGTGAGGAGTCAAGGAAATGTTTCCTTGGCATAGCCAGCACCAAGTGAAAATTTCATAAATTATCTGTGAAAACATAAAAGCCAGCATGACCCCACAGGGGTGGCCGACCAGCCACACTCCATGGAGAGCAAGCATTGCACCCCTAAGGACCAGTACAAGGTTAAGTGCCCCCTTTCCAGGGATGCCAGCGATCCAAGCGGTGCTTCTGTGAACCTCCAGATGGACGCAACCCCATACACGGTACAGGGCTTGGTGGCAGAGACCCAGGGGTCAGCCTCTCTTGTCCCTCAGCCACCTACCCTCATGAAAGACAGAGGCTGAACATCTGCACAGTAGCCCTGTCCCCGACAGCCTCCTCACTCTGGGAAGAAGCCCCAAATACTCCAATGCCCTCTTGGACAGAAGCAAAAAGGGGAGAAAATCCTAAAGACCTAGTCTCCCGGAAAAGGGAACTCCACTGAATAGGACAAAGTTAAACAAAATGGACTAGAGTTTATTTTCTTTCCCCACTACCAGAAAGGAAGAAGGGGGTGGGGGTGATAACTTCATGACAGGGAGAAATACAGAAAGTAAAGGAATTCCACTTTCTTTGTAGCAAAAGCTTGCAGCTTGACTGCATCCATGTTGGTAACACACACTGCCTGCAGTGGGCGGTATATTTGTGCCAATTACAGGAGGACCCGTACATTGACTGCACATGCAAGCCATGTTGTTCCCCTCCGGGAAGCACTTCTAGACCGTCCCATGGGGAGCCGACACCCTCCTGCCCTGTGCATCCCGAGGGCTGGTGAGACGCAGTGTGAATCAACACCCAAAAGCAGCATCATTGTTTGAAATGAAACCTTTAAGCAAATGCTCTGGCATGTAAACCTATAAAGAACTTAATTATGGAGCAGAAGGTAATTTGAGTCTGATAAACTGTTAATAATTATGCGTAAATATTAATGAGTCTTCATTTCTAGAAGGGCGGCTCAACTACTATAGTGACTGGACCTTATTCTCTAGCAAATGTCAAAGCCACCATATTGGTTTCTCAGATAAGCAGAGAGAGCAACCCATGGTGGGAAGGTGAGGGGAGAAGAGTCACGCGATCTGACCTAATCGCCATCAGATGGGACCATCCGCACTCTCACTGTTTTTTTTTTTTGGTTTTTTTTGTTTTTTTTTTATTCATTTGACACAGAGAGAGAGATCACAAGTAGGCAGAGAGGCAGGCAGAGAGAGAGGAGAGAGGAGGAAGCAGGCTCTCTGCCGAGCAGAGAGCCTGATGTGGGCCTCGATCCCAGGACCCTGGGATCATGACCTGAGCCGAAGGCAGCGGCTTTAACCCACTGAGCCACCCAGGCGCCCCGCACTCTCACTGTTTTGACTGAAGGGCGGTCTAGCTTCTGTTTACACACCCCAGCAGTGGGTGCTCAGGACTCCTGGAGGTACCTTCTTCCATCTNGCACTCTCACTGTTTTGACTGAAGGGCGGTCTGGCTTCTGTTTACACACCCCAGCAGTGGGTGCTCAGGACTCCTGGAGGTACCTTCTTCCATCTCAGGACAACTAACTGCCGAAAAATTCATCAGACTGTGCCAAGGTCAGCCCTTGTGATTTTCACCTTGTGCTCCATGTCCTGACCTTGAGGCCTCTCACAGGTTGGGGGATGTTAGTGGTTTGAAGACAGCACCTGTGCCCTGCCCCCTGCCGCATCTTTCTGCCCAACCCTGAGCCTGCCCTCAGAAAAATGGGAGGCCAATGGCTCTGGCATGAGCTGGGGCACTAGGTACCAGGGCTGAGATAAGCTTGGAGCTGGTGGGAAACTAGACTACACAGCCTGAAGCAAAGAAAACCTCAAAATAGCTTGCTGGAGTTGAAGATGGCTCTAACCTATGGTAGGAACCTCCCAGAATTAGGAAGATAGGAGGGATCTTTTGTCACCACCAGAAATGTGATGGGACTGTCAGAAGAATATTAAATCAATTACATCAACAGACATCATGGTTTGTGGTTACTCTGGTTTTTTTTTTTTTTAATCCAATGGAAAAGAAAAATTCACTTCTCTCAAATCCAGCGAGGATACCCAAGCCCTCCCCACACATTTTAGTTACCCCCCACCTGTGGATCGGAAGACAAAGATCCCAGCAAACAACCAAAATAAAAGTGTTGGGTGGACAAGACACAAAAGACTGAAATCAAAAGCATAGAGCTACAGACAGCCGAAAGGAAAGTGTTAAGATCTTGAAAACACCATTACAATCTATGCTTTCCTAAAGCAAAAAATAATGTTGCTGTTCTTTTGTAATCCTTTTTTGAGACTTTACAGCCAGTGCACAATTTTTTTAAAAGGAGGAAAAAGATTCCTTTATTTCTTAGTTGGAACAGCTTAAGCAAGAACTTAAGAGGAAAGTAGGTCAACTGACCTACTTTTCCCCCTCTTTAGAAATTTTTGCATTTGCGATCCGAGTTGGTGGAAAATTTCCACTCCACGTTTTGCTCAGGAGAGGAAACAGCAATCTGACTTGACACGATGGGTCTGCAACATGCCAGTCATCCTTCCCAATGCCCCTTGTATCACCCTCAAAGCTTTCAAAACACAGTTCAAGATGGGGATTGTAGGCAAAATGTAAGAAAATTCAGACTTGTCCTTTGGGGGGGGGCTAAGTAAGTATCATCTTTCTTTTATGCAATCATTTGATGTCACCTTTTCCTTTACTTCGAAGTGACAGCAGTGGCCTAGCCTCAGGGTGGGAGGCCACCATTTACATATTCAAATCCTCCTGTGCATCTCCAAAGCCTACCGTGTTTATTCCATATGATAAATGGAAGCATTTATTGTTCACCAGGAATGTTCTAAACACCTTATAAATATTATACACTTAATCCTCTTAACACAACCACAAAGTGGGTATGACTACTTTCTCTGCAGCTCTTCCTTGCTTAGCATGGATTTAGTGCCTGGGTCCTTGCTGCGCAGGTCCCCCATGCTGGCTGCCCCCTCCAGACAGCTTCCAGGGCCTCACCATGGTTCCCTATCCTCCCCCTGATCTTGGACACAAAGGACAGGGCCCAAGCTGGCTCACTGTCTCCATCTCATCCCCAGAAATGCTAGCTTCTGAGAGTAATACCAAAGGCCCAAACAGGGCATTCTCAGATTTTCTGTCTAGCTGGACCAGTGGCAGCTCCACTCCACAAGGTCACAGAATGAGCGGGGGTGAGATTTAAAATAAAGGACTCAGGCTGCATGTAAAAGAGGTTCACCTGAGGGGTGCCTGGGTGGCTCAGTCAATTAAGCATCCGACTCCTGGTTTCAGCTCAGGTCATGATCTCATGGTTGTGGGATCGAGCCCCACTTCAGGCTGGGCTCAGTGTGGAGTCTGCTTCAGATGTGCCCTTCCTCTCCCTCTCATTCACTCTCTCTCTCTCTCTCAAGTAAATAAAATCTTCAAAACAAAACAGGTTCAAATGAATATGCAGTAAGGGACAGTGAATCCAGAGGGAAGACTTTTGTGCCCCAATCTTCCTCCCTGGGTAGCAGTATATTCAAGGGACTGCCAAAGCGGAGTAGGAAAGACCAGGATCCAAAAGCCCTGCATCCCGTTCCCGCTGCCGTGCTTACTGCTAGGTGATGGGGGTTGCTTTCTCAAGCTCTCTGGGCCTCAGTGTGGTGGCCTGTAAAAGCAAACCATGACTGGGTCAAGAGCAGTTGTGAGTTCCTGTGACGTGATGCCCATCAAGCCACCCTGTACGTCTACACCGCCACACAAACACACAAGACTGCACAGCAACGTCACACCGGGAGGTTCACTTATGGTCAGCACCGGTCAGCCAATCCAAGTCCTCCCTGCTCTGTGCAGCTCAGAGAAGAGGGGGCCTTCCGATGCACACGGTTGGGGGCACTGAGTCTAGACTCCATTCCCACCCGGCCTCTGCCTTCTGGGCACAATCTTTCCCACTTCACAGGGAACTGCCTTCCTGTAGGACAGCCCCGTGAATCTGCCTTTCACCTGTAGGAGTCCCAGGAGGGCCATCCAGAGGGGGTCCCCCCTCCTGGGACCTTAGCTCCTACACCAGAAACACCACCAGCAAGAGAGAAATGAGCAAGGTGAAGAAGCCAACAGTCAGGAAAAGAACACCCTTCATTCTCAGCCCACAGACTCCTGGGCGCCCCCTAGTGGCCAGCCCCGTGCCCTGGCCATAGTTTTCAAAGCACCTGAGTACCAGAGAAAACTCTGGAGGCTCAACAGGAGCAGAGCCCACGGTCCAGGAGTGATGTCCGGAGAACAGGCGCTCAGAATCACACTTCGTCCCCGGCGCTAAGGACAGAAAGCTTAAAGGTCCCCATCCCTCCATGCAGTGAGCCCACTAGCCATCCAGACTGCCCAATAATAAGCTGTAACCACCAAAAAGCTTTCTTCTCTGCATGTGACATGTCTCTCTTCTAAGTCCTAGGCCCCAGCTCCGGTTCTGTCCTCTTGAGTACTCTCCTCTTCTCCAGACAGAACTCCAGAAACTGAGAAGTGATGGCTCTGTTCTCCCATCCATCCTGCACCAAGGCTTCTCCAAAACCAACATTCCCCCGGGTAGTCACTAAAAATGACCGCAGTGACTTCTATTTCCTTCCCTTCCCACAAACACATTGAGATGTGCTGTGAACAAGAGCAAGGTGAACACTCTAGAGCCTCGCAGCGCGAGGACCTTCAGCATCTTCCATGCTCTAAAGTCACAGTGTGGAAAGGGAGCAAGCAGTGCCCATTCCACTTGGGAGCTCAAGCTTTGCATGGAAAGCCACCCCCCACTGTTGGGCTCCCTGAAGACTACACCGTCTAGATGGGGGGTGGGGAGCACCTCCTCCCTGGGGATGCCCCCACTTTGTCCTTGTACAATAACACCCCACCTGAGCGCAGGAGAGGCCGTGCTCAAGATCCACTGCCAGGACCTGAACAGGGTTCTGTGGGGATAGTTTATCAACACCAACTACATCAGCCCCTGCCTAGCACCGTTCCCCACCAAGCCCCAAGGGCAAGCTGTGAGACAGCCGGTGGGTCGTTGCCAAGACAATAAACCATGGACCACATTGTGACCGTTTTTCTACAAGCAAAGCATGGGAAGAGAAATGGGGTCGAACTGAGCCAATGTTCAGACAGAGGATGCTCTTAATAATTTTAGATACATGTTGAAGTCCAAAAATAGATTTTCCCCCCAAAGCCAAGCTCCTATGCACTAGCTTTTCTCGGGAGTATTTTTGGAGAATGAGAAGTCTCTCTTATAACCCCTGGAACATGACAATGAACAAAGGCAAAAGGAGGAATAACTTTACAACTTTCTCTTTTTAACAGAGGAGACTTTTGAGAACTCCTTGGTCACAGCCAGAAACCAGTTCTCCTTCCTGACTCTTCTCGACCCCTGCACTCTGTTTCCCAGAGTGGGTAGAGTCTCTGGTGGCCCACCTCAGACTCCAAGAGACATCAGCACTCACGCTGACCTGGCTCATTATGGTAGACAAAGTACATTTGCTGGCTTGATCCTCATAAGTCCTGTGAAACCAATGTTAAAATCCCAATTTCATAGATGGGGATTTAAAGGACACGTCAAGGTCACAGAGCTGCTAGGTTCCAGAGTGGGCCCCATATCTTCAGACTCCTCATCAACGTTACTCATTGGAACATACAATGCATCCAAATGTATTTGAGGGAAGGGAAGGAACTAGGTAGGAGTCACAGCGGTCTTTTTTTTTTAAGATTTATTTATTTATTTATTTGGCAGAGAGAGAGAGAGAGAGAGAGAGAGAGAGAGAGAGAGCACGCGCGCGAGCTCACTAGCAGGCAGAATAGCCAGTAGAGGGAGAAAGGGAAAAGCAGTCTCCCCACTGAACCCGATGCAGGCTTCAATCCCAGGACCCTGAGATCACGACCTGAGTCAAAAAGCAGACATTTAACGTCTGAGCCACCCAGGCACCCCCCACAGTGATCATTTTTAACCTCCACCTAAAACCCAACTAAACTGGGGCACCTGGTAGCTTAGTTGGTTAAGCGTCCAACTCTTGAGGTCGGCTCAGGTAATGATCTCAATGTCGTGAGATCAAGCCCCACGTCATGCTCCATTCTCTGTGTGGAGCCTGCTTATATTCCCTTCCTCTCCCTCTGCCCCTCCCCTCCCCTCTCTCGTGTGCTCTCTCTCTCAAATAAATAAATAAAATATATAAATATATAAATAAATAAATAAAATGTATTTTTTAAATGTTTAAAATCCAGCTAAAATAACAAGGAATGTAGATGTATATGGGGGTTGTAATCAGATTACATTATCGGCTCAAATTCTCCTTCCCTCCTTGACTTCACACCCTTCAACACACAGCTTCACAGTTCCACACAGGAAAGGATCAAAATAAACTTTCCCGCCCCTGAACTCTATTACATGTTGTGGCCAATGTTCTGAGGTGGAAGTGGACAGTGTCCTGCTTCGAAGACTAGATGCACAAGCCTAGAATGCCACGTGCTCTCTGGTGCCTGGGAAGAGCGTGCCTGGGCTAGCCTGCTGGTCCTGGGGGGGCGTGGGAGATTCAGGGAGCAGAGCCACCCCCGCTGACATGTCCACCCAAGAGCAGTTGAGAGCAGAGACCCCAGCCAACCCTGGCAAAGACTCCCTCACAGTTAGAAGGGTGCCGGCTGCCTGTGGGCAGTATGGGCAGTAGTTTGTCTCTGGAAGGACTTGGGGGGTGGGTGGGGGAGGCATTGAAGGGCGCTGTCAGGGAATGCCTCCACGGGGGAAGAGGTTGGACCCTGCCAGTACTTCCAGACTCTGGGATTTTAGGTATGAAGCAAAGTTACTCTCAAGAATTTAGAACCAACATAGGGCTGCTAGCTTTTGCTTTTCTGAGCCAAGGCGATATATAAAAATAACTACCGTTTACTATCACCACCAATTTATAAAAGATAGAACACTTTCACACTACAGTTGAAGAAAGGATATCATCTTAGAATACGACACAGTCCTTTCCCAGCAAAGATGGTTGGCCACCCTCTGTCCATGAGCCTTTTTTCTTTCACTCTGTCACAGATCAATAAAAACTTTGTCACTAAATAGCTCCAGCCTGTGTATTAGCAACTTTCCCGCGTGCTTTGTGATAGAACTGTCAAGAGAACCTGAAATCAGTTACATCAATTATGAGACTTAAATCATGGTTCTGTTTCTTCTGTGACAATATAAAAATTACCTTTTTTTTTCAGTCAGGATAGAAGAGAAAGTTAGAGATGAATTTGAGCACCTGTGTCGTGCCTTCACCCCGCCCCCAAGTGCCGCCAGCGCCTCTGAGCCCCTGCGGGCCCCCGCCCCACCCCCTCCTCCGCAGATCTTCGGAGCCGCATTACGAAGGAGACGAAGATGCTGCCGATGTCCTTCCCTGCTTCTAATGGATGAATGAAAAGGAAAGCAGCAACTAAAGGAAGTGCTCTCAGGGCGACGTAACTGGGACAGGAGTGAGAAGCAGGCAATTCCCCACGACCGGCTTCGGGGATGTGTGGCTCAGTAACCCGTGAATGTTGACTCTTTTCTTTCTGGGCCATAAGGAGCCTCTCCATCCTTCTGTAGGATATGTTGAGGCCTGGAGAAGGTGGGCGGGGGGGGGGGTAGGTAACAAGGGGACCGCTCCCCCTTAACCTCACTCATCAGATTCTCAGGAGACCCACACACCTACCAGACCTACCAGGGTCCAGTGTGGAGAAGCAATGGCTATTCCTTGGGACTGGGAAGACTGGATCTAATCCAGGTGCATGTGGCCTTGCTCGCCCCTGTATGATGTCTGCCTGATTCCATTCAGGCTGCCATTCCTGGAGCTGGAGCCACGCCCACAACTTGCCTGCGGGGGACCTCCCCATCAGCCCATAAGAACGCACTTCCATTCCCACCTTCATCCACTCCTTAGGCCTTCAGAGAAAATGAACAAGGATCTTAGTTTCACAGGCTTACATTCAGGTAGGAGAACAGACAAAAGCAAATAACAAGATAAATATCAGTTGGGTGAGCACTCTTAAAAAAGAAGATCATAAAAAAAAAAGAAGATCATAGTGAGTTGAGAGAAATTGGCAAAGGCTGCTTTAGGTAAGGATTCAGGACAGGCCACTCTGAGAAGGGGTATTTGAGATGAGAAATAAGAATGCTTTGTCCATGCAAAAAGCTAGGAAAAGAGCAGTACCAAGCAGATCAAAAGCAAGTGCAAAGGGCCTGGGGTAGAAAAGAAAATGACTTGTTTGAGGAGGAGGAAAAAAGCCAGAGGTGTGGAAGCAAGGGGAATAAGAGGAGAATTGTGGTATGAGGCTAGAGCAGGAAGCAGGACCCATCATCTAGGGTCTTGCAGGCCCCAGCACAGAGTTTGAAATTCATGGTAAAAATAAAGGTATTAAGCAAGGGAATCACAGGATCTGATTTATATTCAAAATAGTCTTAGGATGTGGTGTGAAGGATAATCTGTAGAGGGGCCAGAGTGAAACACGCAGACCAGTGAGGACTTTCCTGAACTGGATGGTGCCTCTGTGACCTTTATGACCTTGGACAGTCCCTGAACAATGTTACATTTCAGTCATCCAACCTAGTACAACTACCACCTACACTCAATAGATCACAAACTCTTCGGGATCCTAAAGATGAGGATGAAGGTGCACGTGGCCTTGCTCACCCCTGTATGATGTCTGCATGACTCCATTCAGGCTGCCATTCCCAGAGCTGGAGCCACGCCCACAACTTGCCTGCAAGGGCCTCCCGGTTAGCCCGTAAGAACGCACGGTCTCAAGCTCCCCTTATGACACAGATGGAATTGAGAACCCATGGAGGCTGGTGAGGAAGCAGGGGGTAGTTCACATTGCAAAGGGAGACACAGGCCAAGGTGGAGGCTGGCTGAGCTCCTAGGAGGCAGGGAGAAGTGAAGCAAAGGCAGGTCAGGGTCTGATGGATGTTAATTGCGACAGAAAAGATGCATTCTGACCAGGGGAGTCCTTAGACAAACCCGGGCTCAGCGGGGTTTGAGGGAAGGGAGGGAAGACTCCGGGAGCAAGGCCAGCATACAACTTATCCAGAGAAACCCGGCAGTCTGGCCAGGCTGCTGGAGAATAAGAGAGCTTTGGAGCAGAGAGATGTCTTGGGCAAGTTTCTCCTGTATAAGCCAGCACCCAGGAGGCCAGCCCTCTGTGTGGGGACACATAAGCAAGCTCAGATCAGATCATCTGAGCCTGGCCCATCCCAGAAGAACTGCCTAGTTAATTCAAAAAATTATGAATAAACAATAAATGCTTATTTGTTTTCAGCTCCTGAGTTTTGGGGTGACTTGTTATGTCTCAATAGCTAACTGATACATGAGAGGCAGATGGCCAATAAGAACTATCTCACTGTAGGAAGTCTCTGCAGAAATCACAATCCTGTTTCCCAGTTCAAGGCCTCTCCAGGTTCAGATCACTGGACTAGGATCATGAGCTTGAGATATATTCTTGAACTTGACTTTACAAGTCTATTTGGTGACATGATGAAAACTTTCTCCCAATCTGGACCTGTTTCCATAGCTGAAAAATGAGGAGTTAGACACTTCCAGGGAGGCTTCCGGCTCTCCTGTTCTATGCCTGGGTGACTCCGACCTCTTCATTCAGCCATTCTGTCATCTAATCAACAAGCGTTTGTGCCGAGCCTGCTGTGTGCCTGCCTGTGATCAGGATCTGGGATGCAGGCTCGGACCCGAGGGTGCGGGCCTTGTCCACCAGGAGCTCCCAGTGCAGGGAGAGCTCCCTGCCTTGTGAGGATAGAGGAGACGCCTCTGAGGAGCCCCTGATGGCCAAGGAGGCCGCGAGCGGGAGCAGCGGGCAGGATGGCGGTCATCCTTCCCCAGCAGAGAGGGGAATGAAGGCACACTCAGAATCCCCAGCCTCTCCAGTCTCCCCGGGCTTCTGCTCCAAGATGGTTGCCTTGGTCCCTAAGGCCTTTGATGAATACCACCCAGCATTTGGGCTCATGCCCCGCGGAAATCAAAACCTGTGCCTTGAACTCAGTACCTTCAGTGAGCAAACAGAGGACAGCCATGGGACCCGCCTCCACGCCGCTCTCCCCCAGGTCACCCAGGAGAGCCGATCCTTACCACGGGAAGACTGACCAGTCTTTATGGGGGGGAACGTGAAAGTAGCAAAGTCCAAAGTCCTCCACTCCCCCTGATGACAGTGGTCCCTCAGGACCTCCTCCCAACCCCAGAAGGAGGCAGACAGGTGGCGTCAGCCCCAGGGGCCCGGAAAGCCATCCTACCATGGAACCAGGGGGCGATGGATTTGGTGTTCCTCTCAAAGCCGGCTCGGCGAGGCAGCTGCTCCTCCTTAAACCAGCGGACTATGACTTCTCTGGAGAGGGGTCTCAGGGGGCGCTCCCAGGTCCTGCTGAGAAGAGAGAGGAAGTGTGGAGAGTCAGGGAGGGAGTGGGGGTTAGGAAGAAGGAGGCAGGGGAGATGGGAGGGAAGGCCACTAGGAGAAAGAATCAGCACGATGACCACACTCATGCCTGTGAAGAGAATCCAATGAGTTGAGGCGCATGAAGGCACTTTGCATACACCAAATGCACCAAAAAAAATTTTTTCCCCAAAAGACCACTGTTATCACTTACTTCCAAAGAAGCCACACAAGTGGGAATGGAAAAGAGGACAGGAGGGGATGTTTGAGGGAGAGAAAAGGCACTTTTCCCTCTAGAACTGCAGGGCACAAACACCAGCATCCGCGAAGGAAGACCCTCGTACACCAGTGGCAGACCCAGGCACCCGGAGGGGCCAGCCCGTCAGCCTCCCTCCCGGGGCGGCCTGTGTATAAAATGGACGTCTACAACATTATTCATTAAGGGCACTGCAGTCATAACCAAAGATTTCAAACAACTCCAATGTCCATTAACAAAGTTTTTGATAAACAACTTCTAGCACATCTGTGGAGTGGAATACGATGCAGCTATTAAAAAGGAAACTAAACCAGGGCACCTGGCTGGCTCAGTCAGTGGAGCATGGGATGCCTGATCTTGGGGTCGTGAGTTCGACCCCCACATCGGGTATACAGATTACTTAAAAAGAAAATCTTACAAAAAATAAAAATAAATACAACTGAATAGCTAAGAATTAATATGAAAAGACCTCCAAAATACAGGTAAATGGAAATAAAAGTCAAGACGCAGAGCCCTATGTATAGTAATGCAACCTTTTCTGGGAAAAACAGAGCAATGACTTTTCATGTCACCAACTACACAAAGGAACTGGGGCTGGGGGGCACACATACACTGAGGACAGGGCTCCCCTATGGGGCCAGGGAGATCCAAGTAGGTGGAGGCCAGAATGGGAGGCAGCCATTGTCCATATTTCTTTTCAAACTTACTGGTCTGTGAATCATATAAATGCTAAGGAAGGAAGGAATAGAGGGAGGGAAGGAGGGAAGAGGAGAAGAAAGGAAGGAAGAAATTCAGGTATGGTCAGCCCTCCCTAGCCTGCAGGGAGAGGGAGCAGGGGGTTATGAATAATCCTAAATCCCAACTAAAGCAGAACTCAAAACAGACCCTTTTGCAGATTACGCATGGTTCAGGGACCCAGCAGGCACTGACTACCCACCCTCATGGGGCAGCAGTTGCCAGCCCTGGTTTCCAAGAAGGGAATTGGGAAATGGGCCATATTTAACCCATTTGAGGTCTTATATTACAAATTCTTGGGGTCTGTGGACCTTTAAGAGCTTGAAATTATAGGCAAACATTTCTGGGTATTTTCAGATGCACATCTTGGAGGGAAGAGGGTACACAGCTTTCTTTAGATTCTTAAAGGAATCCTAGACTCCAAAATACTAAGACTCCCAGAACTCTGGGGCTATTAGAAATCTCCAACCAGATTCCTCACTACCCCCTCTGGTCCCATTACACAGACCTGAACACTGAGGCCCACAGTGGGAAAATGACTAACTCCAAACTTCACAGCTATTGGACCAGAGAAAGGACTGGATCTCCCAGCCACGCTGTATTTGCAAAGTCCCCCAGACCCACCTGACAGGTATGGCAAGGGGTGGTGGAGGCCCGGGGCCTGGAAGGTGGTGGTAGAGTCTGGCCTCCTGCTCGTGGCTCTGCCCGAGCTCTTGGAACATGGAGCTGAGGCCGGCGACCGTGCCCTTCTGGATGGCACGGAGTGAATGGCGCCGGTACTCGTCCCTGGCGCGCTGAGCTCCGCGGCTCCTCTCCTCGTCCGCGGCCTTGGACCTGCGCACTGGAAAGGGGTGGAGAGTGTTTTCACCCAGACTCACAGCCCAGGCCTTACACCCAGCAAGCCAGGACTGGGCCCGGAGCCCCAGCACTCACCCAGAGTCTCACGATTCACCTGGATTCCCCCACATGGGCTACATGGAGGTTCAGAGCCCAGGAACAGCGGGCAGGCCCAGCTCCAGCCAGAAGCCCTGGGCTTGCCTGTCGCCGTGGCGGAGGAGACACTCATGACAGTTTAGGGTCATCAGCCTGTTCTTGCGGCCCCGGTCCAGAATGAGCAAGCATCCTTTGGATGGAAATATACATCTCTATATGTGTTTCTTTCTGGGAGGACCCTGCTTAGAGCAGCTTCTCAAACCATGTGGCCTCCCCCCAGCCAGCCTCAAGGACACCTGTCAAGGTGGTCAGCACCTCCAAATACTAGTCCCATTGCCCACATTGACGGTAGCCTTTCCCTTTCTCTGTCCCAGCCCTTGTTCCATGGTTTCCCGGCAATATCCCATTACAGATGATTCCCCCAACCACCTGGGGTGGAGGGCCCACCACTATTTCTACATCAGAAACCCAGCCTCCAGAAGGTGACACAACTTGCCCCCAAATAAATAGCTAACAAGGGGCAGAGGCAGGGTTGGAACCCGAGTGCAGCTGGTTCTAAAACCCATGCGGCCCCTCCCCCCCCACCTGCACCCTACCTCTCAAGCTCCCTGCCCCGGAAAACCAGGAGGGCCTGACACCAGAGCCCCTTCTCCTTCCTACAAAAAGCCAAAAGACCATCTAAGACCCTCCAGTCCAGGCTCCTCGTGTTGCTCACATGGAATGTGAGGCCTGAGGAAGGATGGTAACTTGCCCAGCTGGGTCAGTGGCCAAGCCAAGCCAGGAGCCATCCTTCCTGCTCCCACAGGCTGAGTTGTTGGAAACCCTGGTGTCCTGGTTCTGGTGCCTTTTCTCTGGTTTGCGGTGGCCTTGAGAGCTGCTGGGTGTTGGAGAGAGAGGATCCTCTGGTAGCTCGGTCACTCGCAGACCACGAACTCCAGATGCCCATCTCTCCAGCCTTCCAGCCTCCTGTGTTTCCCAAGGCAGGGACTGGTCCCAGCCAAGTGGCCTCGTGAAGACATCTGTGTGTTGCTGTTTCTGAAACTCAAACGGGAGTCCCGAGTCCCAGACCTGGGGAAAAGCCAAGAGACGGGACACACCCTGGTGGAGGCGAGGTCTAGCATTAAAACAGGTTCTTTCGTAGTCTGATTGCATCTCAGCTGGCTTCTATCTGCCTCTAAAATCTAATTCTTTTTGTAGAGAATTCTGGGAGCTGGACATGTTCTAATTGTGCTCGACTGGTGACTGCGTGGGTCCCGGGAGGGTCCCTCTCCCCTCCTGGAGTCAAGTCTTACCCAGAGTCTATTCCTGTTCCGACTCCATTCCACACGTGTGGCAAACACCTACGACCAACCAACATCAGAGAACTGTGTTCTGTCAGTGTTTGGAGGACACAAGGTAAATAGCCCTTGTCCTGAAAGAAAGCACTTCTCCCTCTCAAGTTGTCAAAGACCTTTTCTTGAAACATAATAGAACGTTTCCCCAGCTCTGAGGAAGGCAGCATGAAGTCTGTCCCTCGGAAAGATTTATGGAAGTGGAGGTCACCTGCAAGGGACCCAGGAGGCTGAGCCCCCCAAGGGCAGGTGGGGGACTCACTCTGCTCTGTTCATTGCTACATCCCAGTGCCTACAAACACAGGTGGCAATCAACAGGGAATACCTATTCTTGGGTGGCTGTGCCCAGTTAAGTATGGAACTGTGAGCTGGGTGCAGACATAACAGAGACCAGACCCTTCCGTCAAGGTGCTCAGAGCCTGCCTGGGAAAACAAGACAAATATCTCTTAACACAATGAAATCTGGGACAGCAGAAGTATTGTCAGGGTTGAGGGGCAGCAGCTCTCATATTCTGTGAGGCAGCCAACAGCCAACCCAGGAGAAGAAGCATCTGGAAAGGTCAGTAGGAGTTTTCCAGAGAAAAGAAGCCATCCCAGGGAGAAATCTAGGTTTGGTTCATCTGTACATTCCAGACACTACGAACACCACAATGCCTGCCCCATGGGAGGGTCAAAGAAGGCCAGGATGCCAGGGCGTGAGCTTTGCAGCCACTAGCCAGCAAATTAAGCACAGGAGCTGGTGCCCTACAAAAGCCAGCAACCTTTGAGAGCTTACAGCCCCTGGGACAGTGACACTCAGTAACAGGTTGCAGAAGGAAGCCACAGGACAACTAGGAAGACAGGCTGTTGGAACTCAGCCAGGTGAGGTCCTGAGCCATCAGACACAGGGAGACTAAACCCGGCCTCCAAATCCGGCCATTCTCTTCCTCAAAGGCCTTCAGGGGCCCCCACTGCACACAGGATAAAGGACAACCCCCCTCTCCTCCAGGTCTTAAGAAGTGTCCTGCCCGCCCCACTTTCCTCCCCAGCCCAGTGGCTTCTGAGCTCCTCCCCACTCTGCGCTCTGGCTCTACCGCGCTCCCCACACCCTGCAGACCCTTCCCTGTGCGCTGTGCTCAGCCACTCGGAGCAGCTGTGAGGAACAGGCAGCCAGGGCAGCCGGAGGGGCCCGGCGCTGACGGCTCTCGGGGGCAAGGGAGAAGCCGAGGCTGACAGCAGGAAGCAAGACGGGGCTCTGACTTGGCCTTGGCAAAGCCAACGTGCTGCCCCACCCTGATTATAGAAAAGGGACCCACGCAGAGGCACACAGGCTCAAGGGTGGCTCCAAGACAGCTTTCCTGGGTTGTTACGTCCCCTGGCATTTTTTTATTTTGTTTTTGAGATTTAGTTGAGATCTAACATTGTGTAAATTTAAGGTATGCAACGTGCTGACTTGGCAAATTCATATATTGTGAGGATTGCCACCACAGCCTTAGCTAACACTTCCATCGCCTCCCATAATGACCATTCTTTCTTGTGGTAAGAACATTTAAGATCTAGATTCTTAGCAATTTTGAAGTATATACCATAGCACTGTTGACCATAATCACAATGGGCGTTCTCTCTCCCGAACCGACTCGTCTTCCAGCTGCAAGTTTGTGCCCTTGGACCAACACCTCCCCCATTCCACGCCACCCTCCCAACCAACCTTTGGTAACCACCACTCTAGTCTGCTTCGTGAGTTTGGCTTTTTTAGGTTGAACATACAAGTCATATCAGGTAGTATTTGTCCTTCTCTGTCTGACTCATCTCACATTCCCACCAACGGAGCACGCTGGGTCCCTTTTCTGCACATGCCTGCCACACACCATCCAGCTTCCCTAGCAAAGTCCCCCAACACCTCTAGGCCTCAGTTTCCATCTCTGGCAAAATGAGAATGACATGAATGTCTGCTCACAGAGTGGTCATGAAGAGTAAATGAAGCATAAAAACACATAAACTATGAAGTGTTCTGGAAAGGCAGCGTCTTATTCGATCAGGCCCCTGACGTTGATCCTTCCTTCGGATGTCCCAAAGCCTGAGTCTGGAGCCAGGCTGCCTCGATTCAGATCCCAGCTCCACGTTTCAGCTGTGTGACGCCAGACAAGTTACTCCATCACCTGGGCCTGCGTTTCCTCCTAAGTAAAATGGAGCTAACCGTAGTCCCTACCTCATAAAGCTGACATGAGGATGGAGAGCGCTAATGAGGTAAGCCACTTAAAACCATGTCAGAGACATATTAAGCACCATGGTTAAGGGTTAGTTAAAATTTTTCTTTTCATTAGCCCTGGTATTCCTAGGTCCAAACCAGAGCTCATGGCCAGTCCAGGAAGAGACACCCTTGCTGGTCGATCACAGGGAATCTGCTCTGGGTCAAGGAGCTTATCCTAAATTACACTTTGAAATCCTCAAAAGTTGCTTTAGTTCCTTCTCGGAATCAGGAATGAATTCAGACAGTATCCCATGAATCTGCCACAAAAACCCTCAGCCAAAACTCATGGGGTTTCTTCCTGCTAACACAGTGAAAATAACCGAAACTCAAAGAAGGAGCCACAAGCATCATTTTGCCCCAAGCCAGCAAGTGTCAGACCTTCCGTGTGGCCCAGCAGACCCCCTGCAGAGGTGAGGACCCACTCCGAGTCACCCGCTTCCTCCCCCAGCCGCGCTCTGGCCCGAGATGACGCCCCCCGGCCTGTCCAGCAGGCACTGGGAGGGCCTGCACTGCACACAGGACAAAGGGGGAGCACGGCCACACCCACTCCTGAGGCAGGATCCAGAGCCTCCTCTCTCCTGCCTTCGGGAGACTGAGGCTTGTCTCCCAGTAACACCTTAAAGACAACTGCAACCGTGGGAAAACACTGAAGACTTCAGAAGCGAGGCTGACCTGAGAGATTCAACAGTGGACCCAGCGCAACTATTTTTTTAAACTTGTTTAAATAGGAAAAATAGAAAACAAGTGTCGGCAAGGGTATGGAGAAAGTGGAACCCTGGCGCATTTTGGTGGGCATGGAGCGTGGGGCAGCTGCTGTGGATAATGGGATAGCAGGTCCAGAAAAATTAAACATATAATTACCATGCGAGCCTGCAATTCCTCTTCTGAAGATATACCCAAAAGAATTGAAAGAAGGGCTTCAGACACATTTTTGTACAACGATATCCATAGAAGCATGATTCACAATAGCCAAAAGGTGGAAACAACCCGAATGGCACCAAAGGACAAACAGGTAAACAAAGTATGGTATATACATACAGCGGGATATTACCCAGCCCTAAGAAAGGGATTCTGGGACGCCTGGGTGGCTCAGTCGGTTAAGCACCTGCCTTCAGTTCAGGTCATGATCTCGGGGTCCTGGGACGGAGTCCCTCATCCGGCTCCCTGCTCAGTTGGGAGTCGGCTTCTCCCTCTCCCTCTGCTGCTCCCCCTGCTTGTGCTCTTGCTCATGCTCTCTCTCTCAAATAAATAAATAAAATCTTTTTTTAAAAAAAGAAGAAGAAGAAGAAGGGGATTCTGATCCCTGCTCCAACATAGACGAATCGTTAAGACAGCCTGCTAAGTGAATAAGCCAGACACAAAAGGACATCTTGTGATTCTACTGATACTGCACATACTATACTTAACAATAGTTAAATACACAGTGAAAAGTAGAATGGTGGTTCCAAGTAGCTGGGGGCAGGGTGGATCGGGGACTCACTGTTCAATGGAGGCAGAGTTTCAGGTTGGAAAGATGAAAAACTTCTGGAAATGGGGCGGGGGAGGGGTGTTGATGGTATCACAATATGAACGTGCTCAATGCCACTGAACTGTACACTTAAAAATGGATAAGTGGTAAATTTGAAGTTGTATATCTTAACAAAATTTTTTTAAATGGACATTCTGTAACATTCGGATTGGTAAGCACTGGGCTGAGAATTAAGAAGCCAGAGCATAGGTGCACCTGGGTGGCCCAGTCGGTTAGGCGTCCGACTCTTGATTTCAGCTCAGGTCATGATCTCAGAATTGTGGCTTTGAGCCCTGGGTCAAGCCCCATGTGAAGCCCCATGTGAAGCTCAGCACTCAGCAGGGAGTCCGCTTGATATTTTCTCCCTCTGTCCCTTCCCCTGCTTGTGCTCACTCTCTGTCTCTCTCAAATAAATAAAGAAACCTTGAAGAAAAGAAACAGCAGCAGCAGCAGCCAGAGCATAACTAAGTGTCTCCATCAGCGAGATGTGTACCCAACTGTGTCCCTGGCTCAGCCCTCGGTTCTCTCCCATGCAGATAAGGGGAAGCTCCCTTCCAGCTCTGACCCACTATCTCAGGGAGGCACCCACACCTGCCTGGCCTGGGACCACCTCCCCAGAACGGAGACCCCACTCTCCAGGACTGCCCAGCCTGGAACCCTCTTGCTCAGGAAGAAACCAGGAGTCCCACCGGCTTTGGAGTCCAAACGCTCCCATATCAGACCCGGAAACCTCAGCTGTCGCAGGCTCAGGGCTATGGAGAGAGCGGGGCATTTGCTTGGCTTTACTCCTAACTGTCTAGAGTGGGACAGTTTTCATCTCTCTGCGTCTTAGTTTTCCCTCCACGGAGACAGTACCATCCTTTATCCAACGGCTGCCAAAACTGCCAGACTGGTCTGGAATCATGTCTTTATCTGTGCTCAAGATAACACTGCTCAGTTCTCTAACACCAAAGAGCAACAGCAGAAGTTGGGTTTCCTCCTGGCAGTCTGCACACAGTTACATAGCTCTAGACATTGAGCCAGGCCAGTCACTGCAAGAGGCAGAGTTCTTAACACTCTAACACAGTCGGGCAGGGTGTACGCATCTATTCAGCACCTGCGTTCTCAGGACCCACTCTCTGCCCACTCTGTGCTGCGCAGGACCAAAGCTGCGCAATGCACACCTCCAGGGGGCGCAGTCCCTACATGATCATCATAGATTTGGACACATGTAACAATTTTCTGGCAGATGATATAGTGCAGTCTTTTTCTAATTTTCACAAGGTCAGTATAACAGCTGGCTGCCAAGCTAATACTTAGGAGAAAGGGGTATAGCAATGAGCAAGACACAGTACTTGCTCTCAGAGACCTTACTGTCTCACAAGGAAGCCACACCAGCAAATTGTGGAGCTGTGTTGGAAAAGGACATCTAAACTGATGCCTGGTGGACATGTGGGATTCAACCAATAGAGGCCAAAGAGAGGGTCTTCTAGGCAGAGTAGGCTCAGGGGCAGAGGCCCAGGGGCAAGATGGACCACAGGCCTCCCTCCTGGAATCCCCCTGGGGGGGGTGCATGGCTGAAGGGCAGCTCTCTTACGGACCCAGCAAGAGGTGAGGATGCAGAAACAGAAAAGGCCGTTTAGGAGACCAATAAACACTGCCTAATTAATTTTGATGCTTTACCAAAGGGGGACTGGAAGTCCCTGACATGTTTTTAGCAGAAGAACAAGATGCTGTTTCCACTTCTCGAAGATCAGTTTGGCTGCACTGTTGGGGATGAATCCAATAGGAACAAGAACGAAGGCTTGGAAAACAGAAATGTAGGTGAAGAGCCATGGGGTCCAAGTTCAGATGGTACCAGAACAATGGGGTAGAAGGGGGTAAATTCAAAGAAGAGTAAACAAGTAGAATCCTTACCACTTGGTAAGTTTGGGGATTGATTGTGAGCAAAAAGGAGAGACCAGAATGACAGCCAAGCTTCTGCCCTTGGCAGCGAGGTAATAAAGCCAGTTGGGAGAAGTGGAGTTTGAGGTGTGGATGTGTTGGGGTGGAGGTGTCTATGGGATCCCAGAAGGACATGGGGTTCTGGAAAATCATTAGCTGCTGCTCGTCATGAGACCCCTCTCTAGAGAACTTGTCCATGGTTCCTTGGACCTTTCTACTTCTGCACAGTTAGAAAAGACTCAGTGCTTTATAGAATTCAGATGATCCAGTTACATCCACAGAGAAACTCAATGCTTCAAAGCAATATCGATGTGTAGTAATGCCTTGGGTGAATAATATAATGTTTCTGAAAATTAGTGAATCATATATATTATACAAACACACACACACACACACGCACACACATAAAATGAAAGAGCACCCATAAAGATTTAAATTGTTTATGTAGGCAGTTGTGTTTAACTTCTCCATTTTCTGCTCCGTGTGACATTGGACAACTCGAATTACCATATCTACACTTTATCTCCCCATCTGTAAAATGGGGACTTCATAGGATTGCTCTGTAAATGAGGTCAGCGAAACATTACATAGAAGGGTTCTGGACAACCCTGGCACAGAGTACGAGTGCATTAAATATCATGTATTTAGAAAGGGTCCATCCCACTTAAGACAGAAAGGGGTGAAGGTGGGGAATTGGTATGGCGTAGGGGCTGGGTCGTGTCAGGACCTCTGGCCGGGCAAATGGGGAAAATGAAAATTTTGTTGAATGGGTAGGCTTCCTGCCCCCGGGGGAAGGACAACAGGCCACCCAGATATTGAAGGCTGTGCACGCGGACCCCTGGGGCTCAACCCACGGGTGGGTGTGGCACCAAGATGATGGACCCTGAGAGATGAGCCTCAGGGAAAGAAAGTGAGGCTCACCCACAGCTAACTGGAGGCCAAGGGAAGGAATGCTCTCTCCCTGACTCCAAGGCCTCTGAGGTCGCCTCAACCAAGTCCCTCTAGCAGTTCGTGACGGCTGCCAACAGTGACCCCCTGTGGCCACCAGGCGCAACGTCAGAGGTTCCTTAAGATCAGGCTGCTCCCCGCACCAGTGTGAACCTGGGAACGACTCCGCTTCAGAAAACGCCCAGAAAACGCCCAGAGATTCTTGAGCAATTCAAGAGGAGAGAGAAGCCCAGGCAGGATACAAACCGAGCCCGTGGGGACTCCGCTGGCATTATTGTCAGTTGTAAAACCAGCCCTACGTGGCACTCGGAGCTGGAGGAACGGCCAGTACTGGTTCTGCCCAAAGAGACACTGCACCATTTCCCAGGCCATCCGCGCGTAGCGCAGATCCTGCTTGGTGTTACCTTTCCCTCCAGCCCCACATTCGGCTCTGCCCCAGCCCATGTCCCCACCCCATGTCCCCACCCCGCGGCATCTCCCCTTCCGGTTTTGCCTGCCGCCAGCACCCGGCACTGCAGAATCACCACGTTAAACCCAGGCTCCAGAGCATTCTCTCTTCTGTGAACAAAGAGAACAGAACCATGATAGCTGGACTCCATCCTGGGCCTGAGAACACGTTCTTCTCCCTCGGCTCAGAGCACACGGCAAGGGGTGAGACGAGCAGAGTACGGGTGGCGGGGTGGGAGCCACACGATTAGGAAGGAGGGGAGGGGTTCACGAGAACGAGTTCCGGTATTTGGAAATAGTATCATTTACCAAGTCATGCTGCCTCTTCAGATTTCTGGGCAACTAGACAGCACCTAACTCCACACTCCTACAAGTTTGCAGTTGAGAATTAATTAAATGAATTTCTGCCTGGGATTTTCAGAGCTTCTCAGGGGCCAGAGCCTGCCCTGCTATTTGAACTGAGTAACGAAATCTGCATTCGAGTGATACTAAAGGAAACAATGCCCCCCCCCTTTTTTTTAACTCGGAGAATTTAATTTAGCTGTTTTATCAAAAACTGCTGCTCCCAGTAGATTAATGGCCCACTGTAATCTTTCATATTAAATTAACTGAGTGCAGAATGACTTTGCTGGTTTTGAATGACAACCTCCAGAGTTTAGCTCATCATTCTTTAAGGAAGCATAAAATAAGGAACCAACATCGTGGGGCCTGCATTATCACCTTTTCTCTGTCTTTTAGAGGTTTTTCCACTTTCCGTTGCCACTCGGCGCAGTAATTAGCAGTCAGGCAGCACCTGGGCCAGATGATCTCCAGTCTGCATCCCTAATGAAACACCTGCCGGGCCCCTAACAGTCCACCTCATCATGTCACTATAAAAAGACTCCTACTATACACTCTTACTCTACCCTCCCAACAAGCCTCAACTCAACATGATTACCCCCATTTACCAAAGGAAGAAACTGCACAGCCGAGCACGAACTTGCTCACAGTCACACGTGTCAATGACAGAGCGAGGCCAGGACTCCCAGCCCAGTGCTCCTTCTCCCACACTAGAGCGGTCTCATGTGACTTCACTTTGTAACTGCTCACTATTTTTTCAGTATAAAGCTTTGTCCTGCCTTTTTTCCCCCCATCTCTTCTTCCATCCAAATTTAAATGAATGAATTCTTCTTTAGCTCTTGCCCGTCTTACCTTTCTCACTTTCACCGCTGTGCACCGTGAACCTCAGGCTGCAGCCACGTGGCGACATGTACTGCATCCTACACACATGATGACCTTGTTTTCGCTTGGTGCTGCTCCCTCTGCTGTGAGGCCCTGCCCTGCTTCTGGACTTCCCCACTTTTCCCAAACCAAATGCCACTTCCTCCACGGGGCCTTTCCAAAGGCTCTATAGGCCATGATCACATGCGATTGATTCCTGGGATGCCAGGCTGGCTCAGCACCCACAAATCTATAACTATGACATGCCACATTAACAAAAAGCATAAAAATTATCCGATTATCCCAAGAGACGCAGAAAAAGCATTTAACAAAATTCAGCATCTTTTCATGATAAATACTCTCAACAAATCAGGTATAGAAAGAATGTAATGCATAATAAAAGCCATATATGACAAGCCTGTAGCTAACGTTATACACGACAGCGTAAGATTGAAAGCTTTTGCTCTCAGATCAGGAGCAAGACAAGAATGCCCACTGTCACCACTTCTTCACCATACCGGAAGACTTAGCCAGAACAATTAGGCAAGAAAAAAATAGTAAAAGGCATCCAAATCAGAAAGGAAGAAGTAAAATTGTCTCTGTTTGCAGGTGGCATGACCTTATATAGAGAAAACCCTATTTTGCCCAAAAATTGGTAGAACTAATAAACAAATTTGGTAAAGTTGCAGGATACAAAATCCACATACAAACATCAGTTGTGTTTCAATGCAGTAACAATGAATATCCAAAAAAGAAATTAGTAAAACAACCCCACTCATAACGGCATCAGGATGGGTGAAATAGGTGATGGGTATTATGGAGCACTTGTGATGAGCATTGGGTGTTATATGTAAGGAATGAATCACCAAGTTCTACAACTGATACTAAATATTACACTGTATGTTAATTAACTGGATTTTTTCCCAAGATTTTATTTATTTATTTTAGAGAGAGAGTGACAGCATGAATGGGAGGGGCAGAAGGAGAGAGAAAATCTCAAGGGAATATACACTGAGCATGGAGACCAACGCAGGGCTCTAGCCCAAGACCCTGAGACCATGACCTAAGCTAAAACCAAGAGTTGGATGCCTAACCAACTGTGCCACCCAGGCACCCCAGTAACTGGAATTTAAATAAAAACTTGGAAAGGAAAAAAAGAAGAATAAAACACTTAGAAATAAATTTAACTAAGGAGACAAAAGACCAGGACACTAAAAACTATAAGACATTGCTGAAAAAAGTTAAAGAAGACACAAATAAATGGAAGGATATCCTGTGTTCATAGATTAGAAGAATAATATTGTTCAAATATGCATACTACTCAAAGCAATGTACAGATTCAACTGTACATTCCCTATTAAATTTCCAATGGCATTTTTCACAGGTAATAGAAAAAATAATAATCCTAAAATCTGTATGGAATCACAAAAGATTCTGAATAGTTAAAGCAATCTTGAGCAAGAAGAACAAAGCTAGTAGCATCTCACCTCCTAATTTCAAATTATATTACAAAGCTAGAGTAACCAAAACAGTATGGTACTCACATAGAAACAGACACATAGACCAATGGAAAAGAATATAGGGTTCAGAAATAAACTTATGCATGGACAGTCAAATAATTTTCAACAACGGCTCCAAGAATACACAAGGCGGAAAGATATTCTCTTCAAAAAAATGGTGGTGCTGGCAAAAACAGACACATAGACCAATGGAACAGAGTGGAGAGTCCAGATATGGACCCTCAACTCTATGGTCAAATAATCTTTGACAAAGCAGGAAAAAATATCCAGTGAAAAAAAGACAGTCTCTTCAATAAATCGTGCTGGGAAAATTGGACAGCTATGTATAGAAGAATGAAACTCAACCATTCTTTCACACCATACACAAAGATAAACTCGAAATGGATGAAAGACCTCAATGTGAGGCAGGAATCTATCAAAATCCTAGAGGAGAACATAGGTGGTAACCTCTTTGATATCGGCCACAGCAACTTCTTTCAAGACACGTCTCCAAAGGCAAAGGAAACAAAAGCGAAATGAGCTTTTGGGACTTCATCAAGATAAAAAGCTTCTGCACAGCAAAGGAAACAGTCAACAAAACAAAAAGGCAACCCATGGAATGGGAGAAGATATTCGCAAATGACACTACAGACAAAGGTCTGATATCCAAGATCTATAAAGAACTTCTCAAGCTCAACACCCAACAAACAGATAATCATGTCAAAAAATGGGCAGAAGACATGAACCGACACTTCTCCAAAGAAGACATACAAATGGCCAACAGATACATGAAAAAATGTTCATCATCACTAGCCATCAGGGAAACTCAAATCAAAACCACATTGAGATACCATCTTACACTAGTTAGAATGGCCAAAATCAACAGGACAGGAAATGACAAGTGTTGGAGAGGATGTGGAGAAAGGGGAACCCTCTTTCACTGTTGGTGGGAATGCAAGTTGGTGCAGCCACTTTGGAAAACAATGTGGAGATTCCTCAAAAACTTAAAAATAGATCTCCCCTATGACTCTGCTATTGCAATACTGGTTATTTACCTGAAAGATACAGATGGTGTGAAAAGAAAGGCCATCTGTACCCCAATGTTCATAGCAGCAATGTCCACAATCACCAAACTGTGGAAAGAGCCGAGATGCCCTTCAACAGACAAATGGATAAAGAAGATGTGGTCCATATATACAATGGAATGTTACTCAGCCATCAGAAAGGATGAATACCCAACTTTTATATCAACATGGATGAGTCTGGAAGAGATTATGCTGAGTGAAATAAGTCAAGCAGAGAAAGTCAATTATCATATGGTTTCACTTACTTGAGGAACATAAGGAATAAAATGGAGGTCTCTAGGAGAAGGAAAGGAAAAGTGAATTGGGGTAAATAGGAAGGGGAGACCAATCATGAGAGACTGTGGACTCTGAGAAACAAACTGAGGGTTATGGAGGGGAGAGGGGAGGGGGAATGGGTGAGCCTGGTGATGGGTATTAAGGAGGGGACATATTGCATGGAGCACTGGGTGTGGTGCATAAACAATGAATCTTGGATCACTGAAAAAATAAAATAATATATATATGTGTGTGTGTGTGTGTGTGTGTATATATATATATATATATATATATATATATGCCCTAAAAAAACCGGTGGCACTGGGAAAACTGGATATCCACATGCAAAAGAATGAAATTGGACCCTTGCCTCCTAGCAAACACAAAAATCAACTCAAAATGTTTGAAGACTTAAATATAATACCTGAAACTGTAAAACACCTGGAAGAAAACATAGGAAAACAGCTCCTTGACATTGGTCTCAGCAATGTTTATTTGGATATGACACCAAAAGCAAAAATAAACAGGTGAGATTATGTCAAATTAAAAACCTCTGCACAGTAAAGGAAATCATCAACAAAACAAAAAGGCAACCTACAGAATAGGAGAAAATATTTGTAAACCACATATCCAATAAGTGGTTAATGTCCAAAATATATAGGAATCCACACAATTCAATAGCCAAAAACAAATAACCCAATTTAGAAAATGGGCAAAGGACCAGAATAGGTATTTTTTCAAAAGGACATACAGATGGCCACCAGGTACATGAAAAAGTGCTCAACATCATTAGTCACCAGGGAAACACAAATCAAAACCACAAGGAGACATCACCTCACACCTGTTAGGATGTCTATTATCAAAAAGACAAAAGATACCAAGTGTTGGCAAGGGTGGGAAGACCCTGGAACCCTCATACATTGCTTGTGGAGATGTAACCATTGACGATGGCATGGAACATAGCTGACTTCCTTCCAACACTACGTTTTTTTGAGCCTGCATGTATGTTTTAAAAGGTGCTAGGGGCACATTTTTGCACTGAAATCTAAAGATGTTTTAAAAACACTTTAGTAAAACACTTTTCAGGGCGCCTGGGTGGCTCAGTGGGTTAAAGCCTCTGCCTTCAGCTCAGGTCATGATCTCAGGGTCCTGGGATCGAGGCCCGCATTGGGCTCCATGCTCAGCAGGAAGCCTGCCTCCTCCTCTCTCTCTGCCTGCCTCTCTGCCTACTTGTGATCTCTCTCTCTCTCTCTGTCAAATAAATAAATAAAATCTTTAAAAAAACCCACTTTTCACAAAAATAGTCCTTTGCCATTACATTATTTACTCATGTGTTCATACATTTCTGTCTGCTAATTTATGAATGATTTTTTTCAGTAAAAAACACATATTCAAGAACCACACAAAAAAAGTTCAGATCAACATTATTCATAATAGCCCCAAAGTGGAAACAATCCAAAGGTCCATCAACTAATGAATGGATAAACAAAAATGGTGATCCATGCCTGCATGAGAGTCTTACTCAGCCACAAGAGGGAATGAAGTCCAGACGCAGAATGTGGATAGACTTTGAAAACAGGCTAAAAGAAAGAAGTTGGACTCAAAAGGCCAACATCATGTATGATTCTATTTATATGAAATATCCATAATGGGCAAATCCATAGGGACAGAAATGAGATTAGTGGCTTCCGGAGGTGTGACAGGAGAAGGAATAACCAATGGGGACAGACTTTATCTCGGGAAGTAATAGTGATGATGGTTTGCACAAGACGGTTGATATCATAAAAGCCACTAAACTGTACACTCTAAAAGGATGAGTTTTATGTTATGTGAATTGTATTTCAATTTTTTTTCAAGTCTGTTGAATGAATCTGGTGTGTGGTTGAGAAAGGCTGAGGCCCAGAGGGCTGGCGAGAAGTCATGTGGCACCTGCCCTTCCCCAGCCCTGGCGCTGGTTCCAGTGGTCTTTCAGGGACACCACTGCCACAGCTTCCTCCTCTGTCTCACCCCCAAACCCACCTTTACAAGTGTCCCACTGCCCACCTGCATGAACCATGCCTTTTTATTTTCTCCGTGTTTTGACCTCCGGGACCTTGCTGAGCAGAGACAGACTGGCCTCCCTGGGTGGGCCAGTTCCTGAAGACGCTGATGGACTCACCCTCAAGTGTGCCTTTCATCTGCAGACCAGCCAGTCCAAAATATTCCCATCACTTCCTCTACCTAGTTCTTACTGTCCACCTGCCCTCATCACCTCAGGTCCAGGTGTCAGACAACTCGAGAGCCCCGGAGCCTGCGGACATTATTCAAACCAGCCAATCCTACACCTGCTGACCCTGCCTGGCCTTACCCGCCCCAAGCAAACCGCAAGGAAGGCTCCTGCCCGCCTTGTCCCCCGGCTCCCTCCGCCTCCTGACGGACCCTGGTGCTTCTCCATGTAGCCCCGCGGGGCATGCCCGGCCCTCATGAGTAAAAACTTCTTGGGGCAAGGTCGTCATTTCCACACTACCCATATGATCCAGGTGTTGCCACACCCAATTCAAAGGAAGCCCGAGCACATCCTGAAACACATCCTTCAAATCTGTTTCCACCTTCCCTCTCCGCCTAACTTTTCTCCACCTGACACCCTCCAAGCTTTGTAGCCTTTGTAGCCAGCCCCATACATCTCCACCTTCTTAAGCACATCCCATTCCCATCACCGTGCCCTTAGGTACGGGGCGCTGGAGCCTCCGTGCTCGCTTCAGTTGTCCCAATGCCCCCCACGAAACCTCGCTTCCTCACGCTGCCTCCGGAAGCCCACCGGGATAGCCACTCTGTCCTCCAACGGTACTGGTCCTTTCTCCCTCAAAGCCTGGAGCCTGCGAGTCTGTCTCCTCCGAGATGAGCACCGTGATCCCTCATCTCTGGGTGCCCGGCGCTTAGCACAGGGCCAGTGAAGGACTGGGAACGCAGTCAATGCAGGGTTTTCGCTTCTAGGGTAAGAAATCTCCTCTACAGGCACGTGAGTGAGCTCCTGGCGGGGGGAGCCCTTACGCTCTGGGTCCACGGCAGGGCCGGAGCACTGTGGGGCCGGTGAAGGCCTCGGCCCCCCGGGGTGACCCTGAACCGGAAGGAGGGAGGAGCAGACACACAGTGGGAGGAGAGTGGGTGGCGAGGCCGGCTGCGCTACTCACGCTGTTCCTCCCACTCGCTCTCCTCCTTCTCGCTGGCGTGGCCCTGCAGCTGGGCCTGCTTCAGGGTCCAGTAGAGCTCCTTCGCCCTCTGCTCCTCCTGGAGGCGAATCTGCTCCTCTCCCCGCTTCCTCTCCTCTTCCTCTTTCCTCTAAGACATGGGGACAGAAGGACGTTAGGTCACGAGAGAGAAGTGCCGCTGGGGCTCTGGGGCGGGGCCATGCCGTCGCGGGGTGCGGTGTCTGTCGCAGGATAGGGCCACCGCCAGGCCTGAGCAAGGCTGCGGTAGGGATCAGACGGGTTAAAATACAGGGAACTGGGAGCCTGGGTGGCTCAGGTGGTTAAGCTACTGGCTCGTGGTTTCAGCTCAGGTCCCGATCTCAGGGTCCTGACATCGAGCTCTGTGTTGGGCTCCACACTCAGTGAGGAGTATGCTTGAGATTCTCTCCCTCTCCCTCAGCCCCTACCCCCTAAAGTAAATAAATAAATCTTTTAAAAGTGTATACATGGAATATTTATTCATAGACTCCAAAGCTTTCTGCAGAGATAAGAGGACGCTGGGCCATCCTTGGCCACACTTGCATTCTGGGGGAGAGGGAGGGTAGGTACCATTCCTTCTGGAGGCCAATTAAGCAGGATACGATCATATCTTAACCTTCTGTCTGGATAAGATATTTCCAAGACAAGCAGGTGTGGGGGCCCCACATCTCCAATTGTTCCACTTTGAAGCTCCCAAAAGGCTGTGTGTGTGTGTGCGCGTGTGTGTGTATTTCCTTCTACTTTTATTCACATCAAAGTAACCCGTGGGTGTCAAGCATGCATTAAATGCCAAAGGCTTGTTTTCAAAACGAACAGTTCTCCAGACCACTTCACCCCAAACTACGCCACCCTCACCCGTGCCCAGAGGCCACCACTCTCAATTATTTTAGCTGTTCCTTCATGTGGTGATATCTCTGTCCGAATCATGCACGGAATGTTTTGATTTATCAATTCTAGACATTAAACTACTGCCTTTCTTTTTTGGTACACAAGTATTTGGCACTTAGTTTGGTCCACGGGTACATGCCCAGACTTTTCCTCTCCTCATCCTTACCATGTCAACATCACAATTGTGGTGAAATCAATAATCGGTATAAATATGGTTCACTGAAAAGCCAAAGTTGGTCACTGTTTTCACCAATTATAAGAAGTACATTTTGTAATTTCCTAACATATCTCGGAAACATGGGTATGTCTCACAACTTGCAAGTTGCCTCTTTAATAGACAATGGTTTCTTCTTACTTCTTAAAAAGTTTAATAAATCAATACTTAATATGGCATTTTATATTCAGTACAATATGGTAGTATAATGGGTTTTTCTTTCCTGACTTCATAATTGTTTTATCCTGAAGTTGCATATTGAACTTTCCCAACTTCTCTAAGATCTGTCATGACTCTTTCTCTATGTTTATTATTATAACAGGTAAACAGCAGTACTGCTGACCCACTGTCCCCAGATGCCAGCCTTCCTTCTTCTCCCGCCTCGGTTGGTTGTTACCCAGGCCTCCTGTCCATCCATCTACCCAGAACTCATTTCTCAGCCCTCCCTGAGTTGAAGCTCTTGTATCTTTGTTCCATGTTCTTCTTCAGCCACTTCATCATTTTGCAACAGCAGAGCTAGCAGGACTTTTCAGGTATGGACACACAGAGAGACACTCTCTGAGTCTTGTCTGAAACCATCTATATGATGCCTTCAGATAGAACAGCTAATTTGGCTGAGCGTAGAATTTAATTAAAAATGACTTTCCTAAAGCAGAATTTAGAAGACTTTACTTCCCAGCATCCAATACTGCCGCTCGGATTTTCAATCTTCTGCATGAGCTATTAATTTTTCTCTTTATCGCTGATGTTCTGCACATTGTTAAATGATGTGCCATGGTGGAGATTTTCCTTCATTGATTGTGCGAGGCACTCAAGGAGCTTTCTGCTTGAAGTCTCAGATCTTTCTAGTCTAATACACCTTGGCTTAGAATTTCTTGGGTAATTTCTCCTCCTCTCATTGTTTTTCTTTCTAGAACTCTTATTTGTCAAATGCTGGACTCCTTGACTTGATCCTCTAGGAGGCTTAGCATTTCTCTCTTACTTTCTCTCTCCTGCCTTTGCTCTTCTACTTCCTAGATTTTATTGTCTAAACCTACTATTACTTTTTTTATTGCAGCATGGCATTTGTAATTCCCAACCCCTCCTTCTTATTCTTTGCTTACTCCTTTTTGCTTCGTTGCACCGTCCTGGTTTCAAGAATGTAATGTTCCATCTCTGAGGATTTTAGAGCTTTCTCCAATGCCCCCCCCCAATATTCTGATTTCAGTCTATTTTCTCTGTTTCGTGTTTTTTTCCCCCCTTCAAAGTATGTTATATGTGTTGCCTGTCATTGGTGTTGGAGGCTTTCCTCAGATGTCTGATGTTTCCTGGCTGTCCATATTCAAAACAGAAAATAACTAAGCAAATGAGAGACTCGGAGTGTGTAGACAGAACTTCCCGGGGAGGTGGGCTTCACTCTAGGACGACTGGATAAGGAATCTGCCATTTCACAGAGGCAAACACTCAGTACTCCAGTGTAAGTATCTAGAGGTCCTTGGTCTGAGATTATTCCATGTCTTCTCCTCTGTCCTCCCTCGGCAGGGTCTGAGCACCAGGATACCAAAGTCTGTGGGGGAGGTAGGCTGCAGACAGGAACCCCTAGCTTGCGTCCACATTTCATAGGAACACCATGCTTTGAAATGCCTTCTTTGCAAACATCCCCCACAGGTGTCCCCCAGGAGGGGCCACAAAAAGTCCCTCTGGGATTGGCAGGAGTGGCTGTGGTCTCAGGTAAAGTACCCTAAGTCCAGACCACATGAGCCCTAGTCTCTTGTTTCTCCTCCTTGGGTGCTCTCTGACCCTCTCCTTCATGAAAGGGGTCAACCATATGCCCCCAGGAGCTCCAGGACTCATATTTATGGAATCATCCTGGAGTCCAGCAGCCAGGCCATGGTTCCAGGGGGGTGCCTAGCAAGCTAATGAACCCTGCCAGCCAGACCATATTTTTATCACAGCATTGCATGAGACTGGGTGACCAGAAAAGACCTAACAGACTGATTTCATGTGGCTCAAACTGATAATTTATAATAAACAAAGACACCAGGCAAAAATACTTGCTGGTCCTGTGCATCCCGGAGGCAACCCAGGCTGCAGGTCCCACTGCTCAGGCTACTCACTGTTAAAATGAACATCTTTCCTTAATCCTCCTGTTTTCCATCTGTCCCTCGCCTGCTCTCTCCACTCGGCCTGACACCCAGAGCTCTGAGCCTCTGCCCACTCCCCATCCCCTTCTGCTTGGAGGGAGGGATCCAGTAGCCTGGGAGAAATGGGTGAAAGTGGGGACATAAGGGTCCAGCCATTCCACAGAGAAACTAGTCACCCACCTGAGTTCCCTGCATCACAGTCCCTGGTGCTTCCAGCTTCCAAGCCCATGGGGACCCAGACTGAGCCAGCTCACCGCCCCCCACTCCCTTCCTGCAGGTGCCCTGCTGAACCCCTCACCACTCTGTCTTCCAGCCTCCAAATCTCCGCAAACATTTTCTTCTCTGTTTCCCTACTTCTCATTTTCTCTCTCCTGGTGCTTTGGAAATTTTTCAGTCCTTTGTTACTATTTAAATGGATCAAGAAGAGTCGGGGTTGGGAGGAGGTAACTGAGTTTCTAATCCCTCATTTAATAAAAAAGACAATGTTTTTTGTTTCTTCTCAAACAGTATAGATTAAGGATTTTCTTCTAATTCGACAATCAATTTTTCAGTCCAAAAGAATAGGCAAATCCAACTTCCTAATGAGTCACTCTCAAGAGTTGGGCATGAGGACAAGAGAAGCTGAGTGGCTTCACGTGGTCAGTCACCAAATGCTGACAGAGCACGCAGAGGTTCAGGCCTGTGTTGGGCTCTGGGGACACAGCAGTGGCCAAGGCACACAAGCCCCACCTGGTGCTTGCCTTTCCAGGGGCGAAACACACCAGACAAATAAAAATCAGGAGATATCAGAAAATAATAACCAGTGTGCAGAGAATTAGAACAGAGGAAAGGACAGAGAGAATTTAGGAGGCTACTTTAGGCTGGGTGACCAGAAGTCCTCTCTGAAGGGTCGATGTGATCTGACAACTGAGCAGTAAGGAAGAACGTCAATAAGTGAATATCAGGGAGAAGAAATTTCCAGGCAAGGAAAACCATAAGCACAATGCACCCGGTGTTGCAATTGGGCTTGGCATGTTTGAGTATAGTATCACCCACTGTGGTTGGAAGCAGAAAAGTAAAAGCTCTATATTGGATGAGTTCAAGATGCCATCTGACATCTCAGAGGCCTGCCATTAGCAGCAGGATGCATGAGCCTGGGGCTGAAGGGCAAGTTCGGCTGAAGATACTGGCTCAAAACTCGTCGACATAGGGATGATGTTTCTCAGCCATGGGACCTAATGCTATCACTGAGAGAGAGAATGCAGATCCAGAGAAAATAACCAGAGATAAGGTAGGGAGATGAAAGTGTAGCATAGGGAATATAGTCAATAAAACCATAATAACACTGTAGGGTGACAGATGATGTGTGACTCCACTTACCACAGTGAGCACTGCATAAGGCAGAGAATTGTCGAGTCCCTGTGTTGCACACCTGAAACTCATATAACTCTGTATGTCAATTATACTTCAACAATAAAAATAAAAAGAGAGAGCGAGAGAACAACCAGAGTGTCTTGGGCCACTCCATCACTTAAAAGTTGAGAAATAGAATCCCGGACGAGCCCCCCCCCCAAAAAAGGTGAGAAATAGAGCTGGAACCAGGAAAGGAGGCTGAGAAGGAAGACCGATAGATAACCTAAAAACCCAGGAGTGGTGTCTGTTGGGGAAGCCAAGAAAGAGAACGTTCCAAGTAAAAGGGAGTGGTAAACTGAGCTGCAGGCCCCAAGACATCCCCAGAAGATAAGGACAGAGAAGCGACAAGAGACAACAGGCAGGTCATGGCCTCAGGACAGGAAGGGAGAGCTGCCCGGAGGGGTGGAGGGGCAGTCATCCAGGTGGTGTCGGGGAGGAAGTGGAAATGACCACAGATAGCCCTCTGGGGACATCTTCTGAAGACAGGAGCAGCAGGTGGAGGGAACGTGGGGTCAGGAGGGACATGGGCTCAGATGGCAAATGCTAGAGCTGAGAGTTGGTGACAGGTACAAAATTGGAACCAAAGTCCATCTGACTCCAAAACAGAAGTTTTAGCTTGAAGCCATGAAAAAAAGCTCATCTTTGGCGATCACCAGCATCTCAGCAGAGCAAAAATCCGCCCCACCCCGGCACAGCACCGCAGTGTATGCAGTGGGTTTCCCAAGCCCACCACTTCCCCCTCAGCTCCCTCATCTCTGACCCAGGTTGTCACATCACCCAATACACAGAACACCAACCAAGACAGCAATCACCCCGACTCTTCAGATCTGGCACCTGCCCAGGGCGGGTCTTCTAGGAAGGAGCAGGTCTCGGGGAACATACAGTCAGTCATGGCCTGTCGGAGACAGAGGGGCCTCAACCCCCCGGTCCTACTTTCTGGTACAGAGGAGGAGTATACTGGCTTGCTCAGGCTGCCACAGGCCAGGAGGTTGAAACCACACACACGTATGAGCTACAGAGGCCATAACTACAGAAGCAGGATGGGTTTCTTCTGAGGCTTCTCTCCATGCTTTGTAGATGGACTATCCTCTCCCCGTGTCTCACACCTCCTGATCTCTGTGTATATACCCGTCTGTGTCCAAATTTCCTCTTCTTCTAAGGATACCAGTCGTGCTGAATCAGGGCCCACCCTGAAGACCTCTTCTTAACTTGTGACCTTTCTAAAGACCTTACCTCCACATACACTTAGATTCTGAGATTGTGGAGGTTAGGTCTTCAACCTAGGAATTTTGGGGTGACATTGTTCAGCCCATCACAAGGAGATGGTGTCCCAGAGAAGGGTCATGACTAACACCTGGCATAGCGCTCTCCAAGTTCATCCATGTTATCACAAATGGCAGGGCGTCCTTCTTTATTCAGACTAACATTCCATTATATATCTATAGATAGATAGAGATATATAGATTACATATATAATATACATGCATACATTATAATATATACATTATATTATATACATGTGTGTATATACACGCACACACACACACGTAATGTACACATACCACATTTTATTTATCCATTCATTGGTCAGCTGACACTTCGGTTGTGTCTGGCAAACGGGTACAAAGTTACAGTTATGCAGGATGCATACATTCTGGATTTTCAGCATGGTGCCCATAGTTAATACTGTACTGCATACTGGAAATTTGCTAAGGGACTGGATCTTAAGTGTTCCTGCCACACACAAAAAAAGTCACCAGGTAACGTGACAGATGTGTTCATTATCTCGATTATGGTCATCATTTCTCCACGTCCACATATACTAAAACATTGTGCATCTTCAATATCTACAATTTTGATTTGGAAATTGCAGCTCAGTGAAGTTGGGGGCGGGGGGAACTGCCTACAAATAAATAAATTGATAAATGGCAGAGCTGCACCGTTCGCTCAGTCCTCTTGGCGGGAGAGTGAACAGCACGCCGGGAGCCAGGAGCCTGCCGCCTCCTCCATCACCGAGGAAAATTACCAGCCACTTACTGTGACAAAGACAAGCCACTCACAGAGCTGGGGACAACAAAAGAAAACATTTTGCAGCTGCAGATAAAGAGCATTGCATCTCTCCCTCCACGGCCTTGCTGAAATGCCTCACCCCAGCTGAAATTGCCTGGAAAAACTTGGGTCGCGGCCCTCTCACAAGTCTCTGGCTCCTCCGCGAGCCCTGATGAAAAGTCCATCCTTGAGTGTAGCCGCCACGGGCCAACGTGGCCAAGAGGCAGATCGGCAAACACTCCCTCCTTCTACCTCCAGAAGCGATGCCCTTTTCCGGCAGGCCCGAAGCCCTGGGAGCCGGCCGCCTTATTCGATCCCCCTTCTCCTGATAACCCATCGGTAACGCCACACCGCGGGAGCCCACGCCTCACCCCTGCGCAAACTGTCGCCGAGACAGATGCTTTTCTGGAAGGCACAGTCGTTTCCGTTGTGCTCAGGAGCAAGAATTCCTGTCCCCTTCAAAGGTCCTTCTAGCTGGACCAAGACTCAGGTGGGTGGGAGTCAGATCCACAGGAGAAGATCAGATGTCATAGCGTACCTAGGAGGAAAGCACGCAGGCACGGAAGGCCGTCGGGCGAAATGAGGGCTGTGTGTCATCCTGAACGTCGGAGAAGGGGAGTAGGGGTCTGGGATGCTATTCACAGGGCAATAAAGGGACGAGCAGGTGTTTGGTGATTAGATGTTTGCCCTCCCGTACAGCTGGGTCACTCAGATCAGATGTATCTCTGTTAATGACCCCCATTCTGGAAAAGATCCCCCATTCAGATTCTTCTATGTAGTTAGAGGGTGGGGCAGTCATTCCCCTTGAACCCTCGGTGTCTCAATTGCCTTCAGTTCAAATAGCCCGTGGGCCAAAGTGGCACATTCCGGAGGCAGGAGGGCGGTCCCGAGCTGCTTCAGTTGTTCATCTGGCCCGAATAATACCACCGCACTTTTTGAGATGATGGACCCCAAAAGGGCAGGGCCATGCCTGTGTCTGTCATTCTCCCATCGACAGCCCCAGCATGGGGCCTAGCAGAGAGCAGGTGCTCCAGAAACACTGACCGGAGGAGGGAAGGAACTGATGAACAAAAAGAAGGTAACACAGGGTTTGTGATGCCCGTTGAGAGGGGAAGGGTAAACCACATCTTGTTGCCTTGTTGATGCCAGCTCATCCAGGAGAAACCGAGATTAAGTCTCCCATTTTCGAGAGAAAACTGAAAAGTGGAAAGTGTCCCCACCACTGATAATCCCATTGGAAATAAGGTGGGGATTGTTTCTGTTGTCGCACAAGATGTCATGAAGGGCCAAGATAAACCCCAGCCTTAAGGGAGGAAAAAACAAAAAGAGAACGAGTGGCCTTGAATAGGAAATGGTGCAAAGTCAGAGGACAACATAACTGTGTTATGAACAACTGTGTATGTTCTTTATCAGCAGCCCGGGAGGGTACGGAGACTAAGGCAGAGGGAGCAGGAGACTTATCGTCAGTGTCCTGTGGTCTTAAGCAGAGGCAGAAGCAGCCAAAAGCAGTCTTATGAGTTAAGAAAGCAGAGAAAATATGCAAATTCTATCTGGCCTCAGGATCCCCTTTCTTTCTAAAGGAACACTTTCCTGTGCATGTAAATCGCATTCAAACGGCGCCAGACACAACAGAATGGTTTTTAAAAACAGGTTTCCAGCTGTCTGAGTCTTCTATTTTGAAGTTCCCTCTTTAACCTTACACAAGAGTCTGGGATTCTCCCCCCATTTCCTCAAAGGAATTTTCACTCTTATCTTTCCTATGACCAGAAGAATTCACAGGACCTGCCTGCATCCTGGACACAAGCAGCCCGTCCCCCCTCCACCCCAACCTCCTCCTCCAGCCCCCACCCCAGGGTCTGCTTCTGGTGGCACAAAACGCAAACCCCCAGGGCCCGCCTAGCACACTGTCTGCCCCCCAAGCCTGCCCCCCTTTCCCGCTCGCCTCTGCAACAGCACGGTGCCCTCTCCCTACTGCTCAGCCCGGGTTGGGGTGCCTTTGCACTTCCATCCCCTCATCCCAGCATCTAACTGATGCCAAGCCTTGCTGCTTTCGCCTCCCCTGTTTCTCTGTGTCCATCCCGCTGAATGTCACCAGCGTCAGACTCACCGGTGACCACGTTGACGACTGCTTCACCTTCATCACCTGCATCACACGGTTGCCACCAGTCATTCTCATAGAGGTGGAGCAAACCATGTCCCTCTGTATTGAGAGCCTCACAGCACTGCTCTGCCCACAGACAACCATCTGCCTCTTTATCGTGGCATCCAAGGGCCCCACAGCCTCCCTTGCCAGGTGTCTGTCTGGCTTCTCCCATCGCGTGCTCTTTTCTCTCCCCCCGCCAGACCAGTCACCATTCCACGCATCTCCTGTCCATTTCCAGCTCTGCTCACGCCCAGCCTCCTGCAGGTGGTCCTCTGCTCTCTGTCGTAGTCCCCCAGGCATGCTGGGGGCTAAGGGGTGCTCACAGAGTTGTCTCTCTCTCCCCCTCTGGCACCCTATATGCTTGTAAAGTGTAAGGACTTTATTACTATTACACCACCTTCCCCCCAAACAACCTGCACTTAGGTTCTCAGGGAAAGGGGGGAAAATGTATGAAATTAAATGAACTGTGTTAGTGCATTCCCGCATGCAAGGTTCACATCTGGCTAGAATCTTGATGTTGAAAGACACAATGAAAATTATCTAAGCCGATCTCTAATCCAATGCATAAGTCCCTCTGACGGAGATGTTCCTGTTATCTATTACCAGGCAACAACCTCCTGGAAACCATAATGTCTTAAAACAACAACTATTTTCTTTGCTTCTGTAGGTTAGTAATTTGGGCAGAGCTTGGTGGGTGGCCCTTCTGCTCCACATGGTTACATCTGAGGTCGATCACTTAATTAGGGTCATTCACCAGAAGAACCAAGGTTTCACTCATGTGTCTGGTGCCTCGGTGTCCTCCACAGAGCTACTTTCTCTCTGCCTGGCTTGCCCAGTTTCCTTACAGAGCGGTAGTCTAAGGCTGTAGGGTTTCTCATGGGGCAACTTCCAAAAGGGAGCACTGCAAGAGGGGCAGAAGCTGCAAATGTCCTTCAGCCTGTCCTTACATTTTCATTGAGTCATCCCTGCTGCATTCTACAGATCAAAGCTAGTCACAGGGCCAGAGCAAACTCAAGGGAAGGGAAATAAACCCAACTCTCAAAGAGATAAGTGACAAAGAATTTGCCACCAGTCATATTTAACCCCTCACAGAAACTTCTCAGATCTTATTTCAGCCCATGCTAAGACAGTTCCTGGGATGAAAAGTTCATCACAACACGAGGGCAGTCCATTTACAGAAAATATCCCAACTCATAAACCAGCACCTTCCCACCCCCAAGTCCACAAGCTGACGTTCCTAGCAGACACCACCCTGAGGAGCCCCACCTGGGCCTCACAGATGCCACTTACATGTCTGAGGCTCCTCAAAATACAGGCATACCAAATCAGAAGCACTATGAGTATTAAAGTTTAAATATTCACATGCAGCAAATTAATTTTTAAAACAAAAACAAACATATCATTACCATAGTCCTCCTTGTAAATAACACCCAAAGCCTGCATTTGGGTCCCTTGGTGAACCTCATGACTCTGCTGAGCCCTCCATGAACTCCGACATGGAGCACCCCACAATTTATCATCTCTGTCTCACCAAGGTTCTCAAGGAGATCATTAACCAGAACATCTCTGGGAACTCAACCCCTCTGTAACCTCCTTGTGAACTGAACCCCAGAACACCAGCTCCACAGACCCACTTCCCAGCCTCTGGGAGGCTCACCTCTGGGGAGGAGGGAGGCCAGAGACTGGAACAGGGGATCCTTGCTGTTTAGAGATACATAGGAAGTATTGTTGGTCTTCTCCAGAAGACTTAAGTTTAGTTTATATCGTTTGATTTTTGCATCCGATTATTTAAGTCAAACGATATAAACTAAACATCTCTCCACTATGGATTGATTAGATTTTTATACTATTATGGAATTATTGTTCATTTCAACAGGTGTGATAATGATTATTGTGGCTCCACAGGGAAAAGTCCTCGGTCACGGGAGATGCACAATGAAGTACATAGGGTTTGATCAGGAGTCAGCAAACTTAAGCTCCCAGGCCAGATCTACCCTTTATCTATTGTTTAAAATAAAGTCTTATGGGGGACTCTGGGTAACTCAGTAAATCATCTGCCTTTGGCTCAGGTCATGATCCCAGATCGTGGGATCCAGCCCCTGCTTCTCCCTCTCCCCCTGCCCTTCCCCACCCCGCTCGTGCTCAATCTCTCTCTCTCTCTCTCTCTGTCAAATAACTTTTAAAAATCTTTAAAAAATAAAATAAAGTCTTATTAAAAGACAGCCACATCCATTTGCTTACATATTGTTTGCAGCTGCTTTTTGTGCTCCAGTGGCCTGGTTGAGTAGCTGTGACAGAGAGGGTGTGGCCAACAAAACCTAAAATATTAACTATCTGGACCTTTACAGAGAAGAGTTTGGTAAGCCCTGGGCTAGAGTATAAGATGTCTACAGCTTCCTTTCAAAATGCTTACCAAAACAATTTAGCAGTCGTAACAGAAATATACATATGTATGTGTGTGTGTGTGTGTATATCCTTGTGTGTACAGATAGATACAGATTTAGAGGAGGGAAGAAAAGACACAATCCAAATGTGACAAGACATTAATAATTGGTGAATTTCAGTGGAGACTCTACAAGTACTCTTTTCTTTCAATTTTGCTGCAAGTTTGAAATTACTTTAAAAAAAATGTTTGGAGAGTAAATATTGCTTCCCTTAAAAACTCAAGAGAATCTCATATATGTGTGTATATATATATATAACTCCAGCAGTTGCACTAGGTTTTAAAGTAACAAGAACCATCTTATTCACAATCACAGCAAAAAATATTAAACCTATGGCTTAACAAGAAAAGAGATGTGGAGCATAAGTAAAACAATAAATTTTGCTGTAGTAAAAATTTTGTTGTAGTTTTGTGTAAGTAAAAACAATAAATTTTACCAAAGTCCAAAAGATGAAAGCACAACATTACATAGTAGTTATTGTGAATGTTTGGGATTGGGTGGCCTGTGTATTTACAGGTGTTTAAAAAAAACCAAAAAACAAACAAACAAAAACCAAAACAGAAAACAACAATAACAACAACAACAAAATCACTTCACCAAAGACAAAAAGAAGCTTTGAGTAACCGGGAGAACATAGCATATCCTGAGCAAGACTGAATGATTTAGTATTGGAAAAAATGTCCATCCTCCACAAATAAATCTGTAACACTGATGTAATTCCAATTAAAATCACTGTGTGGTTTTTTATTTGTTTGTTTGTTTGTTTGGGGGAGAAGGATAGTGATATAAGGGTTCAAATGTATCTCAAGTAGGGGAAAAAAAATGGGTAAAGCCAGCCAAGGACATCTTGAAAATGAAGAGCAATGATAGGTTCTTACCTTAGCAGATGTTAAAACTCATTTTAAAAGCTACGGTCATTAAAAAAGCAAATCTGGCTCAGGAATAATTAAAGAAGAAAAATCCACGTAGAGATCCAGAGGTTTGTAAGAAGAATCGAGACAGCAAGCACACTGAGAGGGGAGAGGACAGATTATATAATAAACGACAATGAACAATGTGTTGACCATGTGGAAGGAAAAAAAAGTTATAGCCCTAGATCATCCTCACACCCCAAAGTGCAGAAAAATTAAGTACGAAGAAATAAAATCATGGACGATCTATAAAACAATGCAGATTAATATTCGTACAAGCTTGTAGTGACACAGATCTTTCTTAGCATGAAACAAATCATTTTTTTAAAGCTTGATGTAGTTGGCTAATAAAAATTTTAATCTTCTGTACACCTGAAAGCACTATAACCAAAATTAAGAAAAAAACAATACTGAGGGGCACCTGGTTGGCTCAGTCGGTTAAGCATCTGACTCTTGATTTTGGCTCAGGTCATGATCTCAGGGTTGTGAGATCGAGCCCCGCATGGGGCTCTGCGCTAGGCACGGTTAAGATTCTCTCTCTCTCTCTGCCCCCCAGCTCTCTCTCTCTCTATCAAAGAAAAAAAAATCCTCTGAGAAAAATAATTTGTAACATAAATGATCTTAAGGGGCCACTGGCCTCATTATGTAATCATTATAAGAAAAAATATTAAAACGTTTAAATGTGCAAATGCCGTGAATATACAATTCATAAAATAATAAGATTGTTGGGATTCAGCATGATTATTATTTTCTTCTTTTCACTTGTATGTATTTTCTGAGTTTTCTACTCCTCCTAAATTTATTATTCCTATAGAAAAAAATAAATTCCAAAATAGGGACCAGAAAAACAATTTTTCTTCAGTCAACCTTAGCTTCTTACCAGAGAGCAGTGTAAAGCTCTTTTAGTAGCTCGGAACTTTCCCAGAATGAGTAGGTATGCAAAGTTCCCAACAACTCTCTGTCCAGGGCCAGAAAATGTGCATTTTTAATCTCCTTGAATCCTCCAAAAATCTCAAGGTGGGTGTGGTTATTACCCTAATACTATAAACAAGAAAGTGAAGGCTCAGAGAAGTTCAACAAGCTTCCCAAGGTCACACAGGACTAACCAGGAGAACTGGAACTGAATCTCAGGCTGGTCCGACCACAAACTCCGCACTTTCTGGGTCCCTTTTCAAGCCCCTTGGGTTGGGAGGCAGAAGGTCTGAGTTCTGATCCTGCTTCTGTCCCCTCCTACACGATGGCCTTGGCAAGTCTTTTCCTCTGTCTAACACTTGTTTCCACATCTATCCAATGAGAAGTGGATTGGCTCAAATGGGGTGTCACATTCCTCCCGGCTCGGACAAGCAGGATTTCTGTTCTCACCAAGCACTCAGTACCAACCAATGGCCAAACCAGAGATGGACACCAGTAGCCTGGGAGCAGGCGTTGGTGGCCGCACACGGATGCCCCACACGCTGGCTCACCTTGAACTCCTCACGGATGCGTTCCTCCAGGACTTTGGCAGCCTTCCGGTCCTCCATCTCCACTTTCCACTTCTCCGCCAGGATCCGGGCTTTCTCATTGGCCAGAGCATCCCGAAACTTCTTGGTGATTTCTGCCTCCTTCTGTCTCCTTGCAAGAGAACACCAGCAGGTATGAGCTCATGTAGGAAACTGAAGGACCACATAACAACAGGACTTCAAATAAAAATCAGGACCCATATTTCTTGGTCTATCAGAATGGCAAATACCTAAGAGCAGCAAAACTCAATGCTGGCAAAGTTGCAGGGAAATAGTCACTGTCCTATAGGGTAGTGTAAATCAACCGAATTTTTCTGGAAGCCAAGGAGGGAAAAATAGACCCAAAAATCCTTTTTCTCGCTCAAGATCACAAAGGTGTAGGTAGAAGAGGTTCTTCAGAGGATTTCTATAACATAACAATTGGCAAACAACCTAAATGTCCATCAACAAGACCAACAAGTTGGGTTTCTCATGTAATAGGATACCATATAGTAATCTTAAATAACATTGTGAATCTATATTAATCAATTGATCAAGGTGTTGCCTAATGCTCACCGTAATTATCTCAGGTGGTGGGCGTTGAGTTGTTACAATTTTACAGTTAAAATATTGTCATTAAAAGCTGGGGGGTGGAAATATTGGTGTCAACTTCAATTGGATTTCCAAGTTGGGCAAAAAAAAAAAAAAAGTTAAAAGTTGTTTATGAAAGAAGTCTGACTCCAAATCTCACCGGGGGCTCAACTATCCACATTGTGTGCGAAATGCAGCTAAAAGTTAGAGGAACAAGCAAACAACAAAAGTGAATCCAAATTCCTATACTGTCCCAGGGACAACTCAGTGAGGAAGAAAGGAAATGCGTGTCATCTGTATTATCTCAGTGAATCCAAACTATGTCCAGATGGAAAGAGCGTTATGCCCACACCACAGATGTGAAAACTGAGACCCCAAATCAGCTCACTACTCACTGGTGGAGCCAGGATCTGAATCTACAAGACCTACCTGATGAAGACTCTGATCTTTGGTCCCCTAAGCTCAACAGGGTCAGCCAGCTGCCTGGCACCTGCTCCCTCCCACCCACAGCCTATGGTCCTTCAGCTGGGACCGAGCCTAGGCTCCATGTTCAGACCCCGCCCAACACCCTTCTGCGCCTCTCACCAGAGCTCCTCGGCCTCCCTCTGGGCCTGCAGCCGCGCCCTCTCTGCAATCAGCTCCTCAGAGATCTCTTCATAGGGCTTGTCTCCGGGGCCTTCTCCCATGATCCAGACCCAGACGTCACCATCGGCCCCCAGGAGCCACTGGATGTGCTTGTCGCTCGCTGCCCCACAGCGGAGGGAGGAACAAGGAAGGAAGAAGAAACAGGTCTGAGTTCTAATCAGTCCAGGAGGAACTAGGTTGGCCAATGGTGCACAAGGTTGTCTCTACACAACATTGTCATCTACAAAAAGCATTCTAGAGAGATAGCAGCCTGAGTGTAGGTGCACCTCCACCTTTCCCTCCCACTTCCTCCAGGCAGCAGCACAACTGCCCAGTCAGCCCGCTGAGGCAGGCCCCGCTGGAATTGGGTTTGGCGGCCGAGTGCCTCGGAGACCTTCAGCACACAGAACAGCAGGAGACAGTGCATCGTGCCTTCTCTCCCTCCCTCCTGTCCACAGGCTGGAAACAAGGAATTGGAGACAGAGTTGCGAGATAGAGAGCCTAGGCCCCTGACCCATATCAGCCTGCAACAGGAGCGAGAAGTAAACCTGTGCCATATTAAGCCGCCGAGATTGCTCAGATTCGCCTGTTGCAACAGATTCCATGGATTACCATGATAAAATGGAAATCGATTTCTGAAGCAGGGCGGTGCAGGAACAGAAATATCAACTATGTGTCATTGCCTTAGCAGGGAGGTGGCATTCCGCAGCAGGCCGAAGGAATGGCTAGGGATCCATGTTAACACAAGAGCAAAACATCTGATCAAATTGTTAGTCGCTGTGGGCACCTGGGTGGCTCAGTCGTTAAGCGTCTGCCTTTGGCTCAGGTCATGATCCCAGGGTCCTGGGATCGAGCCCCACATCGGGCTCCCTGCTCTGCAAGAAAGCCTGCTTCTCCGTCTTCCACTCCCCCTGCTGGTGTTCCCTCTCTCGCTGTGTCTCTCTCTGTCAATCTTATTTAAAAAAAAAAATTGTCAGTCGCTGTAAGTGGAAAGGCAGACCCTCCCGCCTTCCAAACCCGCCACTCTAAGGCGAGAGATGGGCACACAGGACACTGGTAGTGCGCGTTGCTGCCCGGCAGCTGTGTTCACCAAGGTGTTAAGAGAAAGAAACGAGGTCCAGAAAGAATTGAGTGCTTCGCAAGTAAAACTGAAAGGGAATAAAGAGAATGCAGAAGTCTGGGACTTTGTAGGATTAGAAAAAAACACCTCCTCCTTCTAGGGCCCACATTACAAGAGAGGGGATTTTTTGAAAGTTTGCACGACAGAGCCCAATAGAACTTCTAAGGTGAAGAAAGTGACCTAGGGCACAGAACACCGCGGCAGTCACGAGAAGGTGCTCCACAGACAAGGAGCTGCAGGGGAGCTGAACCCAGCAAGCACTTGGCTCCCGCCCTCCTGTGTTTGGCCGCCTCCATGCTTCCCAGAGGTGGCTCCCAGCCTTTGACTGACTGTGGTGGGCCCATTCCTGGGGGACAGCAGACTTCAGATGGGCAACGTCCATGATGCCTTGACAAACCTCCCTCGGGCTGCATGGCTATCTAGAACACCTCCCCCTCCTACGCCTCCTTCACCCAAGGTCAGACTTGTGTTGCAATACAATGGCTCTCCCACACTCCTCCAGTGCTCGGACCCTTTTCTCCCACGGGGAAAGTTTTATTTCCTGAATAAAGTCCTTGTGTGTGTAACCCCATCCCTGTCTCTACTTGAGCGCATTAAGAGTGCAGTCTCTTGTGTTATTTTTCAAAGAGCCTGGGATAGATGGATGCCCTTCTGTTGAAAAGAGAGGTATTGGGAAAGAGAGGCAGAGAATGGCAATCGACTTGTAAGATATGTCTAGAAAAGATGTGGTTATGGGACATGGAAGCAAACAGATCAGAAGCCTCCTAAGTTTTTGAGTTTGGACTGAAAAAAGCCTTTGATGGTTCAAGACGGCAGCCATCCTTGGGTACGCAACCTTGATGAATGGACAGGAGCAAGGTTTCAAAGGCGGTACTGGTCCAAGGAGGGCGTGGTCCTCAACGCTCACTTCAGATGAGCCCAAGGGGAGCAATGAACAGGGAGGCGGCTCTTCGAGAGCGCAGTGCTACCCTTATTGAAGGCTGTCCCTTCACTGCCAGCAGAGCCTGGCCTGTGGGGACTCCAGGAATGCTATCAGCTAGTGACTGAGTGGGGCTCACACTCTCCCCTTTTCCATAGTGGACATTCCCACCCCACTCTACCGCTGGGCACTGTGTCATAAAGGTGGGGGCTGTTTAGACGACATGCCTTTTCAGCCACCAGACATTAGAGAAATTAATGCAGAACCCATGCAGACTTCAGGCTGGATGCTGTGACTGCAGGGGACTGCATCTCCGCTAAGGAGGTGGTGGGTGTATTTATATGGAAGAGAACACAATGTGGGCGGGAACCCCAATGACAATCTGTGACCTCTACCATACTGTCTGGCACCCCATTTCTCCTCCCTGAGCCCACCAGATGACCACTTTCCTCAGTTCCCCTTCAGTTCCATGTGGCCATGGGAATGAATTTTAGACTATGGATGTCAGAGGAGGTGATTTGTACCCTTTCAGGTTGTGACTGCTGCGGTTGGTGTGACTTTTCCGTATTCTGTCTCTCGTCCACCCATCTCATCCAAGATGGCGGCACGGCAAGGAAAAAGGCAGCCTGATCCATGGATCATGGATCCGTGATTGAAAGCCAGTGACACAGAAAAGCTACCCAATCCGCGTCAAGAAATAAACCTTCTTCATATTAATCCACTGAAATTTCAGGGTTTATCCATTGCCTAAGGCAGCATTAATTCCCTGACTAATGTAGGAGGGTACTGTTACTTTTTTGCATGGTAAAAGCAACAATGTCATAGAGAAACAGAGGCTTAGTTATGACTGATAAAACACTATTAAAATGATAAAACTTCCAGATTAATAGTGGGGGAAAATAAATGATAAGAGACTTATAATCTTGCAAGGATCTGTAAAGGGCAAGAGAAAACAAACACTATGCAGCTATTAGAGCGGACAAGGTCAATGCGCAGCCACTGCCCCTCCACCCCACGTTCCTCCCTTACAGAAAATCCCCATCTGCTCAGGGTGTATAGACACCTTGCCGCTTGAGGAGAGGCAAGTTTCTGTGCCAGCCTCAAAGAGCAAGTAGAATTAGTGAGGGATCAATCTAGGAGAGACCAAATGTTCCCGTTTCTGACAAAGTAGATGTAAGCAGAAGTCCTAGTAAAGGGTTTTCCCCTCTGAACCAAAGAGGAAGCCTCCTTAGGCCAAAGCCCCTTCACCCTTCCTCTTTTATTTCCTCCTTCCTCCTCCCTGGAATGAAGACATGAAGCCAGGAATTGCTGGAAGATTTTTGCCACCCTGAGGAGGAAAGCCACAGCTAAGGGCCAGGAAGCACAAAGAGAGAAGGAGGTGGGGTCTCAGTGATTTTCCTGAGCAGCTACGGCGATACTAGCCATGCAGTAACCTCCAGAGGCCTGGCCATCTGAGACAAATAACAATCTTCGAAGAATACAGTTGTGTCATTATCAAATGAAATGTGATAATATAAACATGAAATGTTGATTTAATTAAGCAACTAATTGCCAGATACTCCATTATGTCAGGTCAAGCACATCCCAAATGGATATAGATAACAAACACAAAATAACACCAAAGCCCTAAGCCCTAAGTATATTCACTAACACAAAAACATGGACAGAATTAATACCTCTGTTAAAATTCTGAGGCTGTCAGATGGGATTAAAAATTAAAATCTAGGAGCACCTGGATGACATGGTTGGTTAAGCATCTGACCCTTGGTTGTAATCTCAGGGTCATGAGATCGAGCCCTGCATTGGGCTCTATGCTCAGCATGGAATCTGCTTAGGATTCTCTCTTCCTCTCCCTCTACCCCTCCTTCTCAAATGAATAAATAGATCTTTAAAATAAATAAATACAATAAAATCTAACTGTGCATTATTTAAATAAAACATACATTTTTGGGGGGACCTGGGTGGCTCAGTGGGTTGTGTATCTGACTCTTTACTTCGGTTCAGGTCATGATCTCAGGATCCTGGGATAGAGCCCCACATCAGGCTCCCTGCTCAGCAGGGAGTCTGCTTCTCCCTCTGTCTATGCCCCTCTCCCCATCATGCTTTTACACGTGCACTCACTCTCTCTTTAAAATAAATAAATATTTTTTAAAAACACATATTTCTTTACAAGAAAAAGGTTAAAAGGAAAGAGCTAGGCAACACTAGACCAGGCAAAGGTGAACAAAAAGAAAGCAGGAGTGGCAATATTGGGCAAAGCAAATGCAAGGACAAATGCGTTAAAAAAAAGACAAAGAATATTGTGTGACCATTAAAAGATGCACCCCACAAAGAAAATATAACAGTTATAAAACCTGATACAACATACAACATAGCAGACAACTGCATCAAACAGAAACTCTTAACAATTCAAGAAAAATTTGAAAATGTATATATGGTGGGCAGTTTTACTATATTTAATCACAAGTTGGTGGACCACACAGATTTTAAAAATTAATAATAATGAAGATTTGAATAATACAGTGAAAAAATTTTATTTAACAGTTACAAAACTTTATTCCTTAAGCTTTGAGATTATACTTTTTTTTCCTTTTGAGCCTGCAATCATGATAAAAAATTTATAGGCCATAATCTCTAATAATAACACAAAAATTAGCAATTTATGGGAAAACAGCCATTTTAAAAAGTCATTAAGAAATTAATAATTAAGAAAATATCTCCTAGAGGGCTCCCGGTGGCTCAGTTGGTTAAGTGTCTGCCTTCAGCTCAGGTCATGATCCCAGGGTCCTGGGACTGAGCCCCACATTGGGCTCCCTGCTCAGTGAAGAGCCTGATTCCCCCTCTCTTCCCAGTTCATGCTCTCTCTCACTATCTCTTCCCCCTCTCTCAAATAAATAAATGAAATCTTAAAAAACATAAAAAAATAAAAAAGGACCCAACTCTTAGTTTGGGCTCAGGTTAGGATCTCAGGGTGGTGGGATCAGGCCCCACATCAGGTTCCGTGCTGAGCGTGGAGCCTGCTTAAGATTCTCTTAAGATTCTCTCTCTCGGGCACCTGGGTGGCTCAGTGGGTTAAAGCCGCTGCCTTCGGCTCAGGTCATGATCCCAGGGTCCTGGGATCGAGGCCCGCATCGGGCTCTCTGCTTGGCAGAGAGCTTGCTTCCTCCTCTCTCCTCTCTCTCTCTGCCTGCCTCTCTGCCTACTTGTGATCCCTCTCTCTGTGTCAAATAAATAAATAAAATCTTTAAAAAAAAAAAAAGATTCTCTCTCTCCTCCCTCTCCTCCAGCCCCTTCCCCACCCTGCTCATGCTCTCTCACTCTCTCTCCCTTAAAAATAAAAAAGAAAAGAAATTATCTCCTAGGTAACCCATGAATCTTAGAAAAAAATCAAAATTGCAATGACATATTACATAGGGGGAAAATGTAGCCAAAAAATATAAGCACACATAACAGTGAGCTCAAAAGAAAAATTATAGGCATAAAGGCTTTTCTTTTGGATGTCCCGGTGAAGATGCACATCTCTTCTCCAAACACATAACAAAAATAGATACAAAATCGCAAGGCAAAATGCATTGGAATACAAGAAACACCTCCAGGGAACCTATACTAAACAGGAAAGTGAAGCAGAGAGCAGGGCTGAAGTCTTAGATTCCACCTGGTCCCGAAGTAAACAGGGGTCACTAGGACCATGACTCCTACAGAGTGAAGGGGAACAAAGGTTCTCCAGGCAAGGCGGGGGCCTGAACGGGACCATCACTGAGGCCAGGTGCTGTGATGTGCTTGGTGAGTTCAAGGAACAGCAGCGGCCACTGGGGCTGCAGTCAAAGGGGGCAAGAAGGAGAGAGGGAAGGAAGGCGGAGAAGCAGCAGCAGCCCCAACCTTAGTGGGAGGAGGCGCAAAGTGGTTAAGATTTAGGACATATTCTGAAGGAACAAGCAAAATTTGCTTAAAATCTGGATATGAATTGTGAAAGAAAGAGAACACAAAAAGCCCAACATTCCAAGCTGAAACAACAGAATGAATGGGCTGGCACCAGGGGAAGAAAAACTTGGAGAAAGCAGTGATTATATTTGGGCCAAATTAAGTTTGAGATGCTTACTAGACATGCAAGAGGCAGCTGAATAAAACAGTCGAGAGGAGAGCCTAGAATTAAGATACACATTTTTGGAATCGTCAGTGTATAGATATTTAAAGTCACAAAACAAGATGAGAACAAAGAGAACGTGAGGATAGATAGAAAAGAGAAGAGATGCAAAGTTGGAGGTCCTCGACACTTCAACGCTTAGGAGGAGGACCCCCAAAGGAGGCGAAGACAAAGAAGCCTCTGATCAGGAGAATAACCCTAAAAGAACAATATCCCAGAAGCCAAGGGGAGAAAGGATTTCAGGAATTAAGGAAACATCAACTGTGTCAAAGGCTGCTCATGGGTCAACAGATTGAAGACATGACTGAGCACTGAATTTGGCACCATGGAGGTCATGGTTATCTTAACAAGGGTGGTTTCATGAGTTGGTGAAAAGAAATATTTGGAAACTTGGAAATTTTTAGAAAGAAATATAAAAGCACATCATCATAACTTTGGGGAAGGGAAGAATTTCTTCTACAAGACAAAAAGAATAAACTGTGAGAAAAAATGTTGATAAATTTGAATACAGATTAAAGCTTAAAATTTCTACACAAAAAGACACACCATAAAGACAATTAAAAATCAAGCCATCAGTGAAGAGAAGATATTGGAATACACATAACTGTCAAATGATTGCAACAATTAATTAAAGCAATAATAACAGCTCACATCTACAGAGGGCTTATCTGCTAATCACGGTTCAATGTATTTTACAACTATTAACTTATTAATGTCTAAAACAAGCTTTCCCTACTGTGGTCCTCTGACAAAAATAAGCCCTATAAAACATAATTTGAATGATGATTTTTCTCAGTTCTCCCAAAGATGGTACATAGATAGTACTAGCCTCGATGCATTGTAGAAAAGTTAAGTCGTTACATACAATGGATCCTTTTGGGAAGCTGTACTTAAATAATTTGCTCCCAGGACCCCTTTACATTCTTTAAAAATATTAAGTAACTCAAATGATTTTATTTATTTGAGTCACACCTACTAATATCTACCATATTCAAAACTAAAACCAGAAAAAAATTTAATGCTTATTTAAAATAATGGCAAATCCTTACTTACTAACATATATGACATTTTTGTGAAAAATGGCTCTATATTCTAGAACAAAAATATTTAATCAGAGGAGTGGCCTTGTTCTATATTTTTGAGAATCTATTTTATGTCCAGCTTAATAGAAAGCAGCTGGATTCTCATGTTGCTTCTACATTCATTCTTTTGCAATACATAATTTTAGTTGAAGTATATAAAAAAATTTTTTTACTTCACACAGCTATATAGTTAGAAAAGAGAGGAAAGAAAAATTGATAGTTTTTCAGATATTTATTGATAATCTTCTTTGATACTACAGTGAAACTCAAACAAATGGTAGTTCTTAAAAGTTAGTTGTGCTATAACCTAAAAAAATTGATGAATTTATTGTACTTTGTTATATTAGAACTCATTGTCATGTTAATTTCTTAGTTTTGATCAATGCACCAAGGTAACACAAGATGTTACCCTCAATTCAGGGAAGCCTGATGAAGGCTACATGGGAATTCTCTGAACCACTTTGCAACCCTTCCCTAAGTTTAAAATTGTTTCAAAATCAAAAGTTTAATATTTTAAAATGCAAAATAAAATTAAAATCCATTGGTTTATTTTGAGCTTCAAATGAATCACGCGCTAATGCCTGATCTTCCAATATTATCCATTGGTCCTTTGGAAAATATTGGTTTACTGAGTCAAGCACAGATTCCAAATGTGCACACATTTTATTTTATAATAACAGAAAATCATGTTTGTTAATATCATATGAATCTCATGAGAAAAGCCTTTATGTGTTGGGAATTTAATAAACTGTTGGTGACAGAAGTCTTCCCCAAATTCTAATTTTTTCTTAAAAGCTGGGATTTTATCTTTGGCATAAATTCCATCAGTTGTTTTTCTTGAAGTGACAGATTCACTTTATTCATTTTCAAATACCCAAGTCTTACAAAAGACATAGCTTGTCTGTCAGTCTTCCTTCAAGTAAAAATGGCACTCTAGGAATAAAGAGGCTAGTGTAGTGTCCCATGTAACTTTTCCTGCAGACATTCATCATACTCGAATATGCAGGAGAAATGTTCTGTGCATACTTCCCATTTTGTCATACAATAAAATGAATAAGGCTTACAGTTTCATCGAGGAGTGATGTGCGATGGTGAAAAAACACAACAACTGCTGCTCCTAAGATACCAGCAGATTTATCCGCTCTTGGTTTCGTGTCATTAGTACAAGTGTAAAATTGGTGAGTAGATCAGGGAACACTTCAGTATTACTGTGAGAACAGTTTTAACCTTGTTGATGTGGAGAGTCTCACACCTCCAGGAACCCAGAGACCACACTTCAAGAATCTGCTAAAATATCCGGGCTTAATTTTTTCAGAATCTTGACTGGAAACAAAACAAAACTATTTATCTAGTATAGGGGCGCCTGGGTGGCTCAGTCAGTTAGGTGTCTGACTCTTGGTTTCAGCTCTGGGTTCATTCAGCAGGGAGTCTGCTTGAGATTCTTTCTCACCCTCTGCCCCAGCCCCTACTTGTGCTCCCTTACGCTCTCACTCCCTCAAATAAATAAATAAATAAAATATTCAAAAATAATAATATTTATCTAGAACATATGAAGAATTCTTATATACTAATAAGAAAATGATAAACAACCCCACAGAAGAAAGAGCGACACATACTGTCCCAAATGTCATCTGTTACCTACCAGTTACCCCTTCACCCTCCTTCCATTGCTTCCTTGCTTTTAGTATGCAGAGTTCAATCAAACAGCAATATGCTTGGTTGAAGTTCTCATTTTCTGTCTCCCTTCCAGGGAAGGGTGGCCATGTGACAAAGTTCTGGCCAATTATTTTAGGTAATTTTATTTTTTTTTTTAAGATTTTATTTATTTATTTGACACAGAGAGAGAGATCAGATCACAAGTAGGCAGAGAGGCAGACAGAGAGAGAGGAGGAAGCAGGCTCCCCGCTGGGCAGGGAGCCCGATGTGGGCCTCGATCCCAGGACCCTGAGATCATAACCTGAGCTGAAGGCAGAGGCTTTAACCCACTGAGCCACCCAGGAGCCCTATTTTAGGTAATTTTAGAAGGTAGTGAGAGGGCCATGAGAAATGTTTGCTGTCCTGATACAAATAACCCCCAGTCTTTCTTCCCCATATTCTTCATGTGAGGCTAAAAAACACAAGAACCACCTGAAGACCCAAAATACTAAGCCACCATCTAAGATCAGGAGAGAAGAACCAGCAACATTAATGTCATCACAGAGCCAATAACCCAGTTCAGGTCTGCCTATTTCTAAATTTTTTTGCTTAGGTGGAAAACAAACCTTACCTAGGAAAGACCCTGGGAGATTGGATTTTCTGTTCTTCGGGCTTAACACATTGCTTGTCAGGTTATTGATATGAACAGACATTTCATGGAAGAGGAAACATAAATAGTAAACTAACATATTAAAGAGAATTAGCTTTATCACTAATTAGACAGAAGCATATAAAAACAAGAATGAACAATCATTTAACTCCTACAAGATTGGAAAGAATCTTGTAAAAAGTCTGATGAGGCAAGTGTTGGAAAGGATATGGAGCAACAATAATTGTTACAAACTGCTGATGGTACAGGTATTGATAAACCACTTCAAAGATCTTTGGTAACATTCAGTTAAGCTGGAAATGCTATACATCATTACTTAGGAATAGCACTTCAGGTACATAACCTACAGAATCTCTTTCACATGTGCCCAGAGAAAACTGAATGAGAAAATATTATTCAAATTTAACACTGTTCAAAATATGAAAAATTGGAAACAACATAAATACCCCATAAAGAAAAATGGGCAAATATATCATGATATGTTTTTATAATGTAATACTCTATAGCAAGAAAAATAAATACACTTGAGCAATATAAATATATGCCTTTTAAAAATGCAGAACCACAAAATTAAATTCAGGTTGCATATAGCATAATGTCATTCATATAACGATTAAGCAACATAGTGCCTACAAAATACATATCACAGTATGGCAAGGATATAAGCATGATATGCATTGAATTTAATAAGGTTTGTATATTGGGAGAGAGATGGGGAATAAAATTTTAGGAAGGCATTAGTGTAGGTCTCTACTGTATATGTAGTGTTTAAATAAAAACAAAGGAGCCACTAATGTCAACATTTAATCAAGACGTTATGGGTCCAAACGCAAGAAACAACAACTGTTGGAGAGGCTGTGGAGAAATAGGAGCCCTCGTGCCTTGTTGGTGGGAACGCAAGCTGGTGTAGCCACTATGGAAAACAGTATGGCGATTCCTTAAAAAGTTAAAACTAGAACTACCCTTGTGAATGTAAAATGGCTCCTCACCTGGCTCCCCACGCTCCATGCCACACCCTCTCAGAAGGCTTGCCCTCTCCTGGGAGAATAAGGGACAAATCTGAGATCTGCCACCAAGACCATAATGCCCCATGTATGTTGGGACTTGTGTCATTATTACTGGGAAATCCGCAATACCCCACCATCAACCCCACCTCCCCTCAGTTCAGACACAGCCCAATCAATGTGCAGTGAGATCTCTGGACCCCAGTCTCACTGGCGTTCCTTATCAGCCCAGTATGTTTATCTGGAACAACATGTGAGGCACAAATAACTTAATCTGTGAAATGAGGGGTACACATGACCGGGAGCACAGGCCAACTTCCTAAATCTTTAGCATCTCAGAGTCCGGCCGCGAGAACCCAACTGTGGTGGCCAGAAAATGAACATATTATTGAAATGATAAGATAAAAATAAATGACCCCAGGGGCACCTGAGTGGCTCAGTTGGTTAAGTGTCTGACTCTTGGTTTTGGCTCAGGTTGTGATCTCGGGGTTGTGAGGTCAAGCCCCACAGAGGGCTCCGAACTCAGCAGGGACTCTGCTTGAGATTCTTTCTCCCTCTCACTCTGCGCCTTCCCCTAAAATAAATAAATCTTTAAAAATAAATAAATTAGGGATGCCTGGGTGGCTCAGTGGGTTAAGCCTCTGTCTTTGGCGCAGGTCATGATCCCAGGGTCCTGAGATCGAGTCCTGCATCTGGCTCCTTGCTCAGCAGGGAGCCTGCTTCCCCCTCTGCCTCTGCCTGCCATTCTGCCTGCTCGTGCTCTCTCTCTCTCTCTCTGAAAAATAAATAAATGAAATCTTTTTAAAAAAATAAATAAAAATAAATAAATTAAATAAAATAAATGCCCCTGAAGCCTAAAGTCATGTAATTTTGCAAAAACCTGGGGGAAATCAGTGTGAAAATGCCCCCCCAAAGAATTTAGACCCCAGAGTCGAATGTAAAATCTGATTCCAAATGGGAAAACCCTAAGAAGCTTTGCTAATTTTTACGTGAGAAAACCCTGGAAAGCAGTAATGCCAACTACTCGGAGAGAGGAGCTGACGGACAGGCAGCCGTCTGCAACCTGTTACTTGTACACAGCTACCCAAGCGAGCTGAGACCTGGGGTCGGGTTACAGGGAGCCAGGAGATAACCAGCTGCTGGCCTTCCTCAGAAACTGCCCCCTGCTGACCTCCCACTTGGAACAGGAAGTAGGGAGGTAGAGAGGGAGGGAAGCAAGGAGGTGGCAGGCGTGGTCTCCTCTGTGGCAAGGAGCACAGCTCACCTGGCATCCCCCTTGCAACATGAATGAGAAGGGCTGCCTTCCACCCAGAGCTGAGCAAAACTCATCCGCTCAAAGTCCTTGAGCTTTGGCAGCAGCCAGGAGAGGACAAGTAAGTACCCAGAAGGTCAAGTTCTCTGCTGGGCCACTGAGCCCTGGCCCGCCTGTTACCTGCCCAATCCCAGTGGGCCCAGGCTCTTTGGGAACCTGCAAACTTCTTTGATATTTGCCTATCTTCCTGTTCTAATTCGCACTGGTGTGGTTTACTAATGATATTGGGCTTTTCACCTTCTAAAAGTGCTGGCACAGGACACGGGGAGCCATGGACCCCAGCGCCCTTGGCCAGGCGGAGCTGCCTCAGTCAGCACCATACCGCTGGGCTTGGGGGAGGTGGGAAGGAAAAGGGGCCAAGGTGGTGGGCTGCAAAGGAAGCAGAGGCCCCCACATCCAGTGCTGTGCGTGCAACGTTGGCTCAGAACTTGGCACAGTGGCTCCTACCTCCTCACAGCCACTTGGAAACCATTGCAGATGACATCACCCCCAGGACCTCACTCACCAGTGCAGCCATCCCACCCTGTTGTCTGCACATGGAGCAGAACAGAAGCCTAACAAACCAAAAAGTAGGGCCCCATTAGTCAAGCTGGGTAGAGCACCTACTGGTGGAAGGCCCACGTTGGGTCTCACAGTCCAGGCAGGTGGAACAGAAGGGTCTGGCCTCAGCCCACAACTCTATGCCCCAAAGTACTAGCAAAACGCATACCATTCACACACACACACACACACACACACACACACACACACACACACACACACACACGGCTCTCAGAGACCCTTAGCCTTTGTTCCACTGCCTTGCCCAGGACAAAGCCCCACGCCCAGCCACACAGTCACACACAGGGCAGTCCCAGGCTACACAGGTCGTGCCTCCAACTATCCACAGATCACAGCAATTCCCCACAGACCAGCCCTGCAACCCCCATACCACATCTTTGCCCTATCCATAGGAAAGGTGCTTAACAGCATCCCAAGAACCAAGAGTAGTCTTTTAGTGAAATAACTGAATTTCCTCCAATTTATCCTAAAACATAAACCACACAAGGAGTGATGATTTGACAGACACAGGCAAGGCTCCAGCCCCCCTTATTGCTGACACTCCAGAAAACTTGAGGCTGGCCAGGCCATGAGGCAGCTGGTCTCACAGCCACCACCAGTCTAGTGATGGAGCTGTCAGGAAGAGGCTGCACCAGTCCCCAGGGATCGGCCACCAGAGTTGGGAAGGAAGAGGGCGGAAAGGAAGGAGAGGAATAGGACTGGGCTCTTAGTGCCCCACGGGCAGCAGGGGCTCTTCCCGCTTGTTGAAGAAGCCTGAGGAATCCTCCCAATGACTGTTGAGAAAGGCTGGTTATTCCCATGGCACAGGTGACTTTCAAAGGTCAAAATGGAACCAAGATGAAAATCCAGGTGATCTGGTTGCATTCCACCATGCTAGAGGCATTTTGAAAATAGCATCAGCCCAACCAAAGGATGAAAAATTGATCGGTGACTATTATTTCCCACCCCTGAGCACCTCAGAAAATGAGCTAATAGAGCATCCCTTCGGGTGTGAAAATCTAGAAGAATGAACATGGTCTACCTGCCCCCTAATACACGCTCGCGAGCTGCAGGTGCCTATCTGGAAGTCATGGGGTTTAGGTCAGCTCTCTGCGCTCAGGTGGACAGCCCTGCGTCACCACAAATACACTTCTCATGACGCTCTTCTTGCCTGACTTCTGGGTGCCCGTTAGGAAGCTGGTTCCACCCCCACTGCTCACCTGCTATGCTCACTGACCCCTCAGACCCACCCTCAGCCCCAATTCACCAATTACCTTGACACAAGGGACTTTTTACCTCCTGTTTACCTGGCACTAATTAGTGTCCCCCACAGGAGTTTGGACACCCAGCCTCAACCCAGACTCCTCTTCTCTCCTCATCATATATATTCTCTGAAACAAAATCAAACATTCCCCTCCCCAGAATGGTTCCTTGAATATTTGCATATTGACAGGAAACATGTTCTTAACAAAAGGAATGGGGCACTAATGGCTGGCACTGTGAGCAACCAAGGGGGAGATTCTAGCAATGGTCTCCCCAGCCCCTCCCTGCACTGCACTGTCCTAGACGCTCTGTCCCTGGTAACCAGGAGAGGGGCTGTGAACAACAGCTCCAACTCTGGTCCAGAAATCCGGGGCATCCTCTCCTCTTCCCCGCCGTGATCCTATGCAGTCATGGCCTCCCATGTCACCCCAGCATATCAACTGAAAAACTGTTGGAATTCAAGAAGGAGGTGGAAGAAGTCATTATGCCAAGGTCAACAGTGTCTCACCATGTTATGTCAGTAAGAACACAGATGCAGCAGAAGACAGTGTCAAGTATGGGTTTCCCTTGATGTTTAAGTATGACATGCTGAGGATTCCCACAGTGAGGGGTATGCAGCTGGGCTGGCCAAATAACGTGTGCAAAAGGCCGAAAGGGGATTAAAACATTGATCACTTTCCCCTCAGAGGAAAAAAACAAACATTGGGAGTACTGTAAGACGTGGAGTTAATGTCCAAGTAATTATTGTAATTATGATTTGATTAAGAAACCCCTATTATAAGCGTAAGATATAAATCTTGAAAGATCAAATAAGGTAAATAAAATCAATCTGAAATTTCTTGATTATACCAAGAAAATCATGAAGAAAAACATTTTCAAGTCCTTATATTTCTCATCCTCAGTCCATAATGTTTTATTTCTGATAGAGATAAAATGGGTTCAAGTACATTTTTAAAAATAAATTTTTAAAATATTTATTTAAATAATTTCTGCACCCAAAAAGTGGGGCTCGAATGCACGACCCTGAGATCAAGAGTCAGACGTTCTGACTGAGCCAGCCAGGCGCCCCTCTCCCTGCTCATGCACTCTCTCTCTCTTTCAAATAAATAAACAAAATATCCTTTTAAAAAAAGATGCATGGGGGGAAAAGTCCTTTTGGTCAAGCTCACATCCAAGTCAAAATCCTAAAACAAGGAAGGAAACTGAAATGAGGTGTAAGTCTGAGTGAAAAGCTGATTCAATCGGCACGATTTACATGTTAGAGGATGCAGTTCAGCTTCTATAACCCATCCCCCAACACAAGTGTACTGTGACTTTGATACTTTTGATGCAGATTTTCGAGGTCTAGAGGAGGGGTCATGCTGCAGAGTGCACAGCCGTTCACTCAACCCTTTACTACTCGTCCCTTTGGTGAGCTCCTGTGACACAGCAAATGTGTGCAAGCTGCACACCCACGCCCACCCGCCCCACCCCGCATCCAGACATCCAGATGCAGGCACAGAAGCCAGTAATGCTCTCGGCTCGTGGCCTCCTGGCACTTTCAGGCTAATGGAAGAGACAGACCACAAATAAGCAAACAGATACAATTAAAAAAAAAAAAAAGGCAGCAAATCCCTAGAGAGAGAATGCATACCCTCCCTGTTGCCAAGGGCCAAAGGGGTGGGGGTGGGGGATGGGGAGTGAGTGCTTAATGGGTAAAGGGTTACTTTTCCAGGCTGAAAATGTTCTGGAACTAGATGGTGGTGGTGGTTGCACAGCAGGTTTTTTTGGGCTGTTGTTGTTTTTTTTTTTATATTTTATTTATTTATTTGTTTGAGAGAGAAAGAGTGAGCACAGGAGCCAGGGGAGGGGCAGAGGGAGGAAAAAATCCCAAGCAAATTCAAGCTGAGTGCAAGCTGGAGTCCTTGGTGGGGCTCCTGAAATGGTCACCTGAGTGGACATCAAGAGTAAGACACTCTACCGATTGAGCCACCCAGCTGCCCTCTGCACAACACTTTGAATGTAGTGTCACTGAAACGAACACTTTAAAGTGCCTAAAATGGTAAATTTCATGTTGTATCTCGCCACAATTTTGTTAAAAGATTCTTGTCGCTGTGGAAGTTTCTGTAAAGAAAGTTCAGTCGGCTGTGGTAAGAGAGACATGGGGATGGGACTCAGGGAGGATGGGTGGTCAGGGAAGGTGGGGAGTAGGCTGCTGAGGGGGCACAGCCAGCCAAAAGTATCCTGTTTCCTCTGAATACAGTGGAAGCCACTGAGGCAGGGAGATAAATGAGCTGATCGGTGTGTTACAAAGTTTCTTTGGCTGCTGTGAGAAGAAAGAGTTGTAGTGAGTGAGCAAGTGAGCATGAAGCAGGGGAACGTGTGCAGGCAAGTACAGGATTCTAGGCATGGGGGCGGGGGGAGGACTCTGAGGCTAGGAGGGCCCTGGCCCAGCAGGCAAGGTTGCCATGGTTACTGGATGGTTCCCAGGAAACAGAAGGCAGATGCCCCATAAAGGAGCATGTCACCCAGCTGTCACTGGGACATGGACCAGGCTCACCTGTGGCACTGAGGCCAGGTGGGCGGCAAGAGAGACTGAATTCTAAGTCACTGAGAGGATGCTAAGGAGGGTGTCTTAGGGCTGCTTCTGGTCGCTGCCCAGGCGAAGCCAACAGAGAGAGGTGGGCCTAGGGTGATCCCAGCTGTGCGGGATGGAGGCAGAGGGGGCCAGAGCCCAGTGGGACTTAGAACACTACACAGGCTGGACTCAGGGGCAGGCCAGCGAGCCTGCACAGGAAGACACGGACCTTCCGGCACGGAGCTGGCCATGGGAGTGAGAGGAGCCTTCTCCGGAGTGTGCAGGCTTGGTTCACCGGCATCAGCCAGGAAGGAGGGTGGGGAAAGATGTCGTCCCAGCCAAAGGACGTCCAGATGGATACAGAGGTGGTCATGGAGGAACCATTTTAACACTGACAGAAACTGTGGATCATGGCAGAACAGACAGGCCCAGGTGGGGAGGCTTCCTGGGTCTGGTGGCTGTGTGGACGTGTCTCCTGAGTCCTCTCGTCCCAGACAACACCTAGGTCCACACTCAAGAAACAGGGATGTCCGAGCAAGCACAGAAGGGCCAGCGGTTGTGAGGGTCTACGACTCCTGACGTGTGTCGTGGGTTTTTGTGGAGAAAGGGCACTGAAGAGGGGAAGAGAGTGTGAAGATCATGGTCGTGTCGGGGGGGCTTGGCTTCAATCTAACAGGAACGCAGTGTTAGAACATGCCTTCCCAGAGCCTCAGCATAACAGCCCCAATTCCTGTCAGACGTCGAATCTTGTCAGACACGCGACAACACAGCAAGCAGGATGGCAGAAGGGAAAACAAAGCTGAGGGTCTGTATCTTCCACAGCAGGGGAGAACATCAGAAGATTCTCAACAAAGTATAAGGTGAGAACAAGAAAAGACGTGCCTGCGTGGTCAGGGGAATGATGCGTGCCCAGCCATTACCGTCACCTTCACCCCAGCCCATTTCTGCGTGGACCCCAAAGGCGTGTTTAAGGATTCGTAATCCCCCCGAGTTGCTGTAAACCAGAATGGTCTGTATCACCCGTGTTTACTTCGACCCTCTCCGGGAATGAATGGATAGCGGGGAAGTTCTCAGGGACAGGGCACACCTTGCCCTGCTCCGCCCCTCAGGGGCCCTCGGGACAGCAAGGTCAGGTCTGCTAGGAGCTGGGAAACGTCCCCAGAAAAGAGACAGTGGGAGGGAGGCCTTAGGGGGCAAGACAGGACTAGGGCGGTGGGCAGGAGGAGGCAAAGTATCACTCCAGACTCACCAGGACTGAGTAAGTTGTGCTCAGGGATCCCAAGGGGCCGACACACACCTCAGCAAAGCACAGCAGATGCTTCTTTCCAGACATAATGGGATTGGGATGGGGGCGGCGAAGGCAAGGAAGAGAGAGGATCCAGTCAATAGAGCATGTCCCCACTTACTCCTGCCCTGAGCCACCATGCAGCTGCTGTGCGCCAAGCCCCGCTCCCGACACTCCAGTCGGCTGTGTCCCACAGTCTCAAGGGCCAAAGTTCTGTCCAGTTCACCAAAGTCAGCACTTAGCAATGTTGCATGAGGGAAGGAGTAAGTGAAGGAATGAACAAGTGAATGCATGCACAGATCATTTGTGGAATTAAAGCCTGAGTTCAGAAGCCAATGCATGGAAAACCATTACTCATCAGACCCAAGGTCAAAGTCACGGGATGTGCTTCCCTTCTCCCCTTTTAGCATTTAGGTGACTTTGGGGGATTGAGTCACTTTGAGGGCCACGGCTTCCCCATCTGAAACAGGGGCACAGCACACATGTATCCCAGACCCTGCATCGAGAGCTCTGCCAAGCCAGCCCCCCAGGCTTCCCTGTGGTCCACCCAGACGCTTCCACAGGCAAGACTGAAGCCAAGAGCTGAGATCTGGACAAGATCCTGACCTGGAATACACACATTCCTCCATGTGTTTCCTCCTCTTTTCCATTCTTTATAGATCAGAAAATTAATTACCTGGAAGAGAGTCTTCTGCACCAGAAACCCAAATGAGTTTAATGTATAATTTATACATGAAAATGTAGACGTCAGTGTGTGACAAATTGCCATAAAAACATTTTTGCAGTTATATTTTTGGGCATCTGTCTTCCTCCCAGAAGAGCTGCCATACAGACGGCGTGAGGCCCCAGGGCTGAGGCCGGGCGGGGCTGGAGAGGCAGCCTGTCATTTTTACCAGCTAGGGAAGCCTCCGCCAGCACAGCCTGGCCCAGAAGGCCCCAGCCTGGGCACTGGCCATGCGCAGCCAAGTCAGAGCCCTCCTGCTTGGGGTCCTGTCGTGGGTCTCATTCAAAACAGGATCATCCCCCAAAGACTCCAGGGGTCAGGGACTAGCCCTGGGGAATTTGTCAGGAGGAGGAGGAGGCCGGGGGTCAGTCCCAATAGGGAGAGCCACTCACGCTAAGGGAGAGGCATGTCCTGATGGGTGTGAGTGTGGCCTGTGGCACGTGGCCAGGATGGTCCAGGATGGTCCAGCGGGGAGCCTGGAGTGGAGAAAGGAGCTAGGTCACCAAGGAGACTGCATGCCCAGGTCAGATCTAGGACTTTGTCCTGGATTGAAAACTTTAAACAGATTGAGTCTACACTTCACTCTGCTCAGTCGTATGGAGGCCAAGAGGAGGGTGGTTGGGGGGACTGGATGAGAGAGAAGATGAATAGGCCGTGCATACTGTCAAGTGCAGCAGCCACAGGAAGCACCATCCCTCAAGGACCCAGACTCCTCCACCAGGTCCTGACGACTTCATCTTCATCCCGGAGGCACCAGCCCGTGGGCACAGGACCACATATAAACCACCCGACACGCCACAGGCCAGGCCCCTGCTTCTTCTCTGCACCTGCTACTGCCATCCTGGGCTCGTCATTCTCTGTGCAGGACATCCCCTGACACCCTCTCCAGATGCCCCAGGAGGCTCCAGGCGCAGCCCCAGGCTCCCTCTCACCCGCAAATAGTGAGGAGCGGCCGGTGCTCTGCGCAGGCCCCAGCTGGGAACCGCTGTACTGGCATGCATCAGGGAAGGAGGATAAGCGTGCATGTCCTCATTGCACACTGGCCCTCCATCCCAGAACCACTGGTGAATGTCAAGAATATGCCCTCTGCCTCACCAAATGATCATCGCCTGTGTCTGAGCCAATTGGAGATACCATCAGTGTCTTCCCAGAATTTGGGCCTCCCACAATAAGACCACGCAAGCCCCCATTCCCTCACCCCAACAGAAACCCCCTCTGCAGCCTTGGAGCCTCACAGACCTGGTCGAAACCTAGAGGCCGGGCTAGTGGCGCCAGATCCTCACGGAACAAGGATTTCAAGTCCCCAGCTCCCATCACACTCAACGCTTGGTGGCTCAGTCGTAAAGCATCTGCCTTCGGCTCAAGTCATGATCCCAGGGTCCTGGGATCGAGCCCTGTATCCAGCTCCCTGCTTGGTGAGAACCCTGCTTCTCCCTCTCCCACTCCCCCTGCTTGTATTCCTTCTCTTGCTGTGTCTTTCTCTGTCAAATAAATAAATAAAATCTTCTATAAAAGAAGAAGAAGAAGAAGATAGCCTGGCAGCAATTTTCCACCTCCTGGGAGGCCAAGGGTCGACCCTTTGGTGACTCCCAGCCACATACCTCGCTTGACTTTCGGGGGCCGGAGGCCCTCCGCCTGGGCCAGGGCCTCCCAAGCCTCGCGCTCCCTCCAGCGCCTCAGCTGCTCCTCCCGCATTTTGTAGAAGAGAATGTGCTTCTGTACATCACTGAGCTCGGCGAGGAGCTCGGGGTCGACGTACATGTCACGCAGGATCTGCTGCAGCATGATGTCCGTTGGGGCGCGCCCACCAGAAGGCCGCCTGCCAGGGAAGCCCTGCCAGGCAGGGACGCCCCGGGCTACTCCTCACCCCCGGCTCCTCACTGCAGGGTCACTCGGGGTGTCCCTCGTCGGCGTAGCATCGTCACGCTGCGCCCGCTCCAAGCCAGGGACAAACGCATCTCTGCCCGGGACAGCAACAGGGGCCAGGCAGCAGGAAGCAAGGAGGCAGCCGGGCCCCGGCGAGGGGTGGGGGGCAGGCATCAGGAGCAATCTAGTCCTTCTGTAGGGTCACCAGTTGCCACATCCCAGCAGCGCCTGTGTCAGGGCCTCCCCTGGGGTTCAGAAACCATGGCGAGGGTCAAAGCCTCCAGTTCTGCAGGGCCGTGAGCGGACCCGCCCTGCCTGGGCTGACAGGTGTCGAGTGATCTGTTAGTGGAAGGTAACGATGACACCAGTCCTATCGATGACACTGGCCTGGCCAGCCAGGAACTGATCTCTCCTCTGCGGGTAAGAGGAGGAGGAGGCAGTTCTGCCTACTCGTTCCGTGGCTCCTGAGCCAACTTCAAACAGGCCAGAGGAGCCAGCCAGGAGTTTCGAGGCTCCTCTCCCTCTACCTGCTCCCACCTTGCCAACCTTCTTCTTTGCCAGGACATTTGGCATCCCGAGGTAATGCTTTTAAAATTCTACCCTCTCCCTGTTAGCTCCCAGAAAGGAAACAAAGTAGAATCAGTAGGGACCAGGAAGGGGCTTTACCGTGGATGGAATTAAAGGACACAAAGGCGGCCGGCTTCCTCTCTCCTTTCCCTATCGGGAGCTCCTAAAGCCGAGCACGTCCTGACAGATTAACCCTCCAGGGCTCAGTTTTGGTTGTTGCCGTGAATCTTTTGGTTGTTAGGTGCAGGTGTCTGGAGATCACCAAACAGAACGGTACGGTGTCTCTGTGCCCTGAATCAGAAGCATCTGGGAGAGTGGGATGTTGCTTGCAGATGGGTAGGACCGGGTCTAAGAGGAGCTCACAGCTACTCACAGGGGTCCCTGCACGCAGACAAGGTAACTGGGCCCCAGAAGGTAAGTAACCTGCCTACAGCTACCCAGTCCCTAAGCTGCCATCTTGGGGCTCTACCCAACTTTCAAACTTTGACCTCCGCTGGCAACTGTGAGTCTTCTGATGGGGTAAAAATCAGGGTCTGGCACTGCAGCCTGGTAGGATTGGTGATCTTCATGTCCCCTTCCCTCCCCATGAGGGCCAAAGGTGGATCAGGCTCCTAAGGGTGACAGACCGCAGGTGTGACTGGGTCCTCTTCTCCTGCTGCTAGGTTAGCACAGGACAGAATAATGCAGCTATTGGGATGATGATCAAAAGCAAGTTGGAGGGCCGAGCTGCCCCTCCCCTGGGTCTAGCTGGCTTGCTGCAGTGTGACCGAGACCTTGCAGCCTCCAAACAGAGACTCGGGCCACCGGAGTGGTGACCCTGGACGCCCAGTCCGCCTTCTCCCCTGTCCTCCCAGCTCAGACATGCCGGTGACTCCCCCACTTGTGTGCTGGTGCCCTGTTTCTTACAGCGAGGCCTTCTCTTGCCTCAGGCACAGCTCTCCACGCCCTAACTGTCGCTCACTGGGGGAACAGAGTCCAGAGCAGAGACAAGGGCAACAGGGGCACGAAGAGAGCCCAGTGTCCTGCCGCCAGCCTCCTTCTCTCTTTGGGCAGGGAAGGGGGGTGGATGGGAGAGGCGCCTGCGGGGACAAAGACCCAAGAGTCCGGGCAGCAGGATGGGCACACCGCAAGTGCGCCTCAGGCGGGGGGGTGCTGATTTCACCCTTGCTGTGGCCACTCTGCAGGGAAAGGGTGGGTGGCAGCCGGAAGGAATGACCCCTGCTAGCGCCCCGTTTCATGCCGCAGGGGGCGCAGAGCTCCCGGGCAGTCCCAGGTCGGTAGGGCCGCGCTGCCGGCCAAGCGAGCGCAGCCAGGGCGCCACCGGGTCCGCTTTCCGGAAAGACGCGCTCGCCCCGCGCGGGTGGGAGCCGCTCCGCCTGGCTCGGCGCCCCCTGGCGGCGCGTGTAGGCACCTCGAGGAGCCAGGGAGCCCGCCTGCCGGGAGCCCAGGGGACCAGAGGAGAAGAGGTGGCGACGGGATGGGAGGGGAGGCACCCCTCTCCTGCCCCCCACACCATGCGGCGGGGACACGGTGGCCGCCAGTGGCTGCGACCCCAGGGGCAGAGGCCGCGCAGATGAAAGGGGCCGCGCGACAAAAAACGAGGCGAGGGGGCCCCTGGATCTCCAGATGGTTGTCCGCCGCTTTTCAACTGCCCTTGTTTTCATTTGTCACTGGCCTTGTGATTTAATTCTGCACGCTAATGCAATTGCTTCTGGGGCGGGAGTACACACAAGCAATGCTGTGCAAGGGACTAGAGACCACCTGATGTCCCTCTATGGGCTGCGGGGCTGCTCAATACCGAGCTCTACACCAGTCACTAAGAATGGGTGGAACTGTCTGCTTTGGCAAGGGAAGATATTCACAGCAGATAAAAGGAAAAGATCAAAGGAATGGTGACCCACAGAATATTGTGTGTGGTGTGATCCGTTATTTGAATTTGTATGCGATTACTCTTGTGTAGACAAAGGACAAATATGGAACACACATGGCTTCTTGCTTTCTTCTTAGAAGGGGGCAGGAGACCACTATAGGCAGTTGTGCATTGTTTTATACGGTAAGATATAGAATACATACGACTAAAGCATGCTGAGTCAAGTGTCGGCCAGAGAACCACATCATCTTGGCCTCGGGAAAGCCTGGGTACAGTCACTGTGTAAGGATTGGCTACTTCCAAGAGCACACCTAGGATCTCACCTGGTCTCAGTTTTGCAATCCGAGGGCTCAGTGAAAGTCTAGAGTCGTTTCTGCCTTGTCAACAGTTAAGCTGCACTGAAAGATCATGGCCATGAAAACCAATAGTGTCCCTGATTAGTACAACAACTATGTAGAAAATACATGAAAAAGCTCCCACTCACAGTAAGAACCAGATACGAAATACTGGGAATACATCTGGCAAACAATGTGGGGACCTGTATGAAGAAAAGTAAAACTCACACTGAGCCTGCCTGGGATTTCAGGCGGCGTAGGAGCATAGCACATTCACAATCAGAAAGATCTAATGCCAGAAAATGCCTAATCCATCTGTGTTCATTGGTGTCCAATGTGGCTCCCCACGATTCCCCACTTCCTGGTATTTGTGACCCCCCGTGTGTCAGGGTTGCTCTATGCCATCAGTAGAAAACGCTAGATGGTGATTTGTCACTTTTGTGGTTAGAGCATAAAAAGCATTCTGCTTCTTCTTTGGGTTCTCTTTCTCTCCTGACTTTGGGGAACCCATGTGAGCCCCACGTGGTAAGGAACTGATGTCTCCCGCCAGCAGTCACGTGAGTGAGGTTGACAGAGATCTGGTCAGGTGAGGCTGCAGCCCTGGGTCAGCTCCCCAGAATCATCCAGCTAAGCCGTTCCTAGATTCCTGATGCTCAGAAAGGGTATGAGATATATATGTGTTGTTTTAAACTGTCAGACATCAGGATAATTTGTTATGCAGCAATGTATAACTAATACGTTATCAAATTAATGTATACGTTTCATGCAATTTCAGGTCAAACCTGAAAATTAATTGGGAAGTGGAGGAGAAGCTTGATAAAATGATTGCTAAGTTCAACAAAAAAATGAATAGATGAGAAGAGCCTAGAAAACACTGAAGGATATTGAACTCTGTACTTCAGACTTTATAAAGCAAACCTTTCATAAGAACAGGCAGATGGAAGTGAGAAAGCCCAGACACAGACATATATGTAACTATTTAGTACATGGTCAAAATGGCAGTTAATATTAGGCGGGAAGGGATGAATATTTGTTCAGTAAACAGACCAGAAATAATTAGCTGGATCCTTGTCTGTCACCTGTGTTCCTACCAGGAGGACATCCCTCAGTGGCCATGAACTGAACTCTGGGGTCTCCGCAGTATTAGGAGAGCAAACATCAAAGTATCTGATGGGTTCAATATATGAGGTTTAGATTAGTAAATCATGGCAGGACTATAGGATAAAATGCTCTACAGCCATTAGAGTTGCTGTTGAAAAGAATATTTGTTGACATAAAAGGGTGCTCATTATGTATTGCTAAGACAGAAAGCAGATTGTAAAATATTAGGTGTAGAAAGGTCTCGGCTGTATAAATGAGGAAAAGAATATTTTAATTCCTACTGCCTTTGAAGGAGACTAAGCAGGTCCAATTAAAAGGAAAGGCCTGTGGGACGCCTGGGTGGCTCCGTTGGTTAAGCATCTGCCTTGGGCTCAGGTCATGATCCCAGGGTCCTGGGGTGGAGCCCCACATCAGGCTCCTTGCTCAGCAGGGAGCCTGCTTCTCCCTCTCCTCCCCTTTCCTGCTCTTTCTCTCAAATAAATAAAGTCTTTTTTAAAAAATAAATAAACAAATAAAAGGAAAGGCCTGTGATCTGGAAACCTTGCTAGGTCTAGATATGCCCATTTGGGAGGCCACACTGGGGTGAACTGAGCAGCTCCATGTAGCACCGGCGGGACATTAGGTTCCAGAGTGGCAGAGACAGCAGGAGAAGGAGAGAGAGAAATAACAGAGGGCTATATAACCCAAGCAAGAGGACCACCCTATCCCAAATCTGCATCAAAATGATTTAATTCTCAAAAGGCTTGCTATGAGGAGATTCCTTATTTACGGGAAAAACAAAAAAAACACCTCCGCCCGCAAGACATCCTTAACCTTTATCCAGTGCTGCCAGGACAGAGGAGGGACAAAACTGAGACCACTAAGGGGCCCGGGAGTTGGAGGCACATGGGAACGTGGGTCCCTGGAATAAGCAGAAATCATGGGAAGGGCTTGGGACTCTCCCCACCATGGAACTGGTGGGACCTAAGTACCTCTGAAGGGCAAGGACGCCCATGCTGACATATGTAGACAAAAAGACAACTGTACAGACACAATCACACATTCCTGATAACAGCTGCAGAGCCCAGGGCTGCAGCCCGCCCCATCTGACATTTCCGCAATTCACCTATCTCTTCTGTACATGCAGAAGTAACCGGGGCGCCTGGGTGGCTCAGTGGGTTAAAGCCTCTGCCTTCGGCTCAGGTCATGATCTCAGGGTCCTGGGATCGAGGCCCATATCGGGCTCTCTGCTCGGCGGAGAGCCTGCTTCCTCCTCTCTCTCTCTGCCTGNTGAAAAAAAAAAAAAAAAAAAAAAAAAAAAAAAAAAAAAGAAGTAACCGGGGCACGCACAGCTTCCGCCAGCATTGAACAGGTAAGGTAAGTGATGTCAGAGTCGGCCCAGCCCATAGCAGGTGCCAGTGTGAGCTCTGTTTCCCTGCTCCTCATCTGGGACCGGGTCCCTCACTAACCTGGTGAATCGAAATGTTAGGTGGGGGTGGTGAGCTGTGGCAGCTAATTCTGTCTGCCAGAGAGCTTCCCCAGACCCAGAGGGACTCAGGCCTGGGATGGACAGGACCACACTGGGAGAAACCGGCGGATGTTCTATCATCTCCTGTTTCCCCCACAGGGGCGGCCTGCGTGCAGCAGGAGAGAACAGGGCCGACATGCGGAGAGAAGCAGAGACACTGTGGAGGGAACACACTGCTAGTGTGAGGTCCGATCCCAGCCCTCAAGGCCCTGCTCCCTCTCTGTCTAGGAACGTCCCACTGTTGCTCCCTGCCCTAGGAACCGATAACCTTGCTTGAGTCAAGGTCACCACCACCCATGCGTCCTGACCACCCCAGTGGCTTGGCTCTCCCTCCATTTGTCTTGCCAAGGATGCTTCAGAGGTGGACAGGACAGGACGCCAGGAAGGCGAGGCACCTGGGGCAGAGCATCTCGAAGGGCTCTTCCTGAGGGCCCGTTTCTCACAGGAAGTCCTCCCAGACTCCAGGTCTCTATCTGAAGGCAGCCGTCCCACCTCCTTGCTGCCCCAGTCCCACTCCCTGTCTCCCTCCAGGAAGCCAGGGACACAACAAAGGAAACAGCAGTTTCTAGAGGAGCTGAGCCCTTCGTGCACACAGCTAGTGGACCAGGAAGCTCTGGGTTCTCGGAGTGGAGGACGTATGGAGCCAACTGCCACATCCCCACCCTCCATCTGACAGACAGATGACCGACACTTGCCTGCTCTCCTGCCCAAAAATCTCTCCTAGAGCCCCAGTCCTACTAATTAGAAAACACTCTGCTCCATCCAAATTCCCCTGGAACAAGGCCACTCAGCACAAATAGAACAGATTGGCTAAGTCTCACCCCAGGACGGACTCTTATTAACTCAAAGGGCAAGGAGGCGACTCTGGAGCCCGAGATGGCAAACAGGCTTACACCACGGGCAGCTGCCCACAAAGCCCCCCCAAGTCCCCTGCTCCCTGCTGAGGATCTCACAGCCTGTGAGCCCTGCCTACAGCGCCTCACAGCTGCAGTCACGGTCATGTCCAAACTGTAGGCCCAGCGCCACCAGGGCCCCCGAGACCGCCCGGACCCATAGAGAGAAGCAGGGCTGTTGCCTAGCAAGCAGCTCAGAACTCAAGTGAGCCCAGCCCCCCAGGCCAGGTTCTCAGGCATCAGGGGAACCCTGAGCCCCTGTCCCTCTGCTGTCCTCGGAGGAGCAACCGGGGAAGAGCTGCTAATACTGTGACAATAGGCACCGTGCCAAGGGCTTTCTTCTTCTATCTCATTTAATTCTGAGATCAAGATTATGAAGCAAGAGATTCTGTTATCCCAAGGTCAGCTTTACTGTCAAGGCCAAAAGGACTTAAACCCATCATGCTGAGCTGGGCGGGGGTGGGGGGATATGGGGGGAACAGGTCTCTCCCCTCCCAGCCCACCCCAGCCCAACCTCCAGCCCACTCCCCCTGCCCCCACCTCTTGTTCTGGCTCGGACAGTCCTTCCAGGGCCGTGAGCCAGTGGCCAACCTGGAGGGCACTGAGAGGAGTTCGGTATGCCACGTGCCCCCTGATCTGCTCGCAGACCGCACCCCTGGCCCTGTGGGGTCCACACCCCTGCCCAGCACAGTGAGGTCCCCAGCGCCTCCAGCCACTCTGTGGAGCCATAAGGTGACTAAGCACAGACCATAGGCTAGGCAAGCCAGCCCTGCACAGACTGGACCCTTCCCTTGGTTCCTTGCAGAGGGAGATTCCGGAAAACAGTAAATCCAGTTCCAGCCTTCATTTCCTTAAACTGTGGGACTTGGGGCACAGACCACTGGTGTCCTCCAAGATCGCACCTCTCCTCCTCCCAGGCACGCAGCCAGACCTTTGCTGGCCCCTTGTGGTTCAGTGTAGCCTCTGCGTTTGGGCCAATGGAATGGGGGAAACGAGTGGTGTGCCAGCCACCCAGACTTCCATCCTACGACTTCCCCACCCTCCTTCCCTAACCACCCGCTGACTAGAACCGACTCCAAAGACCTGCAATTGTTTTTTCAAAGCCACCAAAGTTTAGGGGATGCTTTGCTATAGTGGCTAGTCTATTCTGACTCTACCCTCATGCAGTGGCCCTCACATTTGAGAGAACATGTTAGAATCCTGTAAGGACTGGTTAAAAAGAGATGACTGGGCTCCATGCCAGAATTTCTGACTCCGGAGGCCTGGAGTGGAACCACAGAATTTGCATTTCTGACAAGTTCCCCAGTGATGCTGCAGTGGCTGGTCCAGGGACCACACCTTGAGAACCTCAGCCCCACCACCCAAGCTGTGGGTTGGAAGAACGATCCTCATCTTACGGAGGCAGTGGTTCCTGGCTCCCTCCTGAGCACTGTGTTGCCAGTGCAGGTCCACAAGGAAGTCCGTCCACTCCCATCAGCTCCCAGGGATCCCGGGGAGATCCACCGGGAAGGGCGGTAAACTCACTTCTAAATGCAATTATGCTTGAAAAGAGACTCAAATGCACACGTTACAAACAAGGGGAGTCCCAGGAACTGTGCAGAAGGACGAGAGGGAGAAGGACACCGACATCTGTCACGTTGGTTGTCCCAGGGAGTGAATCGGTACGGATCTCCCGACGGGTGGGACGTTCCTTTGAGAACGGATGACTTGGCATTCTGTTGACTACGGAGGAGCCGGCAGCATGGCTGGAACCCAGATGATGCCCACCCTCCTGGATTTGGCTGCTGGGTGGACAGGGGGACCCTCAGCCAAGATGGGAGGAAATAGAGAGGAAGAGTTTGGCTGTGGGCAGGACTTGGTACTGGGGGGAAAGACAAATTTGGTTTTGAATGTGGCTCCTGATGGGTCTGCAGGGTGGCCACAGGGTAAAACAGCTTTGCTAACACCCCGGTTCTCTCGGCAGCAGACACGGCCTGAGGACCTGAGCCATCCATCCATTGCTAAGAGGGCAGCCAGTGCCCCCAGGATGCCTCCCGCAGTGGCTGACCTTGACTCAGGGCACCTGGGAGATACCCTAACCCACAGACTCCATCTTCCACAGTAAGAGGTTGGCTCCTTTGGATTCATTCCCTGCCTGGGTCCTATTTATTAAAAGTGAGCTGTCCAGAAAGACGAGAGGTGGAAAGAAATCTTCTTTGGAATAAGCAAAAAAAGATTCTGGGTGTCTCTGGTGGAGAGCAATCCATTGTTTAGAGCACGCTTTTCCAATGATCTGATTCTAGGCTTTCACTACCTTTGAGCGGCTTTACAACTAAGTTGTAGAGCTAATGCCAAATACTTCTTGTCTATGGACGTGCCTAACTGTACATATCTGAATGGAGCCCAACTACGTCCTTCCCCCCTGAAAAAAAAGTCAGTCTGCACATTCCTCTACTCCATATAGATTTATGTGATTTCTCCTTCAAACTGACTGTTACTCTTACCAGCTCCCTCACTTAATTAATGAGTTAAATAAAATTTTTGGCATATGCATATGTAATATTACATAAGTAATGCTCTTTTGTGGGGGGGATTATCTCTAACAAAAGGCACACTAAAGACCACTGACTCTCAGAGATGGGAAGGAAGACGGCCGTGGTCCACGAAGCACACGACCCGCTCCCAACCATATCACCCCCCCCAAGGAGATGGTGAGTCTGGCCTTGCACACCTCCAGAGACAGGGTGCTCAGTCCCTCCCAGAGGCCACTCCAACTCTATCCAGACAGGCCCACAGCTGTGATCATTTTAAAAAACAGGAAAAAAAAAATAGATCTAAATCTAAAAGAAAACACCAGGCCTGGGTCCAGTCCCTGCAGACGGATGAATGACTGCATCCAAACAGTCCCCTGCAAACAGGGCCAGCAGCCCTGGGTTCTTTGCAAAGGCACCAAGAGTATGAATGGGCTGGGCAAGAAGGGTGAGAGGGAGCACCACCAGCCAGATGGGGGCAGAGTCCGGAGCTAAGACCACAGGATTCACGCTGCCTTAGGACAGAACCTCGACCTGGGCAGCAACTTCTCTGACCCTGGGGCTCCGACAGGTTTTTAGACACAAAGATTTTCTCCTGGGAGCAAGCACAATGGGGGCCCAAGCACCTGTCTTATACACACACACACACACACACACACACACACACACACGCATATGTGCGCGCACGCACACACACACACACACTGGTCTCCCTGGCTCCTGGCTTCCATCCTGCTGAGGCTGCCCCACCACCTGGAGGGACACCCTCACCCGTCAGAGGTGTACAGGACCCAGATGGCCTCCTGAACTTGGCCTCTCTCTAAGGCCTCGGTGGGTCCCAGCACTTCCCTGTGCATCTGTTCTCCTGACCAGAGTGGGACCAGCCGGGGCGGGGGGGTCCACCCCATCCAAACGCGATGTCCTGCTCCGTCTGGGGCTTTGTCTCCTGCAGCGCCTGGTTCAGGGCTCTGTCCTCTTTCCCGTTCCAAGCTCCGCGAGCCCCTTCCTCCCCACATCATCCCTCCTGAGGCCCCTGAAGGCAGGCTGTGCGGCTACACTGGCTCCTGTGGGCTGACCTCTGTGGACAACCCTCGTCCCCTAGGAGGGCGAGGGCACCTCTGCTTCCTCTGGGGGTTCCAGAGACCCCTGGGGTTGTGCTGGCTTCCGGCAGGACCCACACTCCCGACGAGAAGCGACGGCCTCTCCTGCCTCCCCACCTCTAAGACACAGAAAGTAAACAGGCCTTGAACTCCAAATGCCTGCTGAGTCTCCCTGCAGACCTCCAAGCCTCATTCCTGAGAGGACAGAGAAGTGGGGGTGTTTTGCGTCAGCCTGGCGGGGCCCTGAGCTGTGACCTGGGACTCAGGCCGCTCAGCCAGGTGCGGACTGGCCGCCACCGCCCACTGCTCCTCGCTGGTCTGACCAGCAGTAATTCGGGAGGCAGGTGCTAAGCGCCCCGGCCCATGTTAAACGCGTCACCCACCTCAGCCCACGTAAGCCTCAGGACAAGCCCACGTGGGGCCGTTACACCCCCATTTTACAAAGAGGCCTCGAGGAGGTTAAGTAACTTGCCGGCAGCCCTCGGTGGGGAGTAGTGGGTGGCGGGGCAGTCGGAGCTCCCGCACTCTCGTCTGCACTCATGAACGGAATATTCCTTGGCACCTGGCGAAAGAAAGTTCATGTAAATGAAGAAGCCAAGGTACTAAGTTCTACTTTTTTTTTTTGAGCCCAAACCCCAACTCAGGCTCAGCCCTCTTCCCACCACAGCACAGGTCCTCACCCAAATAAATGTGGGTCCAGAACCCCTCTCCTCTCACCTAATGACTGTGCTTTCGCAAGGGGAGTGGAAGAGCCCGCCACAGCCCATCCACGTCTCCACTGGGCTGCACTCCCACAAAGCTAAGACCTCCTCCTCTCCCTTCCCCACTTCTCCCGGGTTTTGCCTCCAGCGAGCACCTGCCTCCCTGGGGAAGGGGCCCTGCAGGCAGGCAGGGACCCAGCGTGGGTGCCCCCTTCTCCAGCGGCAGGATCAACCCAGCCGTCAGGGGGTGGCAATCAGGTTGCGAGCTGCCCGGACCCCAGAGCCCCATGGCAAGGACCCAGGGCATGCGGGGAGATGGGGGGGTCCTTGACTTCTCAAGTGCTGCATCCTAGAGCTTCAGCCAGGCTGACAGGGGCTGGGCTTGTGTCTGCCCAGACCCTGCAGCTCCCTCCCTACGCAACCTCAGAGGCAGCCCTGGGTCTTAAGGGCTTGTCCTCACTGATAAATAAGGATGCCCCCCCAACAACACTGTTCCCACAAGACAGGCCATCTCCCGGGGCAAAGGCAGATGGCTAAGGCTCCCTTGCCCATCTTGCTCAGCCTCTCTGTGGAACCTGTGCTGTTGGAGGGCCACTGGCTACTGGGAAGAGCCCTTGGAGAGAATCGCCCCCCTCCCATCTATCCCCTTGGCCCAGAGCCAAGCCATACTTGCATCATGGATGCTCATGCTCACGGCACCCTCACCATACCAGCTACGAGCTGGCAGCAATAGGCACGCCCCGGCCCTGAGAAGCCAATCATCACAATGTCAGTCCACCTCCTTGGAGAACTCCTTTAAAAACATGTTTTTCTTGCAAACCCTTCTAGGAAGTCATTTAACAACAAAATACCATGGAGTTTTTATAAGCTCTTGTAACAACACAACACCACACCAACTAAAAAACATCCACCCACGGAAGCATCATGAGGATTGTTGGCAGCCTCCTCAGTGTTCACACCGTTCCACAGGGGTCTGTTGCCCTGACACGTGGTTTGAATGGGAAGGGCGAGCCCGGGGGGGTTCTGGGCAGGGGGGAGCTTCTCTCAATGGCTTCACTACCATGCCATTCCCATCACAGTAAGGCCCCAGGTTGTCCGTGATGGGTCAGCCCTCGGCCCCTCTGTCCCCTCTGCCTCAGCCGACGGGGACACTGTGGAAGGCAGAGCAGAGAGAATAAAAGAAACTGGATCCCACTGGCGTCGCCGAGCCACTTGGATCAAACCAACCCTGAAACTCACCCCACCTCTGGACTTTCCAGTTTCGGGAGCCAAAAACCTCCCCTCATTGTATAAACCAGTTTGAAGTGGGTTTCTGTTACCTGCGACTGTAAATGTACTCCCCTGGATAGAGCAAGTTTCATTCCCTGGCTGGCAGGCCCTGCCGAGGCTGGTATGGCCATGAAGATGCACTGTGGATGGGCATGCCGTCAAGGGGAAAGAGGAAAAGAAATGTATTCGGACATATAGCAAGTAAAATTAATTAATTAATTGTTGACTACTACATACAATATGATTCATTTGTGTGAAAAAGATAGGTGGACGTGCGTCCGCACTTTCTGGAAGGGTACTTAGAAGCGGTTGCCTCTGGGGAACAGGAAACGTACTTTTCCACACTACACAAGCCCACGTTTAGATTCTTTATACACATAAAATAACTAGTTTTAAAGTTGTTTGAGGTGATAAAATTACAGTCCGAGGAGTTAATTTATTTTGGTAGTTACTAAACCATGCCTCGGAAGCCCCCGCTGAAGTGCGAGAGCAGAGCACGGGAAGAAGGCGGAGGAGGGAAAGAATGGTCTCTGGCCTTCATTTCCTCCTCCAAAGCCGGGCTCTCAGAAATCAGTCACGACACAGGAACAGCGTCCACTTGAACGCAGCCTTGACTTTTCCTTCCTCTCAAAGTCACTCCCCAGTCCTTCTTCCACAGTGCCCACGGCAGGTTTTCCAGAGGAACCCTGGAGACCTCAACAGCTTTCTGAGGATGAACGTTCCTTTCTACCACCGTCTAGAGGAGCAAAAGCCTAGTCTCGCTAAGGTGGCAGAGAGCTAAAATGGCACTAAAGGCATACGGTTCCCCGGATGTTCAGAGTGCCCCATCGGCCCTGGAAGGCCAGGTAGCAACCCCTTAAGCAACAGACACAAGCTGTGGAAGCATCTTTACCAAGATCCATCATCTGGGACAAGTTACCACAGTTTAGGGGCAGATGACCTAAAAATCCCACTGGGGCCCTGTGGGCAGACACCATGCATGACCCTAGAGCTGGAAACGCTCGCCTGTGAAAGTCATACAGTCATTCTACTCACCTGGTACAGCTGAAGGCACTACTCGTCTGGGTGGCTGGGCTGAGCACTTGACACCTGGGTAGGACCTTCCTAAGATGCTGGGTCCTTCCTTGGGTGCTGGGACCACTGCAATAGCCCCTCGCCTTTCTCTGAGCGTCTGCAGTCCATGCTCTGAGGCTGCTGACCAAGAGTGGTCAGGTGGCCCCTGCTACTGAGACCAAAGTCTTCCCTTCTCTGCTGGCCTCCTCTTCTGGGGAGCTCTCCCCTGAGGGTCCCTAAGATTGCAGAGGCCCACACTTCAGAGTGCTGGGGGCTGCAGAGGCCAACGGGGCCTGGTGAGGGGGCGAGCAGCTTTCGGTCAGGGAGGGGAGTGGTGGGCTGTGGCAGGGCAGGGTACAGAGACCCAGGCAACGAGCCCCCAGGGAAGGGAAGGCAGGCAGGCGAGGGGGCTGAGACAAGCTTTCGGGGATGGGGGAGCGTGTAATGGTGTGAGAGGGAGCGGACGTGGGAAAACAACAGTGCAGCCAAGTCCTGCGAGGAGGCGGGCAGGAGGGGCACGGGAAGGATAAGGGAAGAGCCGGAAACGATACAGTGACAGTATGTGGGGCGAGGAGAGGACGTGCACAGGTCGCACAGGCCTCCACCAGGTCTGGGAGGGCAGGGAGTGTGGGGGCTGTGCGGGGAAGGGCCGGGACGGCTGCACCATGGCTCCATGTGGAGGCGGGTTTGCTGGAGATGGCCATGCGTGCACCCCTTCCACCAGACCTCCTCTCTCTTCTCTCATCCAGCCACTCAGACTCAGAGGGGATGGCTCAAATGGCCAGAGTTTTGTAAACTAACTAAAAAACAAACTGCACTTTGAAAAAGTCATAGCCAGCCTTCACCCAGAGCTGGGCTGTGAGCTGTCAAGAGACTCACAAGGGCTCCAGCCACCAGGTGGACCTCGACGGATGGGCCAGCAGGAGCCGTCCAGGAAGCTAAGCTGTTGGGCGCCCACGCACCAGCAGCATGCGTCTGGAGTCACCATCTCCCCCAGGGCAGGATGGGTCCGAGGCAAGCGGCTGGTGGACAATGCCACTAACCCTTCACAGACGGCCGCAGGTGCAGACACACACGTGTAGCAGTGGCGCCCAGATCCCCACCCAGTGTCCCCAAGCTCTCGTGCCTGGATCATACCACCCAGGGCTGGACAGAGGTAACCTAATGCTTTTCCTCCTGGCCTGCAGAGTCGAAGTT